>CM072513.1:55551644-56101644 GCA_036898135.1 Oncomelania hupensis
TCCAAGAGTTCACATTGGAAAAAATTGCTTCCAGCCGTGCAAAACAATAACAGTAAGATGCCGACAATGATAACGACGATACATAAACGATTGTATTGCGACAACAACGATGATGATGATGACGAAAACGAGGATGATTATGATGTCGAGGACGAGAGATGATGATGATGACGACGACGTGTTATGATGATGATGATGATGATGATGATGATGATGATGATGATGATGATGATGATGATGATGATGATGATGATGATGATGATGATGATGATGATGATGATGATGATGATGATAATGAACGATATCACGTATCCGGTTCATTTCGAAGGTCAGTTTAACGAATTCGTTCACAAGTCATGCATTGACATCAGACACAGTAATCTGGGCTCACAAGTGGTCATTGTGCAGTCTGATGGCAAACGGGACAAAGGATTGATGAAAGCGGTTAGTCCTTGCCTTGAGGCTCCTCAACTTCTCTGATGATCCACGAATCAACCTCTGAGAAGCCACTACACTGTACTTTGGGTGTGACGAGTCTGCAAAGAAAATGTATCGTTTTGTTTGTTTGTTTGTTTGTTGCTGTTGTTGTTGTTGTTATTATTATTGGTAGTGGTAGTGGTGCAGGGCCGGACCTAAGTTTTTCAGGGGTAGGGGCCCAAATGTATTTTAGAGTAGTAGTGAAGGAGCGAAGCGCCTAGTTTGCTAGAGGGGGCCGGGTGCATGCTCCCCCGGAAAATTTTTTGAAAAGGGAGAAAAAATGGTGCAATCTGAGCATGTAAATTGCAAAATTTTGGTGCTATAGTTTGTCACTGATTTTGGAGAGAAATTACCTTTAAAAAGGTGTGTGTGTTAGGAATAAAGTCATAACAAAAATATGACTTAGGTCTTCGGGGAACAAAATATAGTGATACTCGGGTCCGCGGTAGACTCTTTCTTTCCTTTTTTTTCTTTTTTTTTTTTAAAAAAGGGTAGGGGCCCGGGCCCCTCGGGCCTCTAGGGCAGGTCCGGCCCTGTGGTGGTGAGGGCTGAGGAGGTGGTTGAAGTTGTGGAAGTGGTGGTGATTTTTCCTTCAGTGAAAGAGATCTGTTCAAGCCAGGTCTTATAATCATTACTGTCAGTAACCACTGAGTTTTTATTTTTCATTAACCTCGGTAGCACTGTACTGTGCTTTATGCGATTTCTATGAGGCAGCGTCATATTTTATCTGCTCAGTATAAATGTATAACCTTGACCTGCAGTGCCGAAAGATCGCGGATCAAACCTCTTGTATACGACTCCTCGCAACCACTAGGATGGATTGTCTTAAGTTCTCTGTAACATTTGCAACGTACACATATGTTATCAGGCTCAGCAAACGAACCGGCTATAATGTCTGCGTGTACGATACTGGGGGTCAGAGACGTCGCTTGATAATAAAGGTACACAGACCTGCAAAGTCAATGCAAATTTCATCGCGCCCCATGCATATCCGGTGACAAGGCCAACTTTCACCGAGTTCTCCTGGCGAATTTGTGTTGCAAAGATGGCGATCTTGAAATAATAATAATAATGTTCGTCATTTATAAGGCGCCTTAGCCTAAGGATCAAGGCGCTGGCCGATACAGGATCTAACTCAAACCGTCCGAGACGCCCACCCGCAGCCTTTGGCGCATGGTCTGACGCCCGGACAACTGAGCACAATCCTGGGCAGCCAGGGATGGGGGAGAGGGACCAAGTGCATGCTGGGTGTGTTCTTGTTACCGGCACTCACCCGTCTAGGACATGAGCGTCAGGATCTTTAAAGTCCGTTATGATGGAATGTATGCGACACACAGACTAGACCTCGGTTTATACTCTCATCCGAAGGAGTAGGAAAACAGGAGTAAAGTGTCTTTCCCAGGGACACAACACAATGGCCCGGCCAGGGCTCCAACCCGGGACCTTCAGATCCTCAAGCCGAAGCACTACCATTAGACCACAGTGCCTCCCTTGAAAGTGACCCCTTTTATCCTCACAACCCCCTCCCCCCCCATTCCACCACACAACCCAACCCATCTCCCCACCCACCATTTCTATTTACCTTTGCCTCTTTTTTATGCATGGCGCATGGTTGGTCAATTACTATCTAGTCAAATCTAACCTCCCTACATACGTCAACCTCCATTGGTCCAGCGTCTTCGCAGAGGGTCAGGTGATTTTCACTGCACATGTTAGATTACTGTTACGTTGAAACGCGAAGGATAGTATGTCTGAAGCGTGCACGATAGATCTAATCGTTTCGCTTTGCAAAGTATTCAATAGTAGAGTGTATTTACCTTTGATTTGAGTTTGCATTGTTGTTAGAAGAAGCTTTGTATAACGTTGATATTTTTTGTTGGTCGATATTGTTGGAGAATTCTCTAGATCTGCTTGTTTACTATCGATCGAAGTTTCTTGATGGGTGTAGATATTTGAGAACATTCTGGGACGGAAAATAATGTGGTATGACGTAAGTCAGTGATGACGAAGTTTCATTTGATTGGTGGTAGTGCGTCATTTCTACCGTGTTCTAAATTGTTCGGGAGTATCAAGAGACTATATAAGTGCCGCACTGTTTCAAAGTTGTGTTGATAATATTGTTGATAGTGAGTTGGAAAGTAAAAAGTTGAGAGTTGAAAGGCGATTGAGCGATTGTATGCAGTTGTTGATGTGTGCTGAATAAAAGTGGAAAACTTCATACGAAGACTTTGCCTTGTTGCTGCTGAGTGAGCAGGCTGCGTGGATAAACGAATCAGTTACACCTATCAGGATTTCAAGCATCGGGGCTGAATCAGATACTGATAGAAAAACACCAACATCAAACGGAGTGTAACAATTACCTTACCTTTAATAATAATAATAATAATAATAATAATAATAATAATAATAATAATAATAATAATAATAATAAGAAGAAGAAGAAGAAGAAGAAGAAGAAGAAGAAGAAGAAGAAGAAGAAGAACAACAACAACAACAACAACAAGAAAAACAACAACAATAATTCTTTATCAGACGTCCAGTTTCCACTAGGTGAGAGATATAGGGGGAGAGAGAAAGGGAGGGGGAAGAGGAAAGAAAGAGAGAGAGGGAGGGAAGGAGGAGAGAGAGAGAGAGAGAGAGAGAGAGAGAGAGAAAGAGAGAGAGAGCGAGAGAGAGAGAGAGAGCGAGAGAGAGCGAGAGAGAGAGAGAGAGAGAGAGAGAGAGAGAGAGAGAGAGAGAGAGAGAGATCATAACGCATTGGCGAAGTGTTGTAAACATGTAAAAAGGAATAAATTTAACTAAAATTGGGGACATTATTTTCATTGTATGTCATGTGAGCGGCGGCAGAGTCATGCAGAATACAACTATACTATTTCTAGCTGATTACCCGTGGGCCCCCACGCCCTACCCCCACCACCCCATTAAAGGAATACAGTATACTTGGCTTTGCATCCATGCCATACCATTTCTACGCCATATTTCTCCCCTCTCTTCTATTCCCCCCCCCCCTCCGCCCCCATTTTTCTTAAAGGATGTTGGGTGCGCCGCAATCAAAATTTATATAATTTGAAGTTTATTTTAAAGCAAACATCATAAGAATACACAAAATGTTAAACCAAATAAATTAATTTAATTGAAAAAGTATGTCACGTCAAACTACTTTTCAAGTTAGAGCATAATTTCTTTTCTTTTTTTTAAATCAGCTGCACAGTTGGAAGGAAAATACAGATTTGAGCATGATAACTATCAGTAAGGTAGAGAAAGGTTTTCTAAGTACATTTCGAACGTACTTGTGATTAACAATTAAAATTTTAATGAGACTGTAACACTTTTTTTATTCCGTTTGTTACACTCCGTTTGATGTTGGTGTTTTTCTATCAGTATCTGATTCAGCCCCAATGCTGAAATCCTGATAAGGTGTAACTCAGATTCGTTTATCCACGCAGCCTGCTCACTCAGCAGCAACAAGGCAAAGTCTTCGTATGAAGTTTTCCACTTTTATTCAGCACACATCAACAACTGCATACAATCGCTTTTCCACTCTCAACTTTTTACTTTCCAACTCACTATCAACAATCACACACACCTTTGAAACAGTGCGGCACTTATATAGTCTCTTGATACTCCCGAACAATTTAGAACACGGTAGAAATGACGCACTACCACCAATCAAACTAAAGATCGTCATCACTGTCTTACGTCATACATCTCTATACACATTCCCGGAACGTTCTCAAACTTCTACAAGTTTCTATCGACAGTAAACACGCAGATCTAGAGAATTCTCCAATAATATCGACAAACGAAAATTATCAACGTTATACAAAGCTTCTTCTAACAACAATGCAAACTCAAATCAAAGGTAAATACACTCTACTATTGAATACTTTGCAAAGCGAAACGATTAGATCTATCGTGCACGCTTCAGCCATACTATCCTTCGCGTTTCAACGTAACACCGTTCATATTCAATCATTTATTGATTATTCTTCTACTATTTGGGATTCTGCTAGTGGCAATGCAATGAAACCTTTAATTAGAATTCACAAACGTGCAATTAAACAAATTATACTTAAACAAAAAAATCTCTCCAGATGACTATACCGCATAAATATTCTACCTCTTACCGACAGACTAAAATTTAATAAAGGCGTTTTCATGCACATGGTCCTTTCTGGCAATGCACCTTCCTATCTTTCTTCTCTTTTTTTTTTAAAACTGCCAAATCGTCCACAAAATTAAATGTTCCAATTCCAAGAATTGATCTCTACAAAACTAGTCTAGCTTATTACGGTTCCACTTTGTGGACTAACTTTCCTGAAGATCTCCGCACTCCAGCATCTAAATTTACATCATTTAGAACACGTCTCCTAAAACACAATAAAAATTTAATACACATTAATTGTTAATGTTGTTGATTGAGATTAACAACATTAATTTGATTTCAATCGTTTTAAAAGGATTTTATCTAATGATGACTTTGTTTATTTGTTATTGTTCCATGATGTGAATGTTATAACCTTCAAATAGTTATTGTTAAAGCCCCAAGGGCAAGATGTAAAAAAGCGCATCCAGCGCTTATTCTTTTACCCTTGCAAAATAAAATTGTTATCTTATCTTATCCTATCTTATCTTATCTTATCTCTCATTTTCACCCTCGCTCACGTGTGTTCTCGAACGACTACACGTATTAGAACACACTATGACGTAAAGTACTATTTCGACATCATGACGAATCAGTAGAGAGCTTTAGGAAGCACAGAAACTTGGTTCGTAGTTCTTTTTCGTAGGAAACCCCTCAGTCTACGTCATAACTTTTACGCTTCCGGAAAGTCACGACAATATAACTTTGCTGAGTGAAAATGCGGAAATTTTATCATTTTGACAAATCGTGATTTTCATGTAAGTTTCTGGTATATTTTGCATATATCGGGTCCATTGCTATAAACGTAAGCTTGAATACATGATTTGACTGTTTTCTCTCTCCATTTGTTGTTGATGATTCATTATAGTAGTCTACTTTGATCCGAAAAAAGGGTGCTATTTTTGGGCTGCTTTGCTTTCAGATATAAAATGGCGGAGGGATTTGTGGTTCCGATTGAGATTTTCAAAATACGTTTTGCATTAGATCTATGTGTTGGTTTCAAGTGTCTTCTGTGGGTATGGTAAAGATGTAAAATCACTTTTCTGGTGTATTCTTATGAACGTGCACGAAAAACCCTTGGTTTAGATGAACCCTAAGCTCTTCTAATTTGTTTTTTGTTTGTTTGTTTGTTTGTTTGTTTGTTTTTTGTTGGGGTTTTTGTTTGTTTGTTTGTTGTTGTTTTTTTAAAGGAGAAGAAAAAATTACCAATGCTCTATCCTAAACTTCAATTAAACTTTCGTTGGGAAAAGTGTCTCATTTTGCCCATGATGAACCAAATCTAAAGACTCGTGCGTTTTCGACGAAAACAACTTCAGCAAATTAGAGAGTTATGATGGCATTTACCTCCACTGGATACCGACGAATAAAATTTCGTCTGCAACTAAAGGCGCTGCCGCTTCAGAACCGCAGGCACAAAGAAAAGTTCGCAAGAATTTCCCGATTGCATAACCGGAAACAAAATGGACCATTACGAACCAAATTTCGTTGGTGGAACTTAAGTTATCTAATTTCGGGAACACTTTCGTCTGGAGAACAACGTGTGTTTGAAAATGGAGGTATTGCCTGTATGAATAAAGATGCATTTTTTTCTGGAGATCACTGATGCTGACTCAATGTCCAATGTGGTTAATTCTGTCTCCATCACAGTGACATCTTGTTTGTTTGCTTGCTTGCTTGCTTGACTCATTGATTGTGTTTAGTCTATTTTTATGAATAATTATAATCTTGTGAATTTGTGTGTACACAAAGTTCTGGGATAGTTTGCAAGAACACGCTAAAAGAAAGTGTGTGTCAGTTGAAATCATGTCGTTTTCCAAACACTTTTTTTTAGCGCGCTTCTTGATCCCCCTACCCTTTCTCCTCCTTTTCTGAGTTTTCCTCCCGTCTCAACCCCTCTCCATCCCGATCTCCCTATGGCCGGAACACTTTTTACATGCCAGGTACGGGGTCTGGTACGTAGATTCCTAGAGACACAATTTACGCTCAAACTAAATTTGGTGACAATAAGAGCTAAACTTTAAACTATACATATACAGAGAGAGAGAGAGAGAGAGAGAGAGAGAGAGAGAGAGAGAGAGAGAGAGAGAGAGAGAGAGAGAGAGAGAGAGAGAGATTTTCAATTATATATATATAAAAACAGTTTATTCATCGCTTTCACTGTCAGGTGTCCTTAAGACATTCACGCACAAGCCTGTGCTTTTGTGTCCCCGGCCGGTGGCACAAATGTGGAATTTGGACTCGGACAGCATGTGTTCGATTACGACTTTAGCAAAGTATTTGAACTTTTGTTGTGCTTTTCAGCTGTGTTATTTTAATTCTTGTAGATCGTTCCCCCAGTTCTCTTACCGATGGCGCTGCTCCGAAATAACCATTTAGATTAATGGGATTCATCACCGCACCACACTGCACCTTGGGATGACTGGGGTTGAGGGTATGAGAGAGGAAATGAAGAGGGAGAGAGAGAGAGTGGAGGGGGGGGGGGGACTTCTTAAAAACCCGAGTTTAAATTCGATCCTTGACGTAGGCATATGCATGTATATGAATAAGAACGTAAATAGTTGTTCTCGCTGTTTGGGTGTGCTTTGTCGTCGTAGGTTTGTAGGCCCTACATTTGTAATACCAAGTACACCCTTGTGAAATTTTGTCGCGATGAAAAAAAAAATCATAACGTGAAAATGTGTCTCAACTTATGAAATTGTATGTATATCGCAGTAGGTCAGACTAATTTAAGTAAAATGTGGAGTAAATTATGTCTTTATAAAATTATATGAACTAATGCCTTTAAATGTTTAATGTCCAGTGGAAGGTTGTTTGTTGTTGCAGAGGGACTGAATGTTTTACCGCATCACCAAAACAAAATCCTATGTATTTTGAATTCATTGGGTAATAAAGTGTCTTGACTTGTCTTGACTTGAAATTTGATCACATTAATTTTCTTTTAATATTACTCCACAGAGACAGTACTTCAGGTGGGTCCATATCTAGCAACAAAGTTCTTTTGAATATAACCTGCACTGTTTTTCAGATACTTAGGTAGAAATTTATTTTGATCATGCTACAATATTTTACATGCAGGACCTTTAATTCGTCCGAAAGGGTACGTTACAAACTTGCAAGCATAATTTTATATGGAGGTTATATTAAACTTAAAAACTCCAAGCTGTTCTGTCACAGGTCGCAGTGTTTGAACTTGACGTAAAAACTGACGCTGCAAACATATTTCACAGGTGCGATTGTTCTACCACACCTTTGCACACAAATTTCATACCGACAGATTTTTCTACTACAGCCGCCGCCTTCCTTTCCGTGCCGTTCTGTTACAGAGCGTGCGTCAGTGAGCATAGATTGTTTTACACTATTTATATGTTGTAGCTGTGTGCGAGACTGAGGCCACAAGTGCATCACACATTACCTAGCCTGATACTTTCTCTCCGCTATGTAAGCTTAAGTGGAAGTACCACATCTGGCGGCACAGTACTATTAGACGTTGACTGAACATCTCGAATACTAGTACATTACAATATACTACAACTGGAAGGGATAGCTCCTGTGGTGCCTGCAAGTTGACGTCACTTCTCATTGTGATTCTACAACACGATAAGAAAGTAGCTTTTAACACAGGTATGTTTTTTGTTGTTTTGTTTTTGATCGCTTCATTTCCCCCGTTGGGGTGCCGGGGGTTTCAGTATAAATAGTAACCCCACTTTCTGGAAATTTAGTGCTTTAAATTCCCACTGTCGCTGTCTTTCTCATTTGCTCTTTCTCATTCCTGCTCTTTTCTATCAATCTGCTATACTATCGTCTTCTTCGATAGACCAGTCTCCTACCTTTTTTCTTGAAAACTCCTCCGGGACAATACTCCTTGTTTGTGTATGGGATCTGTTGGATCAGCTTGGGGATATTGGACGCTTTCTGCCAGGTGGTCACTAGGGCTTCCTATGATGTTATTATTTAGCAATGTAGGCATTTTATATGTATGTGTTGTGTTGATAATTTATAATGATGTTTGTATTCTATTTTGTTTTTGTAAACGGGGGTTCGATAAGTTGGGGTAAAGCCTCAGCCGTCCCCTGCGTGGGATGTCTTTATTGTAAAGTGACTAGCTGGTGGAGAGCTTTCGGTTTTACCACTAGGGTTGTTTCAGCAGATCTTTTATGCGGATCGGGGGTTGTCCGGTCCTGATTTGGCTCGGAAGAGTCCGCTGGACCTAAACAATATTAATGGAATGTAATGTAATGATCGCTTCATATCTGCCATCAACCTATTAGCCATCAACGGACTGAAGATTTTTTTCTCCAGTTTTAAAGGAAAGAGTGTGCCCCGATTTTGTTTAGGTCATGAGGGATTAAGAATTACATTAAGAATCTTCATTGGCATTACACCTGAAGCTTTGGTGCCCACTATCTTGTCTTGAGGGAAGTCCAGCCTTTGTGTCCCGATACAAACTAAGTGTTGAAGCGTTGTTATAGTAACATGAAGAATTTAGACGCATTTAAAAGCAATGTCTGTATAGTATTATTTTTAGTTGCACCCCATTAATACACCTTTCAAAGAAAGCCTAAGAGGATCTGAGTTTAGACAAGTGATGGTCTTCCTGCTCGATATAAACATGATTTTTTTCCCGTAGTGTTGTGCTATGAAGCTTGAAAGTGGAAATAGTATTAGATTTGGATTTTACATTTCATGATACCATTAAATGTCTTTTTTGTAGTAGACTTGGATGTGTTTAGAAATAACGGTAGGTTCACCAGTTTCCTTTCGGCAGAGAACGTGTAGGTTATTCTGGATCTGGATCTGGATACTGCCGATGATGTTGTTGGCAGAAAACACCACAGGAGCCATAGATGACTATTAACGTGGTGGTGGTGTGTGCGCGCTAATTAATTTGATTTAAAAAAAAAAAAAAAAAAAAAAAAAAAATTATGCTTCATAGTTCTTTTTGTACTAACTTCATATTGCCTATTGTAGTTCTGATTTTATTTAATTATATTCTTAAAAGGGCTCCTCTTGTGGAAGCCTGGTGATATGTGTACAATTAAAAGTTTAAAATCACTGTTATATTATGTTGACTCTATAAGAACTTGTCAGCATCCCTGTACCTCCCGATTGCAGAGGAGAATGAGCTAGGTGAGGATAGGTTGATGATGTCATCGGGAAGGCTATTCCATTCCACTACTGTCCTTACGAAGAAGGAGTTTCTGTAGAGATCTGATGATGAGGGTGGTAAGATAAAGCATGTGTTGTTGTTGTTTATCTGCCTCTCTATGATGTTCTGTGTGTCATATCCTTTAAAGGTGGTGGGGCGGATTTTCCGTTTGTTCTTTGCAGCAGTAAGGAAGGTGTTGGGAGGGAGAGCAGTAACTAGTCCTCTGGTTATCTTGTAGAGCATGGTCAGCCTGAGTTGTTGGCGACGTTTTGCAAGTAGTGGGAGGTGGAGCTCGTGAAGCATCCTGCCAATGCATCCTGGGTCCCGGGATCTGTAGTCTCTCATAATGAACCGTGCAGCCTGGCGTTGGATGCGTTCCAGCTTGTCGATGTCTTGTTGGAGGTAAGGATCCCACACCACTGCGGCATACTCGAGAGTGGATCTAACAAGTGCGATGTAGGCTAGGCGTCGGCACTCTTGTGGACAGTTCCGGAGATTTCGGCGTAGGAAGCCCAGTGTGGATCCAGCTTTCTTGCAGGCGCTTGTGATATGGTTAGCCCATTTCAGGTCCGCAGAAATTTGGACGCCTAGGTAGGGGGTAGTATCAGTCTGTTGGAGTATAGTGTTTCCAAGGCTATAGAAGTGTTGTGACTTGTGTCTGGTGGAGAGAACGTAGCACTTTTGCGCATTAAATCGCATTCCCCACTGCTTGGCCCATCTCTCTAGGTCTTTGAGGTCTGATTGGAGTGTGATGTGATCCTGGAAGGAGCGGATCTCTCTGTAGAGTAGGCAATCGTCTGCGAAGAGTCGCACTGTTGATTTTACTGTGTCCGGCAGGTCGTTGATGTGGCAGAGGAAGAGTAAAGGACCCATCACTGTGCCTTGGGGGACTCCGGATTCGACAGCTACTTCCTCTGATGCCTCTCCATCCAGGACCACTCTCATCTGGCGCTTGGTCAGGAAGTTTGTGAGCCAGGTGTGGATGGTGCCTCGTATGCCGTAGTGATCCAGCTTGTGTAGTAATTTGTTGTGTGGCACAGTGTCAAATGCCTTGCTGAAATCCAGGATGATGATGTCGGTCTGATGGCCTTTGTCATGTGAGGAGAGAATGTCTTGCATAGTAGTGAGTAGTTGGGTTTCGCAAGAGTGGCCTGTTCTGAATCCGTGGTTTCTACTGGTGAGGATGGTGTGTTTTTCGAAGTGGGTATGTAGATGTCGACAGATGATGTGTTCCAGTAGCTTACATGCAACGGATGTTAAAGATACTGGTCTGTAATTTTCTGCTTTGTTTCTGTCGCCTTTCTTGAATATTGAGGAGACGTTTGCTGTTAGCCAGTCTGCGGGGAGCTGTCCAGTCTCTAGTGAGGTGTTGTAGATGACTGCTAATCCTGGGGCAACAGTTTCGGCGCAGTTTTTGAGAATTTGATTAGGGATGTTGTCTGGTCCTGTAGCTTTGTTGGGGTTCAAGTTATTGTAAGAGCGAACAACCACTGAAGTTAAAGACGCACCCGACTCAAAAATAAAAATTTGCTCAGCGATGCAGTTTGGTGAACTATAAATTATGTTACCTTTCTTTTTTTATTTAAATGCTTTTTTGATTTTTAATTAATATTTTTCTAAAAATTGCACATTTTAACTTTCGCTTTTGGCACCAAAGCGGAAGTGACGTTATAAGTGTGTAAGTCAAAATGGAAGCGATGGTTGAGGAGAGTGCACCGAAAATAAATACATGTATTAAAAATAAATCGGACAGGTTACAGCTGTGCTGTTGCTGAATTTGCACACACGCACGCAGACGATGTGAGTATGCATGCTTTCCCATCGGACAAAAAGAAGCAGCGTGTGTGGATAAATTTTGTTAAAACGTGCAGCGCAGATTTCACCCTAACAACTAACTCACGTAGTCACGCCTATCATAGGCCCTATGCTCAAAACATTTTGAGCCTCACTGCTACCACATCGGATATGCTCTGCGAGAAGGCCTTGGATTAACAGTGCAAAAACGAAAATTGCTCGATGATGCCTTCCCTACGATACAAAAGCATGAGCTTTCACGGCCAACAACGTCAATAGTGAAGAAATTAGCACAGAGTAAGCTAATGAACAAGACCAAGCCTGCCCAGGCGTCTACATTCACTAACACTGTAACAGTAACACTTGTAACACAAACAGCCACTGTGTAACTTGTGTACACACTCTAGCTATTCCCACAACTAACATTTTGAAAAGTGTCAGTACTACAGCTACTACAACAACTACTGCAAGCATAATTACCCCCATCAGCGTTCTCTTACCAGGCTTTTCTCTGCTGGGTACTTCAACTTCAAATTCAACTTTTTATTGGCTCCAAGTACATTTGACAACATACTAAAGAATTTGCTTCGCGCATAGAAAAAGAACAACATAAAAACCCGTTTAAAAAAAACAACAAAAAAAACCCACTCCCCCACACACACAGACATTTACGCAACATTGACTTGCACACCAATAAACAAATGATTGAAGTTAATACTATTGAATAATAATACTACTACTAATAAATAGAAAGTCAATGTATTAAAAAGCTAGTTTAAAGCGCAACATATTGGTGTCTAAAAGCTCAGTCTCAGAACATATCAATACATGTAAAACCCTAAAACAGTAGAAGGAAATAATAATAGCAATAATAATAACAACAATAATAAAGTACATATATGCACAGTGTATCATCCTGTTCAATGCGCACTGAAACACTTTACCAATACTCTGAGACAATTAAATAGATCTAGCATAACATTTTATAAGACTAAAAACACAAGCATCTACAGGTGTCAACAGTTTCAGTGATCAAATACAGGCATAGATGTAGGTATAAAGACACCATGACTATAAAAAAATAATGATGATAAGAGCACTACTACATGATACACTTGGTCACATTAATACAACATGTGGGTTAAGGGGTGGGTAGACCTGCTTTTGTAAAGAGAGAGCGTGCCAGGGTAAGTTTGCAAGAGTTTGTTTTGTACAACAGTTATTGTTGTTTTTAAAGTTTTATTATAAACTGCAACGTTCAGGTTAGGTTGCATTATTGTGCCAACCACATAAATTTAAAAATATAAATTATATATATCATTGCATGGTCAGTCATATTATTAAATATTATTAAAGTTCTTTGGCAATTTTATCTTGATAAATACTGTACAATCACAGCTGTAATAGTGTATAAACTCAAATAATGTGTTTTGAATGATATAACATAAAATAAAAAGACTACACTACTATCTTTCAGTCAGTACAGCTTTTCAGCTGTTGCTTGAAATGATGAATACAGATACTTGATAGCCTATTGGTTTGGATTAACATATTGCACTAAAACGATTATATATTTAGGCCTATAAGCTATACTATGCTTTCTTGTATTATTATAGATTTATTATTCTGTGGATGTACACAATGTGATTGTGACTATACCTTATAACAGTGTTCAGTAGACTAGATGAGAAGGCCTATGCATTTTAACATTGTACAGTACACAAGTTTTAGATACCCTACATGTGCATAAGAAATGATTTTATTATTATTATTATTATTATTATTATTATTATTATTATTATTATTATTATTATTATTATTATTATTATTATTAAAGCATCCAATAGGCCTAGCTACCATTTAATTTTTCTACTTTACAACAGTACCAGTCAAGGAATTCTTTCTGTCAAATTAAAACTTGAACAAATTGTTCATTGTTACAATGTACACAGGTGCAAATCACTTTATTTAAAGTAAAATAGTACTTCCAATTGTTTTAGAAAGTACAAAATCTATTCTGGCCTCTTCTGTCTCTCCTTATGAGTTATAAATTTGTGAAACATAATTTATGTATGTTATGTTTTCAGTGCAGTTCAATACATAATTTTAAATAATACTTTAACAGATCTGTGCTTGAAAAAATCATGGTATCTTACAACTGCAATAAAAAAAAAAGCGGCCTAAACAACAAGGTTTATTTTATTAGAGGCATGTTCGGTAGGCCTACTAGTACTATAACCTATTTCCAATATGAGCACCGAATTATATTGCCTCTTTTGGTATTAACGTCCCTCTCTTAAATTTTTTCTGTGAAATTATTCATTTATTTTATATAAGTTTATTGATTGATTGACTGATTTTATACTTTTATTTGTTGGTTTGTTACCTTTACTAGGTTTACATGTTGTCTTCTTTTTAAATGCAGAATAGATTTATTATGCGTGTGTATCTGTGTGTGGCTGCGTGTGATCAAGCGCTTTGTGAAGCATTTTATGTTTGAATTGCGCTGTACAAAATAAATTATTATTATTATTATTATTATTGAGTTTTCATAGCCTATTAAAATATATTTAGGCTAGGCCTGTGCTTACTTTAACTACTTTGTAGGTTTATTTATTCAGTAGGCATACATGATACACCACAATTTACTGACTATTATACGATTAGCCTATAATATATACTAATATAGACTATACTTTTACAATGAATTTTGATGAATAGGCTCTTCAGTTAACACTAAATCTTAGCAGTTACACCATGGACTCTTTATCATGTATTATATAGTGTCCATGGTTACACTCATCACAGAATAATCAGTTTATTACATTTTGTTGCAGAAATTATTATTAATATAATAATGAATATTATAAAATATCAACTCACTGTGATTGTTAGTTACCTACGTTATGATTGTAAATAAATTAGTAGGCCTACTTATTAGTCGGTACTGTCGAGTCTATTAGTAGTAGCAGAATCGTTTGCCCCAGTATCAATGCGGTCCGGCTGAGACGAGCTCGACAGTGGTTCATATTGATATGGCCTAATTAGGCTAATATCACCTCTTATACTGAGAGTGGTAGTAACATCTTCAAAATCACTGCTTTCGCATGACAAATTTAATATTTCATCGTCGTCTTCTTCTTTCTCGGACGAGAACGCGTTTCTCTCAACGGGCATGTTGACAAAGTAGGAAAGTGGGATTGCACACATATGACGTCACAACCTGCGTTCCCGGTAGCACCGCTGTTTAATCAAGGGCGGGTAATCTTGGGCTAAAATATTAAACTTTGGTGACTAATATCTCGAAAACCGTAAATAATTTTGTAATAAACAAAGGACCGTTTTTGCTTATTTTAGTTAGATGTATCCAAATATAGAATAAAAATTTTTGGGTCGGGTAGTCCTTTAAGTTTTATTAAAGTGAGTGCATTGTTTCAAACTTTTATACCAAACTAGTGGTTTTTGTACCCTGGCAAGCCAGGGTACACAGGTTGCTGTTTAAAATGTAGACAGAGAGACAACTGTTGTCTGCGAGTTTCATTTGGACGATGATACCTACCCATATCCCCCGTATCCCCGTTATGCCTACCCATGCCCCTTTAAACCTACCCGTAGCCCCCTTTTACCTACACGTACCACCCCATCCCGATCCTTGGTAATAATAATAATAATAATAATAATAATAAGAATAATAAGAATAATAATAATTTAATAATAATATTGAATATAGAATAATACAAATAGAAATCATTAAAAAAAACACCAAGGTTTTAAAATAAAATTTGATATAAGATATAATTATAATTATTATTATTATTATTATTATTATTATTATTATTATTATTATTATTATTATTATATTATTATTATTATTATTATTATTATTATTATTATTATTATTATATTAATAATAATAATAATAATAATAATAATAATAATAATAATAAATAAGTTAAAAGTAAAAAAACTAAATTAAAAAGAAAAATATCCATATTGTAGTGTAAAAAAAAAATATTAAAAAAATATGGCCCGCGGGAGATTTGAACTTGGCTCGCCTGCACGGTAGGCGAATGTCTTATTAAGTGATCTACCAACGCTTCATATGGAGATTATCAATTTTTTGGTCTATATGGGAAAACATGCTGAAACCTCGATTCGATTTTTAATTAATCAAATTTAATTAGTTAAACACAAAATTTTGTAAGATTGGTGACATGAGTGCAATAGTGTTTTGAATGGAAATAAAACAAAATTTGCGGTATTACGGAACAACACGTTCTTGACACGGGTTGAATCGAAACCACGCGAGGAATGAGGCTTTGCAGTTTGTGGACATTTTGTTTATTTATTTATCTCAGAAACGGTTAAACGATCGGTAAGGAAATGTCGGCTATAACGATTTCGCGGGTTTTGAGCGCACAGCAGGCCGATCCGCAGCGCCCAGCACCTGCCCAGATCAGCGTCCATACCGGACAAACTTTACAGTAGAGGCGAAGAAGGACTTCCGGCTAAGCAATTTATATATATAGATAGTACTATCATAGAGAAGTTTATAAAACATCGTAGTCCGTTAGGTAGGAAGTGAAACACTTACCCCCCACCCTCCCTAGGGAATTTTGTAGACTATGTTTTTCTGTTAGCCTATCATACCTTCTTTGGATTTCTGCTTGTTTGGTTTTTGTACACTGGTGGGTTTGGGTACCAGACGGCCCAGAAGGGCCCATTTTTCCTTCTTTGGGCCCTATATTGGCTATTGGGCGGTATGGTTCTTTGGAGAGCTGTTGTGTTAATGTTTATCAACATATTTCTAATCAGTTTACAGTCTTTTAAAGATAATTGATTGTTGTTTGTGTTAATATGTGTTTTGTGATAATATCATGTTCATTAAGAGCATGGCTGGGGTACAAATTTAAGTCGATTTTCCCTCTGTGAATCATACCTTTCTGCTTCCTAAAGCCCAAAAGCTTATGTTTGCAAATTGTAAACAACTTTCTTTGTTATTGTGGTTGTAGTTCTTAACTCCTTTGTGGCGCACATACAATTGTGGAAGTACTGAATGAACTATTATGTTGTTTTTATGACGTCATTTGACGCCTATAACCAATGGGACTATTTACCACAGCATTGCATTGCACTAGTGAGGTCTTTACACAATTTTGATTGTAATAATCTTTAAATGAAAGAACCCAGAAAGAGTGTGAGAGAGAGAGAGAGAGAGAGAGAGAGAGAGAGAGAGAGAGAGAGAGAGAGAGAGAGAGAGAGAGAGAGAGAGAGAGAGAGCAAAGAAAGAAACAGTTAAAGAAAATAACAGGTTTTTGACTTATTTTAAGTAAAGTAAGGAGGTTCATCTTCCTGTGATGTAGCCTCATGGATTATTATTCCATGGGCAGTGTGCGTGCTCCCTTCCCCAGAAGGTGCTTCTTCGCGCAGGTCGAAGTTATCAAAGCATAGATGTGTTACGATATTTCTTTCTGGGTGGATGGTTGCTGGCAGTATGGAACGTCTCTCTTCAATGTTCCTGCACATCGCAGTTTCGAGTTGCAGGATGGTATCATAGCATGCGCAGTTACCCCAGCGATTGACCAGGGTTATGATGTCTGCCCTCCCAGTCAGATGCCTCAGCGTCATACCTAGAACCAGGTGTGTTGGCATCAGCCACTTTCCGTTTGAAGCAGCGACGGATATGTCCTGCGCAATGGATTTGACCAGTCGTGCTTTCCGTGATGATGCATCTTTCAGCTTCTTTCCAGTGAGAACATATGCAATGAACTCCTGCAGAATCTGAGGTGGAGTGATGGTGTCACTGAGCAGGAAATTTGCTGATGGAGGCCATGGCATTGGAGCAGACTCACGTATGGCAGTCTGAACCAGGCGTCGCATTATCATTGCAGCCTCCTCCAGGCGTCTTGTCTCCGAAGCTGCTGCTTCAAATGCAGATTCTACTGCCTTGTCAGTTTTGATTCCTGATGCATTCACCAGCTCACTCCTGCCGTTTGGCTGCCAAAAGTTAAGCTTTTATCCCAAGTGCTTTTCTAGCTTTGCTTTGAGTTTCTGGACTTTATAATTCTTGTTGTAGAATTCTGGATGGTTTTCTAGCATGAACTGTTGGTAGTACTACTTCTCAGCCAGCATTGTTGTGCGTTCCACATTGCATTGTTCAATTATGTGCAGTTGCACACACTGTATAATGTACTGAAATGCAGAATTATGGGCTCTGTGTTCTTCCACAGCGTCTTTGTCAGTGCACTCTTTTTGGTTTCGTTCCGAAGCACGGGTGTAAGCCCGTCTACAAGAATTGTGGTAATGCGCTTCTCTCGCCACAAGGTCGAAGTCCTGTATCTTGTAGAACAGTTTGTCTTGCCTCTGTTGTCCTGATTTCTTGATGGCATCTTCTGCAGACTTTGTCTGACATTTGACAAGGTTCTCTTGTCTTCGCTGATACTTTTTTCGTCCTTTTCCACAAAAAAGACATTCATCACAAGGAAGTAAGATGCTTGAACTTGTTTGTGGTTTGCGACGTTTCCTTGGCGAGTTTGGGTCATTATCATCATCCTCAGGCTGCTTTCGCTATGCTATCCAAGAAGTGTTAGTGAACTTTTGGTAACACGATGTGTGGTAAACATGCAAGAAGGGAGAATACACACCAGGCACTTGTGAGCAAATGTCACTTAGTCTGTACTTTTCATCACTTAGTGTCTGCCGTTGTTCAACTGCCAGTCGTATTGTCTGAAAACTAGTTTCTGACAAAGGTGTTACTTTCTCACGATTACCCTGGCAACAATGAACGACACATATAGGTCCTATTCTTTCTGACTTTGGCATTGATTTGTGCAGACTTCAAATTTAAGGGCTTTTCGTCGGATTGCCTCTTTGACATTGCAAACTTCTTGCCCACTCTTCAGATTTCTACTTCTTTACATGACACCTGCAAAAATTGAAATAAAGGATTTTACATGTGATTGTATTTTCTTTAAAATAAAAAAAACCAAGAAAATTGCCACAAGTGAGCAGAAGTGCCAAAACATGACACTTACAGAGTATGTGAACAGCTGCTTTTAGGGGGTACCCTTGCATCTGTAAATGCTACAGCCACAATTTGGGGCTATCAAAACTAGACAACCTGAAATCAGTTGCTTGATAACAAAGGCATTAGACGGTATTTGCCTTGTTTGGTCCACAAGGGGAAGTGTTCAGTTGTTTAAGATAGAGACCGCACAGAAGGGTAATTCTCGGAGGGTATTCTTACCCAAATCAGGACACCAGGTCCCCAATAAGTCGAGTACCTTCACCAAGCACTTGGAATCAACTGCTAGATTTCATAAGTCACGTAGAAATGTGTCTAAGATAGGCCAAATGAAAACAAAACGGAACTGTATAGGTGGCAGATTGTGAAAACGGGTTTTTACCCTTACACCAAGAGGCGTATCCCAGCCATGCCCTTAATGAACATGATATTATCACAAAACACATACTAACTCAAACAACAATCAATTATCTTCCAAAAACTGTAAACTGATTAGAACTATGTTGATAAACCTTAACACAACAGCTCTCCAATGAACCATACCGCCCAATTGCAAATATAGGGCCCAAAGAAGGAAAAATGGGCCCTTCTGGGCTGTCTGGTACCCAAAACCCACCCGTTTATCAAAACCAAACAACCGGCAATCAGTAACGTGATGACCAGGGTACCTGCGGATATATGTCTCATAAATTCCCTAGGAGGGAGTAAGGGGGAGGGGGGGGGGGTCATAGGCCACCTAACGGACTATCAAGGTGAAAGTTTTCAAATAGGGGAAGCATGTACGCGGCTTAAAAAGACTCCATTTTCCCACCCACCCACCCCACTCCCCTCACCCCTCTCCCTTCCTTCCGACACCATCCTCTCCCCCGTCTCCCTCCCCCATTCTCTCCCGCTATCCCCCTCCTCCGCCCTTTCTAACGTCTCATTGAGAGTTGTCTACTATAGAGTCATTACGCGTCAAACTATACAACAGGTCCAGGATCAAGTCGCATAGAAAAAAGCCACAGCAAAGCCGCTGATACTGTACTTGTTGTTTGAGTAACGCACTTATAACGTCCATGTTTTCTGCGCCTGTATATTTATTCTAAGGTCGATAAGTCACCCGGTGCCCACAGCAGACGGCCTTTTGATTGGTTCGACACGAAGTTTATATTCGATTTTCGGAAATATTAGACAAACAAAATTGTATCAATGGATACAATGTTAAGCAAAATTAATGGTCATCTCTAAGCGCCAAATTTTGATCTTGATCTCAGACCTACTTTAACCTCATAAGCTTCCTGAGCAGTTGAGAATCATATTTTCTTAAAGTAATAAGATAACACATGAATTTTTATATGCCAATCGTTTAGGTTTAAAACGTTAGTGCCCGTGCTCAGTTTAAAAGGTCAACATATTGTAATTGTGTTAAATGTCATTCATAGTCACGTATGTGAATGAGATGGTGGTTATGCTGATGCTTACCAAACGTATATGAGAATACTTTAATATTTAGACGATAATCATGAGGCACCAACTGTCGGTCGGTCGGTCATTTCATTTCATGCAATAACTCAATTGATTGATTGATTGATTGTTGCTTTAGGTCCAGCGGACTCTTCCGAGCCAAATCAGGACCGGACAACCCCCGATCCGCATAAAAGATCTGCTGAAACAACCCTAGTGGGAAAATTGAAGGCCCTCCACCGGCCAGTCACTTTACAATAAAGACATCCCACGCAGGGGACGGCTGAGGCTTTACCCCAACTACTCGAACCCCGGTTACAAAAACAAAATAGAATACAAACATCATTATAAATCATTAACAAAACACATACATATAAAATGCCTATATTGCTAAATAATAACATCATAGGAACCCCTAGTGACCACCCGGCAGAAAGCGTCCAATACTCCCAAGCTGATCCAACAGACCTCATACACAAACAAAGATCTGCTGAAACAACCCTAGTGGGAAAATTGAATGCCCTCCACCGGCCAGTCACTTTACAATAAAGACATCCCACGCAGGGGACGGCTGAGGCTTTACCCCAACTACTCGAACCCCCGGTTACAAAAACAAAATAGAATACAAACATCATTATAAATCATTAACAAAACACATACATATAAAATGCCTATATTGCTAAATAATAACATCATAGGAAGCCCTAGTGACCACCCGGCAGAAAGCGTCCAATACTCCCAAGCTGATCCAACAGACCTCATACACAAACAAGGAGTCTTGTCCAGGAAGAGTTTTCAAGATAAAAGGTAGGTCATTGATCTAGCGAAGAAGAAGATAGTATAGCAGAGTGATAGGACAGATCAGGAATAAGAAAGAGCAAATGAGGAAGACAGCGACAGTGGGAATTTAAAGCACTAAATTTCCAGAAAGTGGGGATGCTATTTATACTGAAACCCCCGGCACTCCAACTGAACGAGGTCTGGCCAACCTTCAAAGGAAACATTTTCAGGTTTACTTATTTAATTTAATGTAACTTAATTTATTTTAATTTAATCACTTTTATATATGGTGCTTTTCCAGCTCAAGAGCTGCTTAAGGCGCTGGCCGATACAGAATCTAATTCAAGCCACTCTAGGCGCCCACTTGCAACGTTTGGGCGCATACTCTCTATTTGTGTAGCCGGCACTCATCCGTCTAGACATGAGCGTCAAGATCTGTAAAGTCCGTGCTATGGAATGCATGCGTGCGTGCACAGACTAGATCTCGGTTTATACTGTCATCCGAACTAGTGACCAACTTCACCACACTGCGCAACTGAGACCGACCGAGGCTTACTTTCGCCTCTCCGCCAGTCTCTGCTGCTGGTCGTAAAGCCTACCTATTACGCCGGGTGACGTAATGTAGGGGTGGAATGGTAGCTCAGTTGATAGTGAGCTGGTTTCTAATGCCGAAGATCGCGGGTTCGAACCTCTCAAGGGGCGAACATATCATGTGACTTAGGGACGAGACTTTGCAGGTCATCGAGGACTTTCTCCGGGTACTCCGGTTTCCAACCTCCCTTCAATAATGGCATTGGATGCAGTCTGTCTACAAATTTCACAATAAAAATCTGTTTCCTTTCCGTCTTCTAATAGCGACTTGCCTTTACACCACATGTTTGAGCTATTAATTTGTTTGTTGTGGATGTAGGAGTGTCTGTAACATCTGAGCGTGTATGTTGGATACAGATAGCCGCGCTTTGAGTCTGATTTAGGAATAATGCGCGTGTAGCATCCATTATTATTGTGATGATATTCTGGGGGAAGATACGTTTATCTTACAAGGGGAGTAAGACTTGTAGATAGATGAGGCGTTACGCTACCTCTATCAGACGTTCTTTTACCAAAATTCTAATGCGGTTTGAGAGACTAATCACGGTGCTTGGTCACATAAAATTTATATTTGCTCTCGGGTTTTAAAGTATCATTTAGCTCACTTTAAGAAATGCTTATTACTAATCAAAGGACTAGTTTACTTGGCCTCAAGAGAAGAAGAGCTAGTGGACACACAAAAATACAAATAGAATGACATCAGTCGTATGTCTGTGATTTTAACTTTTATATAGTCAACACAAATTCTAACATTACTTTATTTTAATGTAAATTAATAGCTATAAATGTTTAGTGAGCTGAGTAATCTCTTTAGCAGTTCTTCATCCTTTGCTAAGCAATTCTCTGGTTGGGTAATCTAATAGTATTTGTCCGAGTTGGGTTAGACTTCAGTTGCAGTTGAGGAAGACTTAGCTGCTACGCATCGGCGAGTGCTTGAGTCAGTCGGTCACTCTGAGAGGCCTTTGCCTCTCAGGATGATCGGGTGAGTCGTGTAGCTACGGGGCCGGACGTGGCGATGTAGAATCTAAATGATCTCCATCGTTTCCACGGGAGCAAGCGTCATGCGTTGACTCCACAAACCGTCCCAGAGCTGAACTGTAAAATACAGAACTTTGGCAACAATATTCTAGTCAGATATGGGTATGTGGTACCCTCTGCAAGGAGTCTATTGCATCAGACACCTGCCGAGTTTCCCATATGCACACTTCGATCCGAATATCAATCAACATGCACAACGTGTCACAAACAATAATCGTTTTCTGTAAATACATATAACATGAACATACTGATACATGGCTGTTACGTTGAAACGCGAACGATAGATCTAATCGTTTCGTTTTGCAAAGTATTCAATAATGGAGTTTATTTACCTTTGATTTGAGTTTGCATTGTTGTTAGGAGAGGCTTTGTATAACGTTGATAATTTTCGTTAGTCGATATTATTGGAGAATTCTCTGGATTTGCGTATTTACTGTATAGAATTTTCCCGATAAATGTCGAAGTTTGAGGGAACGTTCCTGGAATGTTTAGAAAGATGTATGAGGTAAGTCAGTGATGACGATTTTTTATTTGATTGGCTGTAGTGCGTCATTCTAGTCTACCGTGTTCTAAATTGTTCGGGAAAAGAGAGAGGTTATATATTTATGTGCCGCACTGTTTTGTGAAGTTGTTGATAGTGAGTTGGAAAGTAAAAAGTTGAGAGTGAAAAGGCGATTGTATGCAGTTGTTGATGTGTGCTGAATAAAAGTGGAAAACTTCAAACGTCGACTCCGTATCTTGATGATGAGTGAGCAGGCTGCGTGGATAAACGAATCTGAGTTACACACCTATCAGGAATTCAAGCATCGAGGCTGAATCAGATACTGATAGAAAAACACCAACATCAAATGGAGTGTAACAATGGCAATCAATAACCATACAGTACCAAAACTACTAGTGTTAACTTACTTCTAGTCTCTGGGAATCATGCAACTGTCTCTAGTCTATCACTTTCTTAGTGAGGCTGAGGCTATGCGTTCACTGCAGTTTGCTCCTTGTTTGACCCTCGTGGCTTCGCAGTTAGTATTCGACTGACTAGCTAAGTTTTTGGATACGGGTATATGCAGGGGTCTCTACATCCTCGGATCAATCATTTAATTCTCGTTCTAGTTAATCTCGCTCATACGGGAATCTTCTTTTGGAAATTTTGCTTTTCTGTCCCACCTGTGGGACACGGTCTGTTACGTCTCGACTTCGAGTGTCAGAGACAAGGAGCAGGATAGATCCAATAGCGATATGAGTCGCATGGGCTACTTATCGGCAAGCGACCCTGGTCATAAGGCCAAGTAAGCTACTTAACATTCTTGGTTTAGCAAGGTCTGCTTCATTGTCTCGGGAATGAACGTTTCAAGGAGGTTAATTTAACATATGTGGACTTCCCTTTCGATAACTGGTAAATTAACGTCAAGTTTATTCAATTCTATCTGTTTATCACTAAGCTGAGTTACCACATTTTTGTCGTCACCATTTCTGCTGTTACAAGTAGTAGTAGTAGTAGTAGTAGTAGTAGTAGTAGTAGTAGTAGTAGTAGTAGTAACGCAGTTGGCCTGTGAAGTCTCCCCTTATTACGCATAGAGGTGAACGTAAAGCTTAGGTCTGACGACGAACGTTTTGATTGCTATCATAAGGAAAATCATGACTTGAGTCACTGATTCCGTGAGACTATAACCTTGTCATTTAAGTCAAATCAGTTCGCAGCGTGATTTGCGATGATTTTCCATGTTTAGAACTTGCCTTAATTTCGACGAATTGATTGCGAGTCATTCTGCATGGTAACCAATGAAAAGCGCTACTTTGATCAGGTGATCTTGCGAAAACGGCTACTACTTCCAAGACCGGCCCGCAATGAATATTGAGTGTGAAAAATGCCTCTGAAGTAAGCCTAATAGAGAGATACGGTCACATGAATGTTTATGGTCCATTTCTCTGAACAAAATTTCTTCGTCGCTGTTTTTAACTCATTTTGACTTTCCGCGCAGCAAGGATAACAACTCTTGTGCTTTTGTTTATGCGCAGTGACTGTGCGCATGTTTACCAAACAGAAACGTTTTAGTGTGACCAAAGAGCTTAATTATAGATAAGCTCTTTGGTGTGACTACTGACGACTCGCAGCGTCAATCCCCTCATTCGAATCATGACTCGCAAACATTCACTGTAATTGTGATTGCAATCAAACCGTTCGTCGTCAGACCTAGCCTTAAGCCTCTACCGGTCTCAGCTAAGCAGAGCGCAATCTCAACTTGCCAAGTTGTTCGACTTGTTCAAAAAGTGGCCAAGCATCGTGTATGTAAATAGAACAGAAAACACTTTTATTATTAATATATAGGCAAATGTGTCCCAGTGTTTGTTTCTGTTTTGACATTTGAATGTCTTACCATCTTTTTCTACTTTTTCTTCAATATGCCAGTGTATTTTGTATATAGCTGGAGTTTGTTCGCGAACCATTAGGGGGATATATTTAAGCGATTTGAGAAAGAAGTTTTGGTATCGGTGGCATTTTTTTGCAAAAACTAAGGGCAGCATTTGCGATCTACCCTTCTGATATATTTTCATATGGAATAAAACTCAACGTGCAAAGAATGGCAGGTAAGACTGATAATCATAGGCTGATTAAAAGGTGAATGATGAAATTAAGGCAATGATAAACATCAGCGCCTGACTCTTTCTATGCGTTTTTTGTGGACTATAATGTTGCGAATGAGTTAGGGGGTCAACCACAAGCTCATTACATTATCCTCGATAGCAAAGCTATAGATAGCTATTACGACTGAGACGCACACGATAGTTCCTATAATTTTTTTTTGGCAAAGCATGCAATGATTGCGTGTTTTTACCTTTGTTTTGATTTTACGCTGTTGTTAGAAGAAGATTTGTATAACGTTAATAATTTTCGTCGGTCGATATTGTTGAGAATTTTCTGGAATGACTTATTTATTATTATCAATCGAAGTTTCCCGATCTGTCTCGTAATAGCTACGCGATCCTTCTAAACCGAGGAATGTTCTTTGACGTAAGACTGTGCGTAGTTCCGGTGACGAGTTTTATTTTGATTGGCTGTTATTGCGTCATTCTGGAATGTTCGAAGTTTCTCTCAATTGCAGAAAGGTTGTATAAGTAATGCACTGTCTGATTGAAAAATTGATCTTTGTTATGATTTTTGGAAAGCGATCTTGTATGCAGTTGTTGATGTTTGCTGAATAAAATTGGAAAACTTTATACGACGGATCCGGTCTTGTTGCTGAGTGAACAGGCTGCGTAGGTAAACGAATTCGAGCTACACATATCAAGATTAAAGCATCGGGGCTGAATCAACTATTGATAAACACGTGTAACATTTGGGGAGGGAGTGGGAGTGGGGGTCAAGACGCCATAGTCAAGGGTCCAACTGCAACAACAAGCGAGTCAAAGTTACGAGAGGCAGTCATCGCTGGTAGCCGCCAACGAGTTGCGTCGGTATGGACCAACATACTAGGACTACATCCCCGAAAGTTTCGGGTTGACTGCAAGGGCGTGTCGTGAGCGAAAAACAGACCGGGACAACGTGGCTGCCGCAAGACTACGTCGAGGGACAGTCTCGGAGCTACATTGTCAGTATTACAGAGAGCGACGAATGGACGTCACGTCTACATCAACACAAGAGCTTTTACCTCTACATCAACGTGGGCAACGTCGCGTACGACGAGGACAGTGGAGCCTGCGTCAATGAAGGCCACAACAGACAAGCATCAGCGCTACTGCAGAAAGCGTGCTGTTCTAGAACAGTCTAGAAAGGTGCAGCACAGTAAAGAACTTTCCAGAAAAGTATCAAGATGGCTGACTTCCGTTAAAAAGGACTTGAACTGAATTTAAAAGGCAAGCAGCTAACGGAGTACGTCAAGTCTCAGGAGAGAATACAAGAAAGAATACTCGAAGAGCAAAGTCGTCATGCTGAAGAAAGAGAATTAGAAGAGCAACGTCCTATCCTATCCTATCCTATCCTATCCTACCCCCGTTGGGACACCGGGGGTTTCTGTATAAATAATATCCCCACTTTCTGGAAATTTAGTGCTTTAAATTCCCACTGTCGCCATCTTTCTCATTTGTTCTTTCTCATTCCTACTCTGTTCTATCAATCTACTATACTATCTTCTTCTTTGCTAGACCAGTCACCTACATTTTTCCTTCAAAACTCTTCCGCGACAAAAATCCTCATTTGTGTGTGATACAATAGCTTGGGAATTTTGGACGCTTTCTGCCAAATAGTCACTAGGGCTTCCTATGATATTATTATTTATCAATGTAGGCATTATATATGTATGTATTTTGTTGATATTTTATAATGATGTTTGTATTCTATTTTGTTTTGTAAACGGGGGTTCGATAAATTAGAGTGTAGCCTCAGCGTCCCCTGCGTGGGATGCCTTTATTGTAAAGTGACCGGCTGGTGGAGTGCCTCCAGTGTTACAACTGGGGTTGTTTCAGCAGATCTTTTATGCAGATAAGGGTTGAGTCCTCTTTCAGCCAAGTTGTGGTCTTAATTTTGTGGTCCTGATTCGGCTCTTTGCAGGCCGCTGGACCCTGTAAGCAATGATTAACTAACTAACTATCCTATCCTATCACAGACTTTACCCAGACGGAAAATTCTCGCTATTTTGCGTTGCCTTTTACAAGAGTTGCGCCCCTTAAAAATGGGTTGAGTAGGGGTCATATTTGCGGCAGCGAACGTGAAGCGCAGAGCAGGAGAGAATCACTGTATGGCACCGCAACTATGTGTACACTTTCAGTTGCAAAGATAACTCTTTATTTCGTTATCCGCTCGACGAAGCAAGTTATGCGTGATAATAATGTATAATTGCACTCTATTTGCAAAATATTTTATCTGTGCAAATGCCTAAGAATGTAGATTAACTCCTTTGACAGTTTTTAAAAAAAATTGAATAATTTGTTAAAACAAAAATGGCCAGATTTGTTAAAAATATAAATAAATAAAAACTGAGGCGTTGCTACTTCATGCAACTTTCTCCAAAACACAAAAGGATGGTGTTTGAGATCCAAAAGGTAACCAAGCACAAACTCATACAAAGGCATCCTAAAAAGTGGGGATACCATTTATACAGAAACCCCCCTCACCCCCACGGGGGTACCTCAAAACAAAGGCAGTGGACAGCAGAACAATACGGACAATGCAGCGGCGGGCAGTCGACGGAGGTGTTTCTTCAACGGACGGCAAAACAGTAGCTCTGACCATCAAGTGCGCGGCGGTAGCGTCATTCTTCCGATCGAGACCGAGCACACAACAAGAGTGCATGACCGATGGCCAACTTCTCCTTGCCAACGAGAAATCCATCCCCGTCGTCGCCAGAGCAACTGTGACCGTTTAGAACATGCATGTTTCCAATGGACGCGTCGGAAATCACAAAGTAACGGTCCTAAGAGACTCAGGATGCAAGGGGGTCATCGTCAGAGAAGATCTAATAGCTAAAGATTAGTTCACTGGCGATTCTAAATGGACACTTATGACCGCCAGCAAATGTGAAAACGCACCAGTTGCGAAGATTCAAGTTAGCACCGGTTTCTACATATGGAAAGTAGAAGCGGTTTGCATGAAAGAGCCGATGTACGATTTGATGATCGGGAATATCGAAGGCGCGAGACGACCCGACGACCCCGATCCAGTCCTGTTTCAACTCAACACGTCGAGGTTGCGAAGGAGGATCAATTTCTATTTCCCGATGGAAACATTACAGAGCTGCTACGGGATAATGCGGTCACTACGGCTTAGCCTTGCCGATCAGAGAGATCGGCGGTGCTGTCACTACCACGTCCCAGGTCAGGAAAGATAAGATGATTATGCCCATGAAGGTCACCGTGTACAGGAATAAGCTAATCCAGCTCCAGGAAATTGATAGTATTCTAAATAAGTACAGAAACCGCCAAGACAACGTGACTAAAGGCAGTGGCACGGTCTATTTCGAGGTGAAGGCCAAGATTCTGTACAGAATCTTCCAGCATCCGGTGGTCAACGGAGGGAAACCATTGCGTCAAGTCTTGATACCGTTACCATAAAGGCGCCAAGTGGTTGAAGTAGCTCACGACTCCATCATGGGAGGTCACCTGGGCTTTAAGAAGACGTCGGACAGAATCCTGCCAGTGTTCTAGTGGTCAGGACTTCATGCGGACGTCAGTCGTTTCTGCCGATCATGTTACATTTGCCAGAAGACCAAACATCGAGGAAGGGTCCCTAGAGTGCCAAGGCAGAGGATGCCCCTGATTGACCGGCCTTTCAAGAGGGTGGCCTTGGACTTATTCGGCGAAATACAACCTACGAGTAAAGAAGGTCACCGGTGGGTACTGACCTTAGTGGACTATGCGATTCGGTACCCAGAAGCAGTGCCTCTAAAAAAGATTGACACTGAAACCGTGGCAGAGGCGCTGGTTGACATGTTTAGCAGAATAGGCGTACCTGAAGATATCCTGACAAACCCCGGGGCACAGTTTGTCTCCGGCTGCATGAAGGAAGACTGCTGAGCTTGCGGCATTTGACTACGACACCCTACCATCCAATGTGCAACGGGTTCGTCGAGAAGTTCAATGCTACGCTAAAGTCCACCCTGAAGAAACTGTGCAGCGAGCAGCCCAGACAGTGGCATCGCTAGACCAACGCCTTGCCGTTCGCTTACAGAAAAGTACCGCAGGAGTCCACCGGCTTTTCTCCGTTCGAGCTGTTGAACGGAAGAACTATCCGGGGGCCGATGCACATCCTGAAAAAAAATGGACGACAGAAGTAGACACCCCAGAGGTGAAGAACAGCGATCAGGAACTATCCGAGGGCCGATGCACATCCTGAAAAAACTGGACGAAAGAAGTAGACACCCCAGAGGTGAAGAACAGCTAGACTATCAGTACGTGTTTGAGCTACGGGAGAGGCTGGAGTAAACTTTCGAGATAGCCAGAGAAATCCTCAAAAAATCCCAGGACTGTGGGAAACACTACAACGATCGTAGATGTAAACAGTCGCAAAGAAGTGCTGGTGCTGCCACCTACGGATCACAATAAGTTGCTGATGCGGTGGAAAGGACCTTGCGAAGTGGAGTCCATGGTAGGGATCAACGACTACAAGGTGAAAGTCGGCCAGAATTCCAAGATATACCACGATATATCTGTAACTTTAATCTTCAATGAGAATTTGGATTTGGGGGTCAAGGATTATTGGAGAGATGATGTTCAGGCCAACCCATGCGGTGACTGCATGGTTAGCTTACTACATTGCAGCATCGCCTAGGACTTAGCACTCTGTTTTCGCCAAGATTGAACGTACTCTCTATAATGTAATAAGCAAAGCCTATTTCTTTATCTGCCCTATCTATGTGCGCTGACAACAATTAACCACTAAAGTAACTGCTATGGTAATAAAATGGCTAACTTTAGCTATTGCATGGACTGGCCAGGATAGCAGAAACTACAGAAACTACAGTCGAAAAAATCCTATATAAGGCTTACAAATACAAGCCACTTTTATGGCTTACCTCTCTCTCTCTCTCTCTCTCTCTCTCTCTCTCTCTCTCTCTCTCTTTCTCTCTCTCTCTCTCTACCTCTCTCTACCTCTCTCTCTCTCTCTACCTCTCTCTACCTCTCTCTCTCTCTCTCTCTCTCTCTCTCTCTCTCTCTCTCTCTCTCTCTCTCTCTCCTTAAGCTGTACTTGGAAAGGCACCAGAGACTGTATAGTCAGCAACAGCAGCTGAGATTGATGACAGCTTTGACAGCAAAAAAACTGTTGGAACTTGGAGACTTCCACAAATAAGAAGGCATTGATGATGTTAAGCTAGGACTAAGCCTGACGGAAGGTCAAAAGATGAAGCTCAAAGACCTTATGGGCGAGGTTTCACCATTATTTCAGTAATGTCCCAGGATCTACGACTTTGGTCGAATATGAAGTCCACCTTACTTCAGAAATTCCAGTTCGATCCAGTCCTTTCCTGGTCCCTTTCAAAGCCCGCGAATCCTTGAAGAAAGACATCGATGAGATGCTGAAGATGGACATCATCAAGGAGTCAAGTTTTTCCTTCGCGTCCACTGTTGTAATCGTGAAGAAGAAGAACGGGAGCAGCAGAGTACAAGAAGGTTAACGAGATCGCCGTTTTCGACCCTGAGCCGATTCCTACTGCAGCATACCTGTTCCGTCAATTATCGGGTAGTAAATTCTTCTAAAAGATTGACCTCAGCAAAAGTTATTGGCAAGTGCCCGTGCGTCAACAGGACATACCGACTGCTTTTATAACTACTGGTGAGACGTACGAGTACATGAGTGTGCCCTTTGGCATGATCAACAGCGGTGCTACCCTGAAGAGATGAATGAGGAAGATGCTCAAATGGATGGACAACGTCGTGTATTACTGGGTCGACTGGCTAGGCCACACCCAGACCTGGAATGAGCGTATGTTAACCTTGAGAGAGCTGTTTATTACAGAAGCCAACATGACCGTGAAACTCGGCAAATGAATTCTTGGCTGACAACATCGACTTCTTCGGCCATTCGATGGAAAAAGGAAGCACTGACTCAGGAAAGTCTACGAGATTATTGTCTTTGACCCTGGTCCGATGATAATCGTAACGGACCAGGGTATTGGCTCCATGCGGATAAACTGAGAACATTGACAGATCCGGAGAGACTTAAATAAATTTCTGGACTTTGTGCATTGCGTCTCAATGTTGTTGACATAAATTAAGTATATCTTTTCTTGTGTACGAGGTAATGTTACGATTGAGACGCGCACGTTAGTTCCCCTCATTTTATTTTGCAATGCATACAATGATAACGTGTAATTACCTTTGATTCGATTTTACGCAGTTGCTAGAAGAAGCTTCGTATTATGTTGATAAATTTCGTCGGTCGATATTGTTGAGAAGTTTTGGAATTACTTATTTAATAATAATATCGATCGAAGTTTTCCGATCTGTTTCGTAATAGCTAATAAATTCTTCTAAACCGAGGACAGTTTTATTTTGATTGGGTGTTATTGCGTCATTCTGGAATGTTCGAAGTTTCTCTCGATTGCAGATAGGCTATAAAAGTAATACACTGCTTGAAAAAATTATCTGTATAGTGATTTCTGGAAAGCGATCTTGTTTGCAGTTGTTGGTGTTTGCTGAATAACTTTATACGACGACTCCTGCCTTGTTTCTGAGTGAACAGACTGCCTAGAAAAACGAATTCGAGTTACAACTATCAAGATTCAAGCATAGGGACTGAATCAAATATTGATAAACACGTGTAACAATAGCGTACAGTCCTATGTATTGTTTGATACATAGGGCTATGTGTAGGCTACGTTAGTTGCCGCTTAACTATCGAGGATCCACTTTCAGCGTGTAACGCCCCTGTACTTTTGGCCCATGCCTCGGGGACACCTCTTCTGCTTGTGCTAGCAAAGCTCGTAACGTCACCAGGGACATCAATTACGTTTAAAATGCTTACGTACACATCAGAGAGCTTTTACCTCAATGATATCGATTAACAAATTCTTCTATGACCATACTGTTAGTGTATACATTTTAAAAATAAAATTACCTCGGACTCACTGTGACAGACGGACCAGTTTACCCTACTTACTGTACTATTTAGCCTTGTTTAGTCAATGTAATCTTAGAAAGTTAATGTAGTATATAGCAAACGATTACAGTATAACGGAGGTACACACACAGCGAGCTTGACGCAGGCAGTGTAGTGACGTCAGCACTGTGTGCGTGGAAGCGGAAAGCTTATCCAATGGGACTCAGGCAGAGCGGTTAGAGCTGGTTCTGAATGGGTCGAAACCTAGCATAGATTGAGTCAGTCCTATGAAATACGCCGAAGTCTACACAGCTAGACCGGAGCAGAGAAAAATCTCCACTCATAGACCAGGAAACAGGACTTTGAGAATCTTAGAATTCTATCAAGTAGCCACGGGGCCTGACTTTGTCAAACAGGTAAATGAACATACTTCTGTTTCATCGTGATATATTTATATTATTGTTGAAATTATGTTTGTGGAATTTGCTATGCATAGATTTGAATTGTTCGTCCAACGTTGCGTGACCACGTGGCGAAACACGACCGGTTGCGCCGCCATGTTGTATACCTGACGGTACCATTGTTGGTTAACCTATATGTATGTTTGCAGACCAGTGGCTGTACCAGTGAATGTTTATAATATTATTAATTCTGTATGTGTATAGTTAGCCATGATTTATATGTATGTATGTATAGGAAATAGGAGTTGAGATTCCAGTGGACCACGGAAGTAGCAGAATGTTCGTCGCTTATGTATAGAGATGTGGAGCTATCAATGAGGGCTACTTTGGCTTTCAGTGAGACGCTCTGCACAGACCTATTATTCAAGGTTGTGCAGAATTTCGTCTCTTATGATTACAGACGAGCAGGCGAGCTATAACGTGCGCCCAACTCCACAGAAAAGACGAGTTGGCTGTTTAGCCTCTACAGCACAGGACTGAGAGAGCTCCCCTGGAAAACACACTCCAAGACAACACAGATTGTCAAGAAACCAAACTACACGACGACCCAGCGTGTACCAGAAGCTACCTCATCAAAGGGCTTCAAACCCGCTCCACACAAGCTAAGTGCCCAGGAATCAGTGCACTTAAACTGGTAGTAAAAGGAACACAGTAGTCCACTCTACAGAAACTATAGTAAAACGGATCACAGTAGTCCAGTCTTCATGAACTCTAGTAGCCAGTGCCCTAGGATGAAACAATAGCTGCCTAGACTATCAGCGATTGAATTATTTGCATTGACTTTTGACTTTTTAAGGTAGATTAGTACATAGAAGATCTTGTATAAATGTGTGATTTTAACTGTTATCAAGTGGCTGGACTACATATGATTCATAGCCGTGTGAAAGCTAGTGTGACAGTGATCTTTTACCCTTTTTCTATCTATCTCTGTATCCCAACCTTAACACAGACCGAGCTAAATAAATAAATGTATTAAAGTAATTCAGCGGGTGACTCACTAGCGGTTCCCATCGAATAAAGCGTGAGGGTTACAGCATCCATTGTGCAGAGCCTAGTAACAACTAAAACCCCACGTGACACTCACTTTAAGTTCATTGTGATCTGCTTGTAGGGCAAAGACAAGGTAAATTATTAAATGTTAATATAGACAGTAAATTTGCTGCCATGTCCCTTTAGTGATTTCGAGCACGTAATTATGGGCACTGTGTTTGCACTGCGGTAAAACATTCCACTGTTGAGTGCTGCTTCTCATCCAATCTGCACCACACCGAGGACTTGCTCTTAGCAATGCCAATAACCTGCGTGATGTTGTTACTCGTTATTTTTCAATTGTTGATTCAGCCCCGATGCTTGAATCTTGATAAGTGTTCCTGGAATTCGTTTATCCACGCAGCCTGTTCACTCAGCAAGAAGGCAGGAGTCGTCGTATAAAGTTTTCCAACTTTATTCAGCAAACATCAACAACTGCATACAAGATTGCTTTTCGAAAATCACTACAAAGATCATCATCAAAAAGCATCATCAATCTCTATCATTCACTCTTTTCACTCTTCCAAGCAGACACAGTGCATTACTTATATATCCTCTCTGCAATCGAGAAAAAGTTCGAACATTCCAGCATGACGCAATAACATCCAATCGAAATAAAGCTCATCACCGGAACTATGCACTGTCTTGCGTCGTTATGTTACAAGAATCCTTATCTATTACCAGATTTATCGCGGAGGTTCGGTCGATAGTAAACAATTCTAGAAAATTCTCAACAATATCGACCAACGAAAATTATCAGTATTATACAAAGCTTCTTCTAGGAAACGGCAAAATCAAATTAAAGGTAAATACACTCTATTATTGCATGCTTTGCAAAACAAATGATCGAATCTATCTTGCGCGTCTCAAACGTAACAGAGGTGTAGTTCTTGTTGTGGTGGTTACTGCTGCTGTTGTTGGCTTTTATGACTCGCATGCATAGCAATGTGAGTCTATATACTCACACCCAAAAACAAAATTTCCGGATTTTCGCAAATCTGTGCGAGATGAGTCCTAAATTGTCCAAAAATGACATCGAAAAAAAATATTCGTCCGTCCGTCTGTCTGTCCACCCTCCACCGTCTGTCTGTGCAAAAACTTTATAGTGTCTAAGTGCTCAGAGCCTATTTCAACTATCACAACCAAACTTAGTAAGATATACCCATGAGCCCTCGAAAATGATCAGTGAATTAATGATTTCACTTCGGGGTCAAGGTCGCAAAGTCATCAAATGTTAGTACAGTATTTAAAAAACAATTTTCCCACTAAATTTCACTTTTTTGTTCTAGGTTATTAATATTGAACGTATGATTCTTTGTTGCATGATAGATATCAATGAGACACATATACTACGCAAATTTGGTCAACTTCACTCCAAGTCAAGGTCACCGGAGTTGTCCAAAGTTGGTTTTGTGCACGTACTTTGAAGTGACCTTAAACCTAAACTATGGGAGATATAAAGTCCAAACTTGTTGTATTTAAAGGTGATAGATTGATCTTTCATATTTGTTCAGTTGTTGCGTTGATCTTGAAGGTCAAGGTCATTTTAGGGCTTGCAAAAACATGCAAAAAGTAGGTAATTGTACAGAGGAAATCGGTATTACTTTGTATTTTAATGCCACCATTTAATTTTTTTTATTTTTTATTTTTTTTGGGAGGGGGGGGTGGTGGCACTGGCACTCATTTTCGAGTTCCATATGGAGCATGTGCGTCATATGGGCTTTGCCCTTCTTGTTTAAAATATATGATATTCGGCACCCATACGGACATGATAACGAGAAATAGGGACCGGAAAAAAATGTGGACAAATTGTTGAAGATTTGTGAATGCAATGCAATGGAAAGAAAAATTATCCAGTGAATAGACTATAGTAAATTTAGTGTTAATAATACATTTTATAGATATTTACATTTGGAGAGAGGGCAAAACTGAGATGACACAAGTGTGTGTTTGTGTGTGTGTGTGTGTGGGGTGTGTGTGTGTGTGTGTGTGGGTGCGTGTGTGTGTGTGTGTGTGTGTGTGTGTGTGTGTGTGTGTGTGTTGTGTGGCGTGGGGTGGGATGAGGTGGTGTGGGGTGGGTGTGGTGTTGACTTGTGTTGTTTCTTGGAATATTCTATAACCCGATAATGTTTATCTTTTTCACTTCTAATTAAAGAACGCATCTTTGCTTTATTCGTTATTTTGTCGCTCCTACAGAAAGTTCCAGACTCAACCAAGGGAGGTCGTGGTTCGGAAGCATGGCAGGTTCGCAGTTTGATCTAATGAGTGGCAAGGCGCAGGGTCGTCCTACCTGGTTCTACATCGCCGTCGCCATCGTCGTCGGCGTCGCCGCTTTTATCATCGGCATCCTGATTGGTCGATACGCCACCTGCCCCGACTCACCGGAAAACGCTTTTGCTAGAATGACGCAAGACGGGGACCCTAAAATCAGTCGTCTGCTCATCGACGCCATCAACAACCAAAACATTGAGGCCAATTTGAGGTAACGAAATCACTGACTAAATTATCGTTTAGTTGAATCATTGCGTTGCTCTTTAATGATAAGACAGGCTGAGATAGCATTTTACTTGAGTGAAATTCTTCAGTTGTCCTGTAATAATAGGACAATTTCAAGGGACAAAATCCTCGAGTTATCATTCCCTTTATAAATTATCATTGAACTGAGCCAACATTTCGTTGCATTGTACACACGTCAGTGGCATTAGGGACCTAGTCAAAATACTATTTTTAATGTATTCATTTCATCTGTTATCAAGCAGCCCTATGTACAACTCATCTCCTTTTAATCGTTAAACAAATTCTCCTCTTAAAAAAATGTTATTAGTTTTATCCTTGATTTGGAGACATTATTGGTATTATAGTTCTTATAGGGAAAATCTAATATGCTTTACAGCATCCGTATCTATTTTAGTAGTAAGCTTATGTTACTTTTTATCTGGTTTTATTTTATTTTTCTTATGGGTATATATAACTTGTATATATTATATGTGTGTTTTAACAATGAATTTTGTTAATATTGATATGTGCTACGGTGACGTGTTTACTTTTTTCTTTTTTTTAGTCACTGTTTACATAATCAAATGCGAGTAACCTTTAAAACAACAAAAACCAAAAAACAAAACCATTGGTTTCTTACTGTGGTAAGTCTTAGTTACTCCACTTAGTAATCGCCCTGAGTGCTTGGCGTGTGTGTGTTTAGGCGTGTGTCCATGGGTGGGTGTGTGCGTGAGTGTTTTGTTTTGGGTTTATTAAACGATGATATGTGGAAAATGTACTAAACTACAAATGTTATGTGTACAATCAAACACGTAAAGTGTGTACGTATTTTTGAGCTGTATTGTTTTATGAATATGTATGCTTTTTTTTATATTTGAAAGCTACAGCGCTTATCATTTAGGTATGGTTAAGGTTTTGAGTAGCGATGTCTTAGTTGCGTATGAAGTTATGTTGGGTGAGTTGCCTTGTCTGTCTTTAAATAACAAAACAATTAGACCGAAATTTTTATTAATTAGTAACTGCGTGTACATATATTTAATTTTACAAAGAGCGATACAAAGCTGACACTGTGTACATGGCGTGAAAGATTAGTTGAATGCAGTTGTATGTGCATATTAATGTGCTTGTTTTGTTGTTTTGTAGTGATAACTGTGTTGTCATATCCTGCTTTTAGCCTTTAGAGTAAATAGGCGCAAGTCTCATGCACTTCAAATGGAATAAAACAACAACTCGTCTACTGTAGACTAATTATAACTAGCTATTGCAAACGTGCTACGTGCTATGTGATGCACACATTCAGCTACAGGCAAAGGCATGTGTTTTGGTGTGCATGCGTGTAGGTATGCGATCATATGTGCTTCGATGTCTGTACTCTGTCCTTGCGCTTTGATAATATGCACTATTGAGTAGGCTGTAATTCTAAAGGATGTGTATGTGTGGGTGTGTGTGTGGGGTGGTGTGTGTGTGCGTGTTCGTGTTTGTGTGTATGTGTGTGTGTGTGCGTGCCATCCAGATGGCTCACAGAAAGACCTCACATAGCAGGAGAGCAGGTGGACTTCGATCTAGTGGACAAGATGATGACCACGCTCAAAGGCTACGGAGTGGACAGCGTAAGGAGAGCCCCTTACGAGGTAATTAAATAAATTGTTCTTAAATAGCACACTTACAAGCTCAGAGATTTGCTCAAGATGCTGACCGGGGTTTGGGTTGGAAGAGTGGGGGATAGAGGACATGCTTTGGAACTGGAAAAGCGCCTCATACTACAGATATATAAAATACAATTATCTGTAACTTTAATCTTCAATGAGACTTTGGATTTGGGGGTCAAGGATTGTTGGAGAGATGATGTTCAGGCCAACCCATGCGGTGACTGCATGGTTAGCTTACTACATTGCAGCATCGCCTAGGACTTTGCACTCTGTGTCCGCCAAGATTGAACGTACTCTTTAGTCTCTATAATGTAATAGGCAAAGCCTATTTCTTTATCTGCCCTATCTATGTGCGCTGACAACAATTAATCACTAAAGTAACTGCGGTGGTAATAAAATGGCTAACTTTGCATGCTACTGCATGGACTGGCCAGCAGAAACTACAGACCATACCCAGTCGGAAAAAATCCTATATAACGTTTGGTGGTAGATAGATTAAAGTCCCACGTCACATATAGCGAATAGGGGACTGGGAAAGGGGGGGGAAAGGGGGCAATTGTATATATAACGTTTACAAAAACAAGCCACTTTTATGGCTTACCTCTCTCTCTCTCTCTCTCTCTCTCTCTCTCTCTCTCTCTCTCTCTCTCTCTCTCTCTCTCTCTCTCTCTCACAAACACACAAACACACACACACACACACATTACATTACATGATTATTGCTTTAGGTCCAGCGGACTCTTCCGAGCCAAATCGGGACCACACACACACACACATAACAAAGACATCAACGGTAATAATACATAACGAAGCAATGATTTAAACATTTGAAAGTTAAAAAGCACTACACAGTGATACAAAATAATATAAATATATGTCAGTACTAGCAGGCCTGAAAATGGCGACTAATTTAGTCGCCATGGCTAGTGAAAAAAAAAAAAATTGGCGACTAAAAAAAAACTTTAGTCGCCAAATGCGAGTGCGCTAAAATGAACTTTTTTTTAGTTTGGCTAGTAAAATTTTTAGTTTGGTTAGTAAAATTTTTAAGTTACTAGCCAAAGGCTAGTGGGTCCTTTTTTTCATTTTCAGGGCTGAGTAGTTAAAAAAAAAAAAACACCAGTTTTCAAAACCATACCATTTTTTTTTTAATTTTCAAATATAAATAAAAAGTATATATGTAGAACAAGAATTAATGAATGTGGAGTTTAATATGTACACGCCGGTTTCACTACCCGCTAAATAAATGAAAAAGAAACATTAAGAAGCAGGTACAGTTAAAACACAAACAGGCGCGCACGGTCACTAACACACACACACACACCCACCCACCCACACACACACACACACACTTAGATCCTAATTATCACACATAACTTGATTCGTCGAGCGGATTACGAAATAAAGAGTTCTTTTTGCTACTGAAAGTGTGTACATTGTTGCGGTGCAACACAGTGATTCTCTCCCACTTCGCTCCACTTTCACAGCCGTCACTATGACAACTCATTATTTTTCAAGGGACGCAACTCTTGTAAAAAAGGCAACTCAAAATGACGGGAGTTTTCCGTCTGGGTATACTATAGTCTGTGCAAAAACTCACATTTGTCGAACAATTATTAAATAAATAAGTAACATTTAATTAAATTAATAAATAAATGAATGATTATTGAGCGAATCCATGCGGGTTGGTGAGGGCAGAGAAAGATGGAGTACACTGGTTAAAAGATCATCGGTGGTGCCCCAACTACCTTATTGCATACATTCATACAGACATATACCTTATTGCATACATTCATACAGACATAATACCTTATTGCATACATTCATACAGACATAAGTATAACTTATTGCATACATACAAACATAAAATGTATTAAATAAATAAACAAATAGCTCTGCAGGTGTGGTGTGATATGATTTCGAAGACGACGTCAAGTAAAAGTGGAAACAATAAGACAAGACGTTTGTACGATTGTCAATATTTCAAATTACTATATCTTTGTCAAGACAAAAGGTCGCTGTGAACTTTAAAACTTAACGATCTGTTTGGTGCAGATGTTGTCTAGTTATTCACTATTTAAAAAATAAAATAAAAAAATATGTTTTAACAACTGACAAAAAAGAGATTGGGTTAATCGTCGGTTTCCTATACCGAAAGTCGTGAGTCGATTCGCGCAAGGTGCGAACTTACGAGATTCGTTCGATATGTGATAGGTTTGAGGCTAATGTGATTCGTTCGATATGTGATAGGTTCGAGGCTATTCAGATCACCGAGGGTTTTGTTCGGGTTCTCCGGCTTCTTCCCTCCCTTCAATAATGGTATTTAGATGCGATGAATGTTAATTTAAAATAAAAATTCGATTTAATTTCCGTCTTCTAATTGCGATTTCGCTGCTTTTCCACCACACGCAGATCATCGCGTTTTCACAGGCGGCGGAAGCTGCTCAGGATTGGGGGGGCACACACACATTTTATTCACTGACATGAGGGCCGGACCTTGGAAAAGTCGAGGGGGGAGGGGGATGGCGGGGGTTACAGATTCAGCGAAGGCGCGAAGCGCCGAGCCTTCTAGGGTGGTCCGGGGGCATTCTCTCCCGGAATTTTTTTTTTTCAAGGATGCAAAATGGTGCAATCTGGTGCAATCTGAACCTTGAAAAAGCCATTCGTGATGGTCTGGGACATTGAGCTTTTTGAACAATTGAACTGACAAACTCTGGGGTACAAAAATTATCTTCTGCCCCTCCCTTAAAAAAACAACAACACTCACACACACAAACATTTATTTATCAGCAGAGATGTTTTGTATACTATTAACTACTTTTTGTTGATCGTTAACGGTATAAAGCTTTACCTTGTAGTTTATGAACATCATCGCCCTGCTTTCACTTAATTCTGTCTTGCTGCAATAGGTTCCTCGGCATTATTACCATTTGTGAATTGTATCTTCTGGCAAAACAGTTCACTGCCTCTTTGAAGTCCCTGTGCAATCCTTGTGCACTTTCAATAAAGCAAGTACATTGAGTCTCTGTTGCCCCATTGTAGAGTGCAGGTAGTTTTTCAGGTTGCGCAACTGATTGTTTGAACGCTCACACTCGGCAGTAGTGACAGGCAGGGTGCAAAGGTTCTTTAGCATGATGAACAGGTTAAGATAAAAATCCCTTTCACAATGTTTCAGTGCTTCTGATGCCGTGGATGGGATGATAGCTGTCGCATTCTCAGCAGTACTTCGCCATTTGCAAACCCACCGTTGGTATTCTGCATCAAGGGTAGCGTTGTCTGGTAGGTCAGACTCCCACAACATTGCCAGTGTCTTCACCCCTTCTGGAACCTGCATGAAACCATCCTGGTTGTCTATTAAAGTGCTTGGCACCAGACAGAGACCATCAACTGCTAGCCCAGCATTTTTGAACGTCGAGTCCAATTCGGTTGACAGGCGTTCCAAGAAAAGAATGGCAGTGCTAATCTTGAAATATTCTTCTGGAGTGGCCGCAGGTTGGTTGTCACGGAGAGTCTGTCGGTATGCTTGACGAGGAACAATAACACCAGTTGACAAAGCATTTGCTATTTTGCTGACTTCACCAAACCAGGCAACGAACGCTGTGTCGACATCTCTTCTAATAGAAGACATGCAGTTACTGACCTCTTTGATTTCCCTGCAGGCATCGACATCTTTTGTCCTTTTCTGCAGCTTCACTGTCAAGGGTTTTCATTTCAACGATGTTTTTGGACGATTCAGCGATGGTCGTTTCAATGGGTGTTAGTTACAACGAATTGTCATAATTATCAACTTAGCATCTTAATTAATATTTCTAAAACGTCGTTTTTGGTGGACTATGGCAGTATCAAGGTGAAGGTGCTGGAAGAGGCTTGCGGCCAGAACAAGAAAATATGGCTGCATTTACTAATTAAGGCTTAGGGGTTGGGTTACTTGGTCGTTTCAACGGGAAAACGCTTTGGACGTTTTAACGGATCCCTTGAAATGGATTTCCATTGAATGGACTATAAATAACTCTTTGTACTTTGGACCAAAAGTGGCTAAAAACTGCAATGTTTTAAAAACATTTCTTTTTTAAAATTGAAACTCTTTGCATTAAAAAAAATTCAATTTTTTTAAAATTTGGAGGGGGGGGGGGGGGGGTTCCGGAACCCAGGTAACCCCACCCCCTCCTCCAACTGCATCCGGCCCTGGACATTTACTCCAAATAATTTGAACAATTGTCATAGACACTATGTGAGAGAGAAAAAAGATATATCATATTTCTACAACTGTGCATATAAGAGAGAGAGAAGGGGGGGGGGGGAAGGTAGAGAGAAAGGGAGAGAAACTGACCTGACAATGTTGATCCATCACAGTAACAAAAACAGCAATCATGCATGTCATTTGGCATGGGAAATTACACCGTTAATTTTCCAAAGTATGCCTGACGGCGTTCATTTCTATTGATAAATTCGTAAGCAGTTTGCGCTATGTCTAGTTGATCTACTTTGTCTTTGAACACATGCATTATAAGACAATTATTTAGACGCTCCTGCGTCATCGTTGCCCGAAGGTATGTTTTTACCCGCTTTAGGGCTCAAAAACTGCGTTCAGCCGTTGCAGTTATGGTTGGGATGGTGAAGTACAGTCTGAGAAGTTTACCCACTTCACTCAGCATCCGTCGCACAGTGTCAGAAGCTTTCAGTTCATCCGGCATTGCTTGGAAGATGGTGATCATAGAGTTAGCCGCCTTCCTGGTGTCACCCGGTGCATGTGGTAGGAGTTCTAGCTGAGTTTTGAGTCTGTCCAAGTCGATGTCAGCGGAATATGTATCTTTGATTTCTTGAGGAATTTCTGGTCTCTTTCCCTGCTGCTCCATCACTTAGAAGAACTTAAATTTTCCTTGGTAAGTCGAGAGCTATTTCATCAAACCGGCTCTTTAAATGTTCTTTGATGTTGTCAATGGCCTCACAGTATTGCTGTCTGTAGTAAGCAGATGGACAAGAGTAGCTGTGACCCTGTGAGCCATCGTCCAGTCTTCGTGGAGGCTGCTTCTGTCAAGAAACGCAGGGCTCATCACACAAATTTGCAGCTTTCGTTGTGATGTTAGCAAAAAATATCTCATAACAATCTTCATGCCGCATGCTTTCCACTGTTCTCAGAAAGAAAAGAAAGAAAGAAAGAGATTTCTCTTATATAGCGCACTTACAAGCTCAGAGAGCTTCTCAAGGCGCTGGCCCGTAATATCCAGCAATCACAAAATAGTTTGCTGAAGTCAGGATTCGAACGCACGTCGCCCAAGACGCACTTACACAAGTCGTGCGCTCTGACTGAGCTATCCCTGCCGCCAGACAAATGTCAGCAGCGTTTACTGCGTCATCACAAGTCGTTTGTTTTCTTTGAAGAACTGTCGCCAGCCCATTCAGTCACAGCAAGGATCTCATCTTTGAATCTTTTTGCAACTCCTGACACATGACCCTGAAAATTACTCGCCCCGTCGTAGGCTGGCCCCTACAGTTTTGCACTGGCAAGTCAAGTCTGATCAAGCAGTCCTTCAGTGCTGTGAAAATGGTCTCAGCACAGGTATTGTTAACTTGATCAGTCCAGAGAAAGGGGGAAAATATTGGTTTGAACCCCCAAATAATGTTTTTTGAGGGGCTGAATATTGGGGGGGGGGGGCAAATGTATAGGTTTGCCCCCCCAATATTTTTCTAGGGGGGGCCAGTGCCCCCCTTGCCCCCCCGGTTCCGCCGCCTGTGGTTTTGAGTCTGATTGGTGATTTGGAGAAAAGCGAACATATTATAGCATCCATTATTATTATTATTATTATTATTATTATTATTATTATTATTATTATTATTATTATTATTATTATTATTATTATTATTATCTGAGAACTACCCTGGCATCTGACCACTCTGTGTCTTATTTTCAGGTACTCTTGTCCTATCCAGACATGGAGAATCCGAACACCGTGCAGCTGCTGAACTCGACCGGTGACGTAATTTTCGACTCTCGGTCAGAGGAGAGCAACATTACTCATGAGGAAGGAGTGGTGCCCCCTTTCCTCGCTTACTCTCCTGCCAAAGAAGAAGAGGTAAGTCTGTCAACCTAATATTGATTGTTGTTTTTTTAATCCTGTTGGTAGACTTTCAAAGACTAATACGATTGCAATTTTTTGTAATTGTTAATGTGTTTTAAATGTTTAATTTTACATGTCTAATATGTAAATGTGTGAACAGACTTTTAATGAAAGATTGATTGACTGTATTCTCTGCACCCCATGATGGGCCAAAACGGGATTTATTCTTGAATTTTAAAGTTCTGTGACAAGTAGTCATACAGCAGGGGTCATATAGTGCATTTTTCCCAGCTCAAAGAAGCGCATAAGACATTTTTTCGGCCGTCATAATGAAATCCACGTCGTTCAAGACGTCTATTAGCTGCAAGTTTGTGACGTGCATAACATCATCCCCAGGCAATCTGAAGATTCGTCTTCGTTCTCTCTTCCAGACGTGTGTGCCTTTGTCCAGAACTTTGCATTGAAAATAGGAAGTTCTGAGAGCTGAGGGAAGGGGGAGGGGATCATCATCATCATCATGCCATCTGCATATGGCCTGTTTTATGCGTGTTTGGTATGCCAGTGTAATGTAATATGCGCGAGCGTCACATGACATCCGCTTGTCTTGTTTGTCATTTTAAGCGTGTTTGTTAAAAACAAAAACGACGAAGTTGATGTACATGTACAATAATATGTAGCCCTTTTGTTAAGTTCTTTCTTTCTTTCTAAGGCAGGTCTAAGAGTCACGGGGACGCTTATGGTTGCAACATTTTCTCACACTGTTCAGGTCTACGCCCTATGTAGCCTACCTAAACTTACCTTTTATTACCACACACTTGGAGACTCTTTCTAGTTTTGGTGCTCTTCAATATCAACCTTCGCACTGAGCAGGCTGTAGTAGCAGGGATACTAACTGTGGCACCCCCAAACACCAACCCACTCCATCGCTGCAACCCTTGATGTCAATAATGGATTATAAAAGTGTCTCCGCCTATGTTTACACCCAAAGAGACGCATAAGAGGGGTTTCATAACTTCAGAGATACTTCAACAGGACGACTAACCACGATGTTGAGGATCAACTGTAAACAGCCGGAGTAATACAAAAAATAAAAATTACACCCAAAAAATAACTACTGCCTAGAGTTCATTTATGATTGTTCCTTTCGACAAAGCAGTGTGAAGTTTATGATATTTAGGTTTGCGCTTCCCGGATGCACCATAAATCGGTCCCACTTCTATATTTCTTTTTTTAATGTGTTTAATGCCCTACCCCCCCCCCCCCTCTCCCCTCGCATCCTACCCCTACTCTATTTTTAAATAATTAAAAAAAATTTACACTTAATTGTAAGATCATAGAAGAGTTTATCAGTCTACATTATGGAGCAAGTCTTTTTTCCGATAAGAGCATTAAAAAATATGTTTGCAGCTTGTTTTTTGGTTATCTTTAAAGTTTGACGGAAATCAACTCGGAAACACCCGAGCGTGTTGTACGTCATCGTGGACTGGTTAGCCGCAATATAGACACTGGGTTGCATGACCTAATAAACGTGTGCGTATGACTGTGTGGGGGTAGTACGGTTGCGCCCAACTGCTAGGGCCTGGGGTTAATCGGGTACTGGTTATAACAGACGATATTTTAGAACGATCGGATACGCCGTGTAGAATCAAATTTCGCGAATATCAGACCCAAAACATGTATAATGACATTATACGTTATCGGCATTTTGGCGTGGAATATGAGATTTATTCAATGTTTCCACGAACCGAAATACTTATACAAACCGACTTTGGACAGCTCCAGTGACCTTGACTTTAGAGTGAGGTTGATCAAAATGTGCAAAGTATGTGTGTCTCATTGATATCTATCATGCCTCAAAGAATAATAAGTTCAATATTAATAACCTAGGGAAAAAAATGAAATTTTTTGAATTTTTTTTTATTTGTTGACTAACATTTGATTATCTTGTGACCTTGACCTTGAAGTGAAGTAATTCATTAACTGATCATTTTCTTACCAGGTTTGATTGTTATATATAGTTGAAATATGCTCTGAATACTTAGTCACTTTAAAGTTTTTGCACAGACAGATGGACGGAGGGACATTTTATTTTTTCGATATCATTTTTGGACTATTTAGGACTTATTTTGTCCAATTTGCAAAAAACTTGATAATTTTGTTATTGGTTGAGTGCATAGACTCACATTGCGATGCATGTAGGCCTAAGCACAGACTGTGATGTTAGTCAAAAAGCAGCATCACGACGTTACGTCTACAGTGGACATCGTGTCAAACTGATTGGAAATTGACATTTTCTACGTCGCTATAAATAAAATGGCGGCACTTACGGAGAATGTTTTTGTTAGCATCTCGCACAGCAGTAAGAATTTTGACATCTCGTCGGCTTTATTGTAATGGTCGCGATATGTGTTGTCGAAATATCCCAGTAAACCGGACCTTGGACACCAGCACCGGTATACCATACCGTCGCGTTTCCGAACCTTAATACAGTCACGTATCGGTAAAACCGTCCAGCCCTATTGCTTACCCTCAAATGCTCATTATTATTGCTCGAAGGGACATAAATCCCCACAATTTGCCCGCTCGTGTTATTTCCCCTCACTGCTCTTTCGTTGCTGCACTGAGTGAGCGAGCATTTGTTCTCGGACTGTGTGCAAGCGATCATTTGGTCGGTACGAAGTCCTACCAACAGTGTGAAAAACCCAAAATCTGGCGGTGATATTAGGAGCATGTACGTCCTTCCCACATTCAAAATTATATAATAACTATTATTATTTTAAAGGCAAATGTCGATATTCAGCGTTAGGATCAAAGTTAGAATTTGGATTAAGGTTAACTGTAACCCTAGGCCTAGACTAGACTACATACCTATTTTCACCAGCAGATTTTTCGGCATTTTTCACGACGAATGAACGGCGATGACATTTCGCTATCGTACTTTGCATTCGTTCGTAGTTCCCACAACCTCACTATTGTTTTCGTAAAGAATTCAGACTCGTGATTTTAAGGGGTGGGGTGAGAGGGCAGTATGTAAACATCCTTGTCCATACAAATACACACACACATACAAACACAAACACACAATCACACTGGCACACACACACACAAACGTGTAATCACGTGCAAACATATTGAACAAAAATGAAATACTAGTAAAGCACTTAAATATCTCCTTGCCGATAAAGGACATTATTGCGGCGTCGGATTGAGCCATCAACGCAGTTCAACTGACATGCGAGTGGCTATCCGATCCATGTTCCCTTGCTCAACGCACGATCTCATTTTGTTTCTCATCTTACAATACAATGCTAACAATTCAGTGTCAAAAAGTCGTAAAACGCTAATAACATATTGCACAATAAAAGAATAAATAATTTTGCGTTGTCACATCCGGGTTGACGCCAGAAAGCGATCTGACAGCACTCTGTTGAACGAGTGGAACTGTCGACCAAAAGAGTATTCTCCCCTACTTCATGATTTAACTCACTAGAATGCTTAAAATGAGTCTGAAATTTAGGTCAAAATATGAACATGGAGCAAAAACTGTTTAAATCACGTTAAGTGATGACTTATCTGCTGATATATTCAAACATGCTTTTGTTTCTGAAATTTGCAAAATTTGAATGTAAATGTTGTCTTCAGCGTCCTAACACATTGTCAGTTTCATCATCATTATATGATTTTAACTCCCTATCCCGTAATGGGCGAGATCAATGGCCATTTTTTAACTGTCCATCATAGCAGAATGATTGCTCTGGTGGTTCAGTATTCATTTAGGTCTCTGACCCCTTTTCTCTGAGGTGATTATCCCCATCTGCCGTATCGTCAATGGTGGATATAGACGTCAAACCTCGTGTTCATTCATTCACTCGTATTGTTATGCGTCTTCATGGACATCACTAGCGTGCACTGGCAGCTAGGCACATCACGCTCACACAAGCCATTCACACACGTTTAGTAGGTCAGGTAACACAGCGCCTATACCTATACGCTAACGACTCTGTCTCTCATAGTATTCACAGAGGCACTAAAATGCATGAAGCACATGCGAATGACGTATATATTTTTTTTTTTTTTATAAAGCAGGCATAGCTCAGTCGTCAGAGCGCACGACATGTGTATGTGCGTCTCGGGCGACGTGGGTTCGAATCCTGACTTCAGCAAACTATTTTGTGATTGCTGGATAGTAGTGGCCAGCGCTTTGAGAAGCTCTCTGAGCTTGTAAGTGCGCTATATAAGAGTAATATCTTTCTTTATAATAATAAAGTCCCCTATACGCTGAAGTGTCCGGGGACGGTAATCTATCAATCCTATCCTTATAATAATAATATACGTAATAATTATTATTTTTGCTGTCACTTGTTTGTATGTTGTGGTTATTCTATGCAGGGCGATCTTGTGTACGCGAACTACGGGCGAGTGGAGGACTTTGAGTATCTGACAGTCAACAGAAGTATCGACGTCACGGGAAAAATTGTCATTTGCCGTTATGGAAAAATCTTCCGTGGAAGCAAGGTACTTTAACTCATCGTCGCCGTTTTCGATGATGTATTAGTTTCATATTTTCATGCTGCTGCTCGTTATTTTGATTTTAGAATATTCGATTACATATTCTCGTGATGGTTGACGGCAAAAGGAATGTCCTAGCAGATATGGGCTATTTTGTTTCTGTCGTCAGCAGCAGATCGACGGAATTGGTCTCGGTTGTTTTTGCAGCGCTGAACGGACTGCATGGATACGAATTCGAATAACACAGATTCAAGCATCGGGGTTGAATCGACCTTTGCAGTGTAACCACTCTCACGCTCCCTCCGACCTCTTTTCCTCTTTTTTTCTCCCTCTCTCTCCCTCATCTCTCACTCCCCTTTCTCTTGCACTCTTCCTCCGTCCTTCTTTCTCACTCACTCTCCCTTTCTCTTTATTTTAATTAGTAACCAATTCTTTTCCCTTTTTTTTTACGTTTCTTGGATCATATTTGTGTACCAGGTGAGTATTGCTGCGCGTTACGGTGCCAAAGGCGTCATCATCTACTCGGACCCTAAGGATTACACGTGGCCGGAGGAGGATAGCAGGGTGTACCCGGACACTGTCTGGCTGCCCCCTACTGCCGCCCAGAGAGGAACCATCCACGACGGTCTTGATGGGGACCCCCTTACACCAGGCTACCCCTCTACCCGTGAGTAACTGTTAGAGAGGGTAATAGTGGTGGTGGTAGAGATGGGGGTGGTGGTGGTGATGATGGCGATAGTGATGAAGAAGAAAAATATGATGAAGTAGAAGAAAAATTGGAGGAAGATGAGGATAGTGATGAAGAAGAAAGGAAGGAGGAGGAGGTTAGTGATGAAGAATAAGATGAGAGTGAGGATGAGGAAGAAGAAGAAACTGATGATGTCCACTTGCAAGGCACCGAATAGTCCTTTTTCTACCGTATGCGGAGGGCGAACTGAAGAAGGGGCAAGAAAGGAGTTCACAGTTTTTTTATGCATCCCGTTTTACGAGTCATTGAACTTTCTGTTCAATCACCAACGGATTCCTCCATCCATCCATCCATCCTTCCATCCATCCATCCTTCCATCCATCCTTCCATCCATCCATCCTTCCATCCATCCATCCTTCCATCCATCCATCCATTCATTCATTCATTCATTATTTTATTTTCAGGGACAGCCTTCCGTTACAAAGAGTACGATCCAAATGTGCAACTACCCACCATTCCAGCTCATCCCATTGGATACGGCGCCGCATTCCACTTCTTGAGGTTTCTTCTTGTTCTTCTTGTTCTTGTTCTTCTTGTTATTGTTGTTTTTCTTCTTCTTCTTCTTCTTCTTCTTCTTCTTCTTCTTCTTCTTCTTCTTCTTCTTCTTCTTCTTCTTCTTTTCTTCTTCTTCTTCTTTTCTTCTTCTTCTTCTTCTTTTTTTCTCCTCCTCCTTCCCCCCTCCTCTTCCTCCTCCTCCTCCTCCTCCATTTCATGATGATTGTTTGATTTATGGCCAGAACAGAACAATAATTATTATGTTCTTATGTTAGTTACACAGCATATATACATGGTATTTTGATATATATACAAAACCGTTTCAATGTGATCTAACTCATCCCTATCCGCCCAAGGCGCTAAATTGACTACTTATTTCATTGGAGGCCGGTATTCTCCTGTTCCCAATAAGCCTCTTTGTATTCTGCTCCATTTTCTTTCACAAATAATAATAATAAAACATGTTTGCAGTCAGCTAGGCGGACCGGACGACCTCCCTGAAGACTGGAAAGGTGGACTGAACATCACGTACAAACTGGGACCACTGAGCAATCTTACCAATGTCAGGGTTCGAATGAACATCACCACCAAGAACTCTGTCCGCCGTGCTGACAACATCGTGGCCATCATTAAAGGAGCCGTAGAACCAGGTGTGATAATGGTTTTAAAATAACAATTATTGTACATATAGTTGTACACACACACAAATTGATGTAAGAAGACATTGTCTTCAATTTGATTTTGTTTTTGATTTTTTTTTTAAAAGGTTAATACGTTTTGCTTTGACATTTTGTAAATTGACGCGAAACTTCTTACTGTAGTTGGTCTTCGAGTCTGGATGCTATTGATTTTGATTTGACCCGATCACAGAGGCATTAAACGCAGAAAGTGGATCCTCGATAGATATACATGGTTAATGCTTCACATGGACAGATCTAATACAGTATATGCCACCTACTTTATACAGTACTTGAAGGCCACTGAAGATGAACATAAAGAGTTCATTTTTGTAAATATCGTTTTCACATTAGTTTCTGTTAAGCTTATATGTGTGCTTGAAGCTTAAAGTTAAACAATTGCCACGCTGCTGGATGTTATAAAATTACTTCTTCGGCTTTGTGGCTTTGAATTTGGATCATTCTCGTCGCCCAAGCGGATGCAATAAATCTTGGTTTGGCCTTTTTTACTTTGTTTGCTTTTTTTCTTTTTGAGATCGCTACGTGCTGTTAGGCAACCACCGAGATGCGTGGATCTACGGGTCCATTGACCCCTCTAGCGGTACTGCCGTTTTGCTGGAAATCGCCAGAGCTATGGGTCAGCTCGTCAAAGAAGGTAATAATTCACACTTTTCTGCTATCCTATGCACCAACGGGAATCCCCTCAATGAAACATACTTCCGTTTTTTTTCTCCGCGTGTTTTAGTGAGTTATTTCCAAATATTCAAGAATAATAACATGTGTCACTCACTGGCCATCAGTATCGTACCCTCACTTTTTTTTTTCTTGCAGTTTATTATCCCTTTCTATCGCCAGTGGCGCGCCTAAACCTAACATTATTTGTGAATTTTTGAAAAATATTCGGAAAAACATAACGCCCAGATGCTGGCTCGAACCCACACCTGTCAGGCGCCATTGGTTTCTGGCTTGTGGACAAGGCAAATTTGTCCCGCCTTAGCCCACTTGGCCACAACGCTCGCCTAACATAGCCAACTACTTCGTGTTTTGTGAAGGTTGCGACGGTGAAGCTATGGAAAACTACAAGAGTCTTCAGGTCCTGTTTCACTTTCTGTCGATGATCGACGCACCTCCGAAGTCGCCACAAATACAGGCCTCTACGATTGTTTTTTGCATTCTTTCACTGAGCATGTACTTCCTCCACCGTTTGTATACTTATCCCACTCGTTTTCTGGCTCTAACAATCGTCGTTTTCGGCAATTTGCCATATTTAAAAGTCACGCATCAAGCTTTGATAAAAGCAAAACAAGCAAGACCGGAACTTGGTTTCATACTAACCTCGTTTTAATTTATAATGGCGATACCCACGAGTTTTTATGAGAGGTGCCGGAAAGTTGTGAATACCAGAATGATTTTTCTAGCAGTATTTCGATGGCGTTTTGTTGGACATGTTTATAATTATACTAAAAAGTGAACTCATTTACGGCTTATTATTAATAAGACTTGTAAAAAGGTTAAAGGCGATAAAACACTAGATTAAAAGATTCTATTTACACCTACAGTGTATTGCGCTAAAAGGCTTCGTCAGGAGTTACAAGCCAAACTAGGTAGGCTATAAAATCCATTTCACAAATATCAGTAAGGAAAGTCTTATGTAATCTGATGGGAATTATATTTTCTTGTAATTTTGTGTTGCAGGAAGATGGCGTCCTAGGCGATCTATTATGTTCTGTTCGTGGGGAGCAGAAGAATACGGACTCCTGGGTTCCACCGAATGGGCAGAGGTAATAGTCCTTTACATATGGATTGTAATCTTTTAGTCTGGTTTATTTGTCACATAAGCACAGTTGGATATTGTATAGGTGAGGAATCACATAACAGTATGAAACATAGTTGTCAGGTTCTATCCAATAAATAACTATATCGATTTGGAGTCTGTTTAAAAGGCTTCGATTTGAAGGTGTTGTTTACTTTTGGCGAAAACGGGTTTACCCTAAAATTCACATTGTTATTATTACATTTTTTAAAAACCTATAAAAGTGGACTTTCGTTTGGTAAACCAACCGCTAAAGTTTTAATTGTCCATGTCTGGTCTGATATGGAGAGAGTTCCCTTGTTTAACCGAAGCCGTGTGACCTTTGACCCTATTTCTGAATGAACCACGCGGCTTCAAGAGTGCGCCTTTGGTACCTGGGGAGGGTTAGGGTCTGTTGAATCAACCTAAAACGAAAAAAACTTTTTCCGATTAACTTTTTGTATGGGTTCTGCGTCTTACCGGCTTTGGCAGAGACTACTAGTTATAGCTCAAGTGAGGTGGCTAGCGGTTGCTATTAATACGTTAAAAAACTACAGAATTTATTGATTTTTAAAATAACTATACTTTCATAAGTTTTGGTTTTGTTGTTTGTTGTAAGCTTATTTTGTCAGTGGGGCAACACTCACTGTGAATGTTACAAGGATCTGTCAGAGGGCAGAGTGGGTCTTTTAAATTAAGTATGTGTGCAGATCACCATTTCACATAAAACTAGTATTATTACTGTGTAAAATGTCACTTTAACCATATAATCCTGTGTCCTAAGTGCTCTAATATTATGTAATATGTAGCGCGTCTACCTGCTCTAATCTGGTGTGATTCATGTTGTTGTCCTCAGCAATACGTCAAAACACTGGGTGCTCGGGCTGTAGCCTATGTCAACATCGACATTGCCATACAAGGTCACATTACTCCCCTTTTTGACTCACATCCATAGCAATTTGAGACTATGTACTTACTCATTCCTCCCCCCTCTCTCCCACCTTCCTCTCACTCCCCAGCTCTCCCCTTACCACCTCCCCCCCCCCCCCAAAAAAAAAAAAAAAAAGATTTTTGCAAATCTGTGTGAGATGAGTCCTAAATAGTTTTAAAAAAAAATGACATTAAAAAAAAACATTTTCCGTCTGTCTGTTCGCCTTCCGCTGTCCGCCGTCTGTCTGTGCAAAACTTGCAAGTGGTTTAATATCTCAGTGCCTATTTCAACTTTCACAACCAAACTTGGTAAGATGGTGAATACCAATGAGACCTCATAGTTGATCAGTGAATGAACGACTTAACTTCAAGGTCAAAGTCACAGGGTCAATAAATGTTAGAAAACGACAATTTTTCACAAAAATTCACTTTTTTTATGTTATTAATATTGAGAATGATTCTTTGATGCACGATAGACATCAACGAGACACACATACTATACAAATTTGGTCAACTTCACTCCAAGGTCAAGGTCATTGGAGCCGTCCAAAGTTGGCTAGTATAGGTACTTTGAAGTGACCTTGACCCTAAACTATGAGAGATATAAAGTCCAAACTTGTTTTATTTAGAGATGATTGATCTTTTTACATATGTTGCGTCAAGGTCATTTTAGCCTTCCCAAAACATTTTTTTTAAATAGGTCATCGTACAGTGGAATGGCCGTTTATTTAAGCCATTGTATGTAACAACATTGGGTTAATTTGTCAGGCGTGCATGAGAGGTCACGTGATTGTCAAGGTCATCTCAAGGAGTACTCTCCGTTTGCACGTAAGGTCATTTTTAATTTTTATTCTTATTCTTACTGGTTATTTTTGCGCCAACGCTGCCTTTGTAATCGTATTGCCCAGTTTGAGAGGAATGAAGTTGTGTGGCATTGTTTTGTGCTGTATTGTGTTGTGTTGTATTGTGTTGTATTGTATGGTATTGGATTGTATTGCTGGGATGTACATCTTGTACTGTAGCTTCTGCGGAGAAACTATTATCTGTGATATATCGGGGCAGTTTACCTTTTATGACTTTTTATGACATTCACCTCTAGTTTATTGTATAATGTATTTAACCGTATGTTTTGTTATTTATTTGTTTTATTTACTATTTTTTGATTGGACTACTTCTCATGTGTATGTAATAATATTTTTAATTCTTTTTGGTAATTGTGCTGATGCTGCCATTGTAATTGCTCAGTTTGAGATGAATAAAGTTGTATTGTATTGTATTGTATTGTATAGGTCAAGGTCATCCCAAGATCCACGTTTTTTGGCATTATACAACTTTTGCTGTAGTTTATTTCATAGTACATGAGCGTATTTGGAGCCGGAGATTAAGATTATCTCAAAGTCAAGAGCATAGAAAGATCAAAGTCGGTATTACTTTGCATTTTAATGCCACCGTTTCATTTTGTTTTTTTCTGGGCACTCATTTTCACGTTAAATATTGCGAATTCCATTGGAAGCATGTGAGTCATATGAGCTTTAACCTTCTAGATTAGAAGGTTAGATAACCCTGTGTGTGTGGGGGTGGGTGGGTGTGCGTGTGTGTGTGTGTGTTTATTATTTTTTTTAATGTATGTAAACAACTGAAGGTTTAAAGGTCATGTAAACACGGTTTGGAAACGCTCAGAATCCTTAGACCTCTATGAGGATTACAAATTCCATTACATTCTGAAACCTTATTCACATTTTTGAAGTTTTGTTATCGAACAAACAACGAATTTAAGCAAAAAAAGCGCATCCCAAAAAGCAATCTGTCATCTGCTACGTTAAAATCTCAAATTTTACCGTCTGGAAGGTCAAGAACAACGTGACGTCACAAAAGAAAAAAAAGCGAAAGTTTCCAAATCCCGGTTGTTGTTTTTTAATTTGATTAGATTTTTTTTCCCAAATAATGTTTGTTTTTTTTGCTTTTTCCGTTTACAAAATACCAAGAGAATGGCTTACTGGAGACTGTACAGAGCGTCAAACGTTCACATCAAACTACAGTTTACACATTTTTCCTAAAGATCCTGCCTCTTCGGAAACAATGGGCCGTACAGGTAAACAGAGTAACAGTGAATTCGAAGGCAGAAAAGAAGACCACGATGTCCTCTGCTCAAAGCCTTTTGAAGACATGTGCTTCACTGCAAGAACATTGTTGTTCAGAAATAACCATACACTGACAACTGATTACGGGCCAGAACTGCAGCCAGATTATGTGCTAAATATCTCCAGTCACACTGAAGAGAGAAGAAAACGAGATCTAAAGCAACTAAAAAAAACGAACAGTGATAGACATTACACTATGAGAAAAAGCATTTCATGGCAAGTGTGTTCGGCGTTTCAAAAAATAAACAAGCAAACAAGCGATTAAGGTAAATAAATTCAAATACAAGAAAACGTAAAAAAATTAATCATGATATTCATATCTCACAGTAGTTATTTTATTATATATATATATTTTTTTAAAGTCATTTTTATAGGGTCCAGCAGACTGCAAAAAGCCGAATCAGGACCACATCTTGGCTGAAAGAGGACTAAACCCTTACCCGTATAAAAGATCTGCTGAAACAACCGTTAAGCTTCTTTATTCCTCCTCCTAATGGTAACACTGAATGCACTCCACCAACCGGTCACTTTACAATAAAGGCATCCCATGCAGGGGATGCTGAGGCTGTACTCTAATTTATTGAACCCCCGTTAACAAAAACCAAATAGAATATAAACATCATTATAAAATATTAACAAAACACGTACATGTACATATAAAATGCCTGCATTGCTAAATAAGAATAATACCATAGAAAGCCCTAGTGACCATTTGGCAGAAAGCGTCCAGTATCCTCAAGATGACCAAACAGACCCCATACACAAATTAGGAGTTTTAGGAGAGTTTCAAGAAAAAGAGCAGGTGACTGGTCTAGCGAAGAAGATATATATAGTACATTGATAAAACAGAGAGTACGAACGATATAGAACAAATGAGAATGACAGAAACGGTGGCAATTTAAAGCACCAAATTTCCACAAAGTGGGGATACTATTTTTACAGAAAACTCATGCACGCCAAGGGGTTTCTCTTGTTGTGTGTCTGTTGGTCCATGTTATAATAAAGCATGAATAAAGACATCTCTAGGAAGTAAGTTCTATTTCTCATAGAAAATGTGTGCGTGTGTATGTGCGTGCGTGTGTTTGTATGATTGTGTGTGTGTGAGCGAAACAAGAGAGAGAGAGAGAGAGAGAGAGAGAGAGAGAGAGAGAGAGAGAGAGAGAGAGAAGGCGGGGGCGGGGAAGGGTTGGGGGAAGAATGACCTGAGAGGAGAAGAATTGGTTTAGATCTAGATCTATAAATAGCAGACTTAGAATACAGCACATGTTTGGGACGCTTCGTGTCATAATCTTTTACTAACGACAAAATGACGAAAACGATGACGTCAAAATACCTTCGATAGTACTTTTATTTCAAATCCAGGGGGCTCACATAAGGGCAAACTAGCAGCGCAGACGAATTCCTGCCCTTGTTTCCGTGATAACTAATTTTGAAAATATATTTGAGAAAATTACTTACCATCGTCTTTTCACAAAGATAGTACTAATTATTGTAGCTGCATATATCATAAAAATCATCCATGTAAACTTTCTGTACAGGGTGGCCCGTAATTCCCTACCCGTCCATATAATATTAAATTAAATTCAAGTATGCTTTTTTGTTCCTTTTTTGAGGAAAATCTCTCATAGAACATGGCGTCGCATAACTATATATGTAGCGAGAATGTCATGGACAGCCCACAGATTTACTGGATAATAATACGAACATTACACAGGCGCGTGTACATGGACACGCGAGTGCCTGGCAATAATAGATAACCAAAGGAGACGTGTCCCAGGCATGATGATACGCGCCCGCGTGTCCAGATGCAAGCGCCTGTGGAACATTTATATCCCGCCAAATCTATACAAAAATAGTCCACTCTAGGCGCATACACTTTCGCAACATGCACACATACGTTATTATTTTTATTTTTTTTAATACCAAGGGAAAAATAAAATACCAAGGGAAACAATCGAGGAAGTATAAAATATGGGTCCCTTAAGGACTTACGAGTCACCCTGTTATTTTATTTTCCATGATAATACCTTAGTATCAGATAAATTAAGTGAGCAACTCTCAGGCAGTATGTTGGTTTGGGGAGAAAAATATTTTATGAAGCAGGAATCGTTCGTACCCACAGGCGCTTGTATCTGGACACGCGAGCGCCTATGCCTGCACTGACGCGTCTCCCTTTGGTATGTATCTGGACACGCGAGCGCCTATGCCTGCACTGACGCGTCTCCCTTTGGTTATCTATATTCTATGCCTGCACTGACGCGTCTCAGGGAGACGCGTCAGTGCAGGCATAGGCGCTCGCGTGTCCAGATACAAGCGCCTGTGGTTCGTACCATATCTGCCACTTTTGGGCAGGTCGCCTTCCACGTCATGCATGGGTGGGTAATTCTCCCCCTGATTAATTTTGTTTTAAATTATATACTAATCGAAAGTAAACTAAAGTCAGTTTTAAATTATGTTAATTTGTGAGGTAAATTTCCGAAGCTTCTTTAACACAACTCTTTATATCACTAAGAAACATACATGTTTTGTAGGAATTCAAGCGTACGTACTATCAATGGAAAGAACGTCAGCTTTTCATTTCATTGGTGCTATTTGTGGCCATTTAGAATGCCATCGACGATTTTCAGAGAAATGTGTCGAAACATTGCTTCCGAGAAACGAACATTGACGGCGTTTTATGCCTATTTTATCAGGTTCACATGGCAACAATATCCCCCTCCTTCTCTTCCCCCCCTTCCCACACACACACTCAAAAGCACCACAGCTGTGTTCAGCAAGCTTTTTCCTTGTTACTTGGTATACGTTTTTAAGTGATTAGTCCACGAAGTTCAAAGTTACACTATTTAGATCAACATAGGGGTAGCGTCATTTTGAGTGTTTATTGTTAGAATGACGCTAACTACTCTGAACATAGGCTTCTCGGTCGACAATGCCACATGCAGTCTTTTTGTGACTTTTTTCAAGGCAAATGCCTCTTGGTTTGAACATGAAAACTCTTTCTCCCCACCCATTCTTCCCCCTCCCTCTCCCTCATCAAATAATTTGGATATTTTGGTTAGTTCTGATTATTTTCTATCGACAAGAGGAGAGGTAAGAACATGGACTGGCAGTTTGATAACGTGATTGGTGTTCAAACATGAGTTAGGAGCCTTTTTGCATCTACAGCCGTGTTTACTGGACCTTTAAAACAATGTAATTTTACGTGTGGTAGGCTGAATTTTTTGGGGGGGATCGTCTGAAAACAAAATTGAAAAAGCCACCCAAAAAAATCGCACAGGTGGAGTGCGTGGTTTCTTCCTGACGGAAACCCTGTGCGCGGACTTACGTAAACTAGAAGTTATAGAGGCTTGATGTATAATGATACTAGCCCTATCTGGTATTTCTTGTTTAGAGAAAAAAGACAAGAAGTTGAAAATGTAGGGTGGAATTCTATGTTATGTTGCTCTCTAATGTCCCCAAAGGTCACCCCCTGCAGAAGCGCAGATATTAAGACCTTTTGGAGGTTTGCGTACCGAAAGACTACAAACTGAATATGGCTAGTACGCCATGGCTAGAACACTTGGTGAATTTTGCTACCCAATCGAATCCGCTCTTTACTGGCATTGTTAATACTGCATGCCTACATTTCTATATTTTCCAAGCATCTGGTTTTCAGGAAATTACTCTGCGAGAGCCCTTGGTACTCCTTTGATGTACAGGCCTACCTTCGAGGCCGCTAAAAAGGTATCTTGTTGTTGCTGGTGTTGATGGTGGGGGTGGTGGTCGTGATTTTGGTGGGGGTTGATGATGATGCTGGTGGTGATGATGATGATGAAGATCATAATGACGAGGACGACGACGACGATGATGATGATGATGATGATGATGATGATGATGATGATGATGATGATGATGATGATGATGATGATGATGATGATGATGATGATGATGATGAAAGGAATTTGCTTTACCGTTAACACGTTTCCGAAGAAGACAAGATTGCACCAAGTAAGCTTATGTGTGTATGGATTTAAATATTTGTTTCATTAGATTTGTTGGCTAAGCTAGTAGCATATGTAATTGTACAGCAACACTTTCACTGCATGCTTTCATGAATTCTGTATTGCAGGTTCCGAACCCAAACCCCAGCGAAACGGCGGCGGGCAGGTCAACTGTGTACGACACTTGGCGCCATGCTTTCCCCTGGGCAGGACAGGATTTTCCCGTGTAAGTCATAACAATTGTCTGTTGTGTACTTATTCCCCCTGGGTAGGTTATTTTGCATTGGCTTTTCTCATTATGGTCTATCGTTGTCATCCGTTACATCGCCGTCATCCGTTACATCGTCGTAATCGTCATCCTCATCATCGTGTGGTTACGTCGTTATTACCATCGCCGTTGTCATCGTAGTAGTCGTCATCATCATCATCGTCAACAGCAGCAGGAGCAGTAGCAGCATCGTCATCTCAGCAGCAGCATCGTCATCGTCAGCTAACTACAGCTATGACTTTCAATATCTTATTGATTTCCAAATTCAGCACATTCACAGTTGTGGTTTGTGGCAATGTTTCTGTGGTGCTACCATTATTGCTGTGGATGATGATGGTGATGATGATAATGATGATGATGATGATGAAGACGGCGACCACGATGATGGGGTGATGAGGATGAGGATGAGGATGATGATGATGATGATCGTTAACAGAGTTGCTTCCCAGTTGCTGACGATGATGATGCAAATGAAGTTCTGGGCAATGTCTCTACATGTTCTTGCCGATATATGCCAATATGCTTACACGTCTATTTTCAGTCTAGTTCTATAGCATTAATACTTAGAAGCAAACATATTTCCTTGTATTCTTCTTGCCTGTTGTTACACAGAGTATCGTCTCTAGGATCTGGCAGTGACTACGCACCCCTGCTGCAAATTGCTGGAATCACGGCTGTTGATTTTAGATACACTTATGACACGGTAAGCCTATCTACGACTACCCCTATCCGTCTCTTCTCCATCCTTATTCTTGAACAGCATAAATCACTGTTCAAATCGATTCTGAATTAATCACAAATCACACATCTAACCGTGGTTAATTCAGTTCGACAAACTACGGAGCACTGTTTTTGTTGTTGTTCTTCTACTTGTTTTTAATAATTTATTGACCACTGGGGACCACAGTAGGTAGAGTCTGAGTGAGGCTGGGCTGAATCAAGTATTCCACAATGTTAACGACATTATATCCTTTGTAAGAAAATAAAACTCCCGGTGATCAAAAGTAAAAATATTCAGCTAATAAATGCTATGAAAATAATGTGCTTCTGGTAAACAAAGGCTAAAATGCATAAAACAAAAATTAAAATATGGCGATTCCCACTAACTATTTTAAAACAAACGTATTCAAACAGAAGGTAACAGCAGGCAATATTTATGAAATATTGATGAGAAATAAAATGCAGTTGAAGGGAAAATGAATTTTGATTTTTTTTTTTTTTATCGTAGAAAATGCCTTTTTGACTAAACCTATTTTGAAAGTGACCGAGCTGACAACCGTCACTCGTACACACTAGCGGCAATTTTAATAGGGATTCTTTGATACTGTGTCAGATTGCTACGATTTACACAATTATGGCTGTGTATTACCCACTAACTGACTTTTGAAACTTTTCGTATATGTATATTACAACATTCGAAGCATGGTGTGTTTTTTTTCAAAACCGAACTTTGGCCATGCTTGTTTCATAAAATGTTATAAAATACAAACTTTTAGTCCGATTTTAAAACGGTTTTTACCATTATAATCAACGTCCAAACCTATACAAACATGATAAAAACCAGAATTAGACTAGTCGGTGAGATTCAACTGAAACCGTCGCGGAGGGTCACAGTATGGATTTGAGAATTGGGAAAACGCGCGGGCCGCATCAACACTAAACTTTTCTGTCAGGTAGCGGGCCTCAAAATATCATCTCGCGGGCCGCGAGTTTTAGACTCCTAAACTATTTCATTTCAAATGGGCCAGTTTCTACTAAATAGGCCTCCTTGACGCTAGCCGAATGTCAGAGATCTAACAAGCACTGGCTGTGTGTAGGCGTATGCACTCAGCAGTTTGAGGTCAGCGTCGCTTTCGGGCCGAGTGCCTATGTCACCTTAGTAAATGCTCGATGGAGGCAAAAGGGCGAAGATTGTTCTCTCCTATAGGTTCGGAAGAGTAAAGTAGACATATGATTCAAGAATTCAAATGTAACTTATCTAACTTGTTTGCATTCTAGTTAACTGCCCTTATTTTATTATGATTAATTATAAGATTCATACTTTCGCATTTTGCAGAATAAATACAAGATTGGTTCCTATCCTCTGTATCATACTGAATATGAAACTTTTGATGCTGTCAAGAACCTGTACGACCGAGATTTCATGGTTAGTAGTCAAGCATCATTGTCATCATTATAATCGCTGTTATCGTCATCATCATTGTCATCATCATTACCACCACCACCACTTCCACCATCACCATCGTCGTCGTCATTGCAGCTGCACATTGCCTCAGATTACATTAGGTCTACTTTAGTTCCGCGCGGCATAGCTAGATCGACCAGTCATCATAATCATCATCATCGTCACCATCACCATCATCGTCGTCGTCATCGCCATTGCAACTGTGCATTGCATCAAATGATACTACGAATTAGATCTCCTATAGTTCTGCGCGGAATAGCTAGCATGTGTTCCTTCTTTCTGTTCGTTACGGTCTCTCGCCCGAGGAAGAAGGACAGACTGCGAGACTAACTTAAAAATGCAGGCAAATCAACTGCCTTGATAGTGTTCGCTGATTCAATGTACTGCGTATGCGTCAGCATGCTTAGCTACGCTGTATGCATCACCACCCACACGATCATCATCGCCACCGCCAACACCACTATCTATATTAGCTTTACCATATTACTGTGTTGCAGTACCACCGAGCAGTAGGGCAGGTTACAGGAGAGATTGTTCGTTCCGTGGCCGATTCTCTCATCATCCCTTTCAACGTGTCCGACTATGCTTGGGGCTTAGAACTCAACAGTGAACAGCTCAACAAAGATTATGGAGTAGTGCTAAACCAGAGTCTCGCCAATTATGGTAGGATTCTAACAGACCTATAGTTTTGATTTCATGTATTTTCATTTTAGGAATCATTCGATTCAATGTGACCTACAAAGACTGGTGTCTGGAACTCATTACTGAGCAGCTAAATAAAGAGCTTTGCCTTGCTGAATCGAAGTCTCACCAATTTTGGTACGCTTTGTTTTACTATCTTGTAACTACATGTATTGTGCGATGAGGCGCATCTGCCATGCACGCGTAATAACACAGCCAATGTTTATGTCCGGGCCACTAGAAATCGAACCCGACATTTTTGTAACACGAGCTCTCCGCTCTACCAAATGAACTGTCCCGTGGCCCAAATTAAGCAGACTATCGTTCTGGGTCCTGTTTTTTCAAACATTAAAGTAACAGAATTATTTCATCTAAAGCAACAAGCAAGTTTTACCTCAGACACTAGACAAAGATTACGTAATCTTACTCGCAAATTTTGGTACGTTTCTGATATATGCATTCAATTTTGAATTAGTTCTTATAGTTTTGAACGAATTTTCTATGCGCTTTGAACGTGGCAGTCGATATTAAAGGCATAATGTTGCTGGATCAAAGCTGCGCGTGTTTAAATTATAATAGTGATAATAGTGTTTTTATTTTTGCCCAGATGATCTTCAACAAGCCATTCAAAACTTCACGGACGATGTCAAGGCCTTCGAGCATTTTGTAGCTACCATGGACCGATCTAAGTATGTATGATTCTATGAACATTTGTTTTTGGTGACTTTCAGATAATTATTAGATAGAAGTAATTGGAGGGGGATGGGGGGGTGGGCGAGAATATTAAAGACAAAAAGTAATTTCTGTTTTGGATATTGATTTTTTTCCCCTACATTCTGTTTCATCTTTATTTCAAGAATCAGCTGTAATCTTCTCACTCATCTGTTTCAGATACTAAGTTTTAAGCTTGGGGTTTGCCTAAAAGAAACATAATCGTCTATGAATTAAATTTACCAGAAGCGTTAGGATTTCTATAACAATGTGGCTGTACTTAAAACGTAGGAAAATCAATAAATAAATAATGTACTGGCCGTTTTAATCTGAAATAATTAAGCAAATGTATTCTGATCATTAGATTTTTTTTTTTTTTTTTTTTTTTTTGGTTGCAGATTATTATTTTTTTCTATCGGGAAATTCTGGGCCGCCTCCCCTGGGGAAGGCGTAGTCGCAGCCTGTGGCGCGCTCAAACCCAACCTACCTAACATTATTTGCTATTTTTGAAATTTTGCAGATTTTTGAAGATTTACGCGTTCGCATTCTATTACTGTGGTCATCCAATAATGTTTGTGTGAATGTTTCAGTCCAATGGCTATTCGTATGGTGAATGACCAACTACTGCTCTTGGAAAAGGCTTTCCTGGATCCCAGCGGGCTTCCTACCAGACAGTTCAAAAAGTCAGTTTTTCCTCTTCTAAAATCACTAGTACTTTGCGTGTTAATAGCCCATCCCTAACCGCAGAAGAGTGCATAATAATAATAATAATAATAATAATAATAATAATAATAATAATAATAATAATAATAATAATAATAAAACGTATCGGTTTTAATAAATTTTATGAGCCTCATAGGAATTCACCTAATAAATATTATGGCTCATATGTTTGCTTCGTTCTTTTATTTTTGCAGAAAGTCTCCCTTTCCTCAGGAAGGTTAATTATGGATTTGTACACCAATTTTTTTCTCCATTATATAGGCATCTAATCTTCGCGGAGAACGCCAATGATGCGTACGCCGGAACCAGTTTCCCTGGTCTCAGTGACCTCTTGTTCGGCATTGAGAAACTGAACGTTACAGAACAAGCAGTGCGCTGGGAGGAAGTGCGTCATCACTTCAGCGTCATCATTAACGCAATCCAGGCCGCGGGCTTCACCCTTCGTGACGTCGTCAACTTTATAGAAGAGATTTATTAACGATAATTATAAGGGGTTATGCGCATGAGTGTGATTGTTGTGTTTGCGTGAGTGACTGCGTGCGTGTGTGTGTAAGCGCTGACCAGAATGTTTGAGAAAGAAAAAAAATTGTATCCGAGGTACTATTGTGTTTTATTATTTAGAGATTAATTACTGTGTTTGCTATACAAAACATGTTCGATCGGTTTATTTGTATTTAATTATATCGTAAAATATGTACAGCCGTATTAATGATCATACTCTGTTTATCAAAATCAGTATTACATTACATTACTATTGCTTTAGGTCCAGCGGACTCTTCCGAGCCAAATCAGGACTGGACAACCCCTGATCCGCATAAAAGATCTGCTAAAACAACCCTAGTGGTAAAACTGAATACTCTCCACCAGCAAGTCACTTTACAATAAAGACATCCCACGCAAGGGATGCTGAGGCTGTACTCTAATTTATCGAAACCCCGTTTACCAAAACAAAATAAAATACAAACATCATTATAAATTATCAACAAAACACATACATATAAAATGCCTACATTGCTAAATAATAACATCATAGGAAGCCCTAGTGACCACCTGGCAGAAAGCGTCCAATATTCCCAAGCTGATCCAACAAACCTCATACACAAATAAGGAGTCTTGTCCCGGAAGAGTTTTCTAGAAAAAAGGTAGATGACTGGTCTAGCGAAGAAGAAGATAGTATAGCAGATCGATAGAACAGAGCAGGAATGAGAAAGAGCAAATGAGAAAGACAGCGACAGTGGGAATGTAAAGCATTAAATTTCCAGAAAGTGGGGATACTATTTATACTGAAACCCCCGGCACCCCAACGGGGTAAAAATCAGTATTAATAATGTAATCACTTTTGATATCCTTGATTTTCTTGCTAAATTATGCATTAATTGCATTAATGTAAGCCTACTAAGTACTATTTATTTTCCAACTGTGCTGTTTATTATACAACTATCACAGAACGTTCAAAAGTATGGATTACTTATATTGACATTTTGTATTCACTGGAGACGCGTTTATTTCTGGTGTTGTTGATCCATAAAACAATCGCAGAACATAACAAAAGTCTGTATTACTTAAGTTAACTTTTTATATACACTTGAATCTTATTTATTTTTGTGAGGAAGACTTATATGCATTAAATGAATCTATGCATTACATGTGCCTACTTAAATTTTTCATCAAAATGCAATTATAGTACATTTCATTATTTGTAATGAAACACATCGTTTTCATATCTTTATACACATGTGGATATTATAATATTCATAATTGTAATTGATTTCCTTTTATTTTTTTTTCATTAGTTGAAATGAAAAATGTTGATACTTTCTTAAAGGAAAAATTTTTTGTACCCCGAAGTAATTTTGAAGACGACTTAAATCATTAAACTGTGCAGCACTCATAATATTTTTGTTATTACAATTTTTTTTTTAATTATAAAACATTATATTTACATCAATACTTTGGTTTTTGATTGAGTTGTTGTTGATGTTGTTTTTATTGATAATGATGATGATGTCTTCCTCTTTGGTTCAATTCTTCTTTCTGCTGCAGTTATTGGTGTTGCTTTGTTCTTGATAATTCTGTCACTATTGTACTTTATCTGTTCTTTTCGCTGGTGTTCCGCTGGACCTAAAGCAATAACCATGTAATGTAAGGTAATTCGCTGGTGTTATTTTGTGTGTGTTGTTGTGGTGGCTATTGCTGTTGGTGATTTTTGGGTGGTAGTAGTAAAGGTGGTAGTTGTGTGGAGATGGTGTGATTGTTCATTTTGTTTCTTTTTGGGCTGTCAAATATACCTCCCTTTTTTCTAGGTTAGCTTAATGAGGGCGGTGCTTATCTCCCCTCCCTCGCAGCTTTACCTTTCCCCGGTTCTAAACTGATCCGGGTAGTTATACCAATTTACCATAGACTGGGGTGTGTCGTGCGCTTGTTTCTATCCTTTTGTGTTGTTTGGTGCTTGCCTATCATGCATGGTCACCCATCCAAGTACTAAACCTTCCCGACGTTGCTTAACATGAAACCCATACTATACCGCTGCTCCACCCTAAGGGTCGTTTAACTCTTCCAAGGAATTCAAAAACATCCTTTATTACTGTAAACACTGATGGTTCATAAACACGTCCATATTGTCAGATTCAAAAAGTCCTTCGTCGTTTGTTATTGCATCATGCATAGTTTTTGGTGAAGTAGCTATGTGGCTGCATCTTTCGTTAGCTCGCATTATTTCCTTGGTGGCGGGCCTAAAAATGAAAAGAAAAGGAAGAAGGTGAATTCTACGCACAGATACGTACACGCACACTCACACTCTCTCTCTCTCTCATATACACACACACACACACACACACACACACACACACACACACACACACACATACACCAGTCCTGTTACTTCTATTCTTTCTGTAAACAGGTGTCAAAGAACAAACATGTTGTTATATATGTTACCGGCACTGTGTGAAATAGAATGCCTAGGTAAAGTATAGAATGCATTCTATAGCCGGTAACATATATATCGATGTCAATATATATCTCGCTCTAAACGATGTAGGCTAAAAGGGGAAAATGGAGGGGGGGGGGGGAAGTTACATGGTTGAATTTGAAAGAATGCTTTTGCTCACCATCACAGCTTATGTTCATGGGTTCCACGGTAGCACAAAGGTGGCAGTATTGCCTACAGCAGTACCTCGACCACATCCAGTCGTAATACGTTCTGTTACAAACGGCGAATCCGTACAGATCACAGTCTGTGCGGTCGAAACATGGAACTGAAATACAAATACTAATATAGTAAATAATAATAATGACGCTACTACAACTCCCATTGATGATAATAATAATAACACATGGTTAAAAATGACTTTGAAAAACTTTTTTTTTTCAGTCTGCAACTTACTGTCAAAACTGTTAACAAAGCTGGACAGCTTCCATGGAAGGCTGACAGGTCCTGACGTAACAGCGACGATGTAGCACTATTTGTCACAACAATGCGAATATAAGATTCCACTTTATTATTTGCATAACCACCTATACACTATCAAAATACTTAACATAAATCGTGCAACGGTGAAGACTCCTACGCGAATGAAGGCTTGAGGTTGAAAATTTGACTATACACTGCACAAAGACTTTGTGTGAGGTGCGGTATTGGTGTTTGTTTCGTATTGTTTTTTTTTTAACTTTTGTTTGATAAGCGTTAAACATTGTCTTTTGCATAAGCACAGAGCTTTTAAAGGACTCACAAGTTCAATGAAACAATATTTTCAGACTAAACAAATGACCACTTAAACAATTAAATAATTGTTTCAGAAGTAAACAGGGGGTTTCTAATGAAATATATACGAAATAAACAGACTTATTATATATGTGGCTTACTATACACAACACCGAGTAAATATATTCAGGTCCTCGGAAGAGACTTTCATTGTTGTGGATTATTCTAATTCTAGGAAAAAAGCGTTAGGCCTATGTTTAAATTATTTTAGATTTGTGTGTGTTTATTTACACATGCTGGTAGCTTACACTCCGAATGACCTTTACACAAGCCTCAACCATAATGTTCTTTTTTAAAGGCATGATGTAAAAGTATTTACCACAAGTAAAATGTGAATGGCGAGTTGGCGGATGAAGCTGCTACTTCTTGTTACCTGTATGCAGATCATTTTTGTTTTCAATAATTCCAAGTAGATCTAGGCTTAAGTAGCAAATTCGGATATTAATCATGTATTACTAAAATCACATAAATAGTTGCAAATAATACACAATCACAACTGCAATATAAATAGTTCGTCTAATAGTAATAGTGATTGAAAGGTTGAACTAAAACTGATAAAAGTAAGCTTGCTTGATATGGGCTATAGTAGCATAACTTATACAGATAGGCCTACTACGCACGTTAAGGATTTAAACAGTAATCTATGCATCTTGTTCTAATTTCATATTTGCTGATTATCATATATATCGATATATTCTATACAATTACTAATAAAGATTTGCTGTTCGGCCTTGTATATTAAGAGTGATAATTCATTGAATTCATGTCACTGTTGGTATCTCTACCTGGATGTACCTTTGTGTGCCGTCTTTCTGGGAGTGAAAGAGATAATGTCATAACGTGAATATATTTAATCACTGTTTACAGCACCACAAGGTCAACGACCTTGTTAGTATGGAGAGAGACAGACAGACAGACAGAACCAAAATTATTCTTCAAATCCTAGACAAGACGAAATTCCACAACCGGAGACATCGACAACAAAATACATAAATTTTAAATCAACTGTATCACAATTCCTGTTGTATCGATGTACTTCACTGACTTCCCTTACACAGTAATGTAATAACACAGGCGGACAATGCTGTCATCCAGGATGATCTAGATGGACTGGCGGATTGGGCAGAAGAATGGCAACTTTAACGCGGACAAGTGCAAGGTCCTGCACATGGGGAAGGGTGGATATCAGGAAGCGCACAGTATGAGAAATCATGGAGATAGGGACAGAGTTGAGCTGCATGCGTCTGAGCTTGAGAGAGACAAGGGAGTCCATAAGGACAGTAAGCTTAAATTCTCTTAGCATATAGAAATTTAAGTAAAAAACGCCAATCGAATCTTGGGATTTATCGGAAGATCGTTTGAATTCAGAGATTGTTGTTGTTGTTGTTGGATAGATTAATGTCCCCGGACACTTTCGCAAATAGGGGACTGACAGAGATTGTACATATTAAGATATAGTTTACGGGACTGGTCCGGCCGCAACTGGAGTTCGGAAACGTCGTTTGTGCACCACGGTACGAAAGAGACTTAAATTTTAAAAACCAACTGATAGTGTGCAGAGAAGAGCAACAAAAGTCGTCGGAGGTCTTAAGAATTTGTTTTACGAGGAAAGATTGGAAAAGATGAGGCTGCCAAGTATGAGTTATACATGTATCAGAGGAGACTTGATTGAAACATACAAAATACACTCATGGGATGTTCAACGTGGTAAAGGACAGCAGCACAAGGGACCATGACTACAAACTCTTGAAGCAAAGATGCAAAACATCCTTATGGACAAAACTTCTTCTCACAGAGATTAATCGAATGGTGGAACCAGCTACCAGCAAGTGTTGAGGCGTCAACCCTGAACGCATAAAAAAACACAGATTAGATGGACATGTGCATGCATATATCTACAGTGCAGAAGAACCTACCGTATATAGGACCTGATCAAAAGATCAATAGAACACATACACGTAAACACACACACACACACACACACACACACACACACACACAATTCCATTAGAATAGGCCTGGTCAAAAGACCAGATTATCAAGGTCAGTTGGGGCAGGACAAGTGTGGAAAGAATCAGCTACAGGCTCTACGAGTGCATAATCATCCGCCGAAACAACTGTACTGATACTGTACTTCGATCAACTAGGCGATGTGAGACTAAAACTTTCAATTCAGGTAGTGTAACAGCAGAAATATTGACGACAAAAATGTAGGAAATTAGCTTAGCGAAACATAGATACCATCGAATAAAACTGGACGTTAATACAACAGTTAGCTAACAAGCAGCACACACATGGCAAATTAACTTCCTTGAAACAGTCACACCGCCGATACTACCGATACCATCTAACAGACGGAGCGACCAAGAAGTTTAAATAGCATACTTTAGTCAAAAACGAATCATAACTTGTCTTCGGTAAATAACTTACTCCACGGTGACCATAGTCATGAGACACTAAGTAGCTCACTCCAGCCAAAAGTTACCAAGATGATGTCATCAGTACTTGGGCAGGCTCAGCTTATCGTTATTACATCTATTCTCCACTCTATCCCTGAACTCCACTTGAAAGATAATTATGCGGGTCCAGTGACAAGAGAGAGGGGGAGGAACTATTCAAATTAGAACCATAATTCTGTAGATGCGAGAGTAAAGAAAACGAGAGCTAAAAACGATTGGTCAGAAGACTACTAGGGACTTTTGCATACCCTTGGGGACCAAAAATCAGCTAGTCAGTCGCAAAAGAACTGTTAAGCTGTGAGGGTCGACCAAAGGAACAAACTACAGTGTTCGTCTATCTCCATCTCATCAAGAGAGTGCTAGAGACGTAACAGACGATTTCACGAGTCCCAGAGTCCACAAGTAAGATAACACTAATAGTTTTGATATGTGTATGTTTATTGTATATTGATTGCCATGTATTGATAATATGTTCTTGATATATATATAGTTACAGAAACAGATTATTGTTTCTGAGACAGTATGCATGTGGATTGATGTATCTTAGCCTTAAGATTCGAATTGAATTGTGCATATGGGAACCCTGCAGGTGTCTGATGCTATAGACACTTTGCAGAGGAGACCGCACACTTATAGCTAACGAGAATACTGTAGCCAGAGCTCCGACTTTTACAGGTCGGACCTGGGATCATGTTTGTGGAGACGAACGCCTGACCGTCGCTCCCGTGGTACCAAAAGGAGAACAATCCAGAGTCTACCTGGCCACGTCCGAACCCCACAACTTCAAGAGCGACCCGACTTACCTTAGCTAAGTCACCCACAAAAACTGAGTCATACCCTCGAGAAACTAGAACCTTTGAAACTTACGAACAGTGAAAATCGTAACCGCAGGTAGCAAATGACGAAAGAAACCTGTTAAGACATTTTCCCAGCACTTGGAACTATATTACTTATTAATTTACCGATTAATGCAGAAATGTTAAAGTTTGTGTTGAATATATAAAAAGTGAAATTACATACATACGACTGGTGTCATTCTATTTGTGTTGTTGTGTAGTTATTAGTTTTCTTCTCTTGAGACATAATAATCTAGTCTTTTGATTAGTCATCACCGGTTCTCAAGTTGAGCCAAATGATACTAAAATTCCCGATAACAAATATAAATTTTATGTGACCAAAGTACCGTGATCTGTCTCTCACACCACTTTAGGACTTCTGGTAAAAGAACGATCGATAGTGGTAGCGCATCGCCCATCTATCAATAAGTCTTACCCCCTAGTAAGATAAACGTATCTTCCCCAGAATATCATCACAGGTAGGAATCCTTAATGGGGAACACACTGTGACATCGTCAAAGTTCCTAGTATCTTATTTGGGCTGGGAGCATTATAATGCGTCGGCATTATAAAATTCGACGCATGCGCACAGTGCTATCGTGTAGGTTAGGGCTACGACGCCTAAGAACATCGTGAAAAAGCCGGCCCAACTTGACCTGGCGCATGCGTAAAGATGCCCGGCTAAAGTAAGAAACCCGGAACTTTGACGATGTTACAACGGAGTTCAGAGTTTTCTGTTTGTTACACTCGATGTTTTTTATCAGTTGATTCAGCCCCGATGCTTGAAACCTGATAAGTGTAACTCAGATTCGTTTATCCACACAGCCTGCTCACTCATCAACAAGGCAGAAGTCGTCGTATGTAGTTTTCCAACTTTATTCAGCGAACATCAACAACTGCATACAATCGCTTTTTCCACTCTCAACTGTTCACTTTACAATCCTCTCTCAACACAAACAGTGCGGTACATAGTCGTCATACAACCATATTTAGAATGGAAGCGTCTCTAGTTACCACTAGAATTATCCACACGCTTCGATCGATAGTAAACAATTAACTCTAGAAAATTCTCAAATAATATCGACCAACTAAAATTATCAACGTTATACAAAGCTTCTTCTAACAACAGCGCAATATCAACTCAAAGGTAAATACACCCAATTATTGCATGCTTTGCAAAATAACCAGACGATCAGATATATCGCGCGCGTCACAGACGTAACACCGCGCGAGTCTCAACGTAACACTGTTCAACATGGTTATACCATTTTTGATAATTGCAAACCATTTCCTAAAAGGTAAAGTAAGCCTTTTTTTTTAAAATTGGTAATTCACTTGTTTCACTTTCAATAATAATAATACAGGATGCTATCACGCGCTTTTTTTTTTAATCGAACTCAAAGAGCGGCGATCTGATAAAATCGCTATTAAAGAAGTAGGAATAGAAATCAGTTTTTATTTTTTTGAAAATTTTAGATTGACTGCCTCCAATATCATTATTGGAGGGAGAGAGGAAACCGTAAAACCCGGTAAAAACCCTCGGAGTCCTGAAAAGTCTCGTTACATTACATTACATGGTTATTGCTTTAGGAATACTGTGCCCTTGACCTTGCACGATGTAGTGACCTTGGCCGTGGCACGAGTCGGCCAGTATAGAGATCAAGCGCACCGTGTATGTTGACACCCTCGTCGTAACTTAATTTTATGATCTATTCACAAAGAGGTTTATGACAATTGAGAAAGTGAAGTTATAGGCCTAACCGTTTCATTTTATAACATGAAAAAAAAGTCTTTAAACTGCAAGGCCAATTTGATCACAATAAATAAACATTATTACATTTATTAAAATCAGAATACATAATTTATTCAGCCAAATGACAACATACATTATATCTGAAAATTGCTCCGATGTTGGTAGATAGTCACACACACAAACACACTCTACACTACACTTTTTAAGACTTCAATTAAAAGATCTTGCATGCACAGTTGCAACATTAAGCGCAATCACAATGGACATGTCAAGTATCAAAATATTACAGAGGATCACTACTGAGTGTCCGCTGTAGTCGCAGCTAGCTGTTTTACCAGTATAATCACAGACTCACGCAGTGTCAAAAGGTAAACTAATTCACTGATTAACTAAATCTCATCACCACCGAGACACTTCTTGCCGGTCGTACACTTTGGTTACATTGTTCCTGGGAGTCCCAGACTTTCCGGCAGCAGACTGTGTGCCGGACGCAGGGACACTGGTTCCTACACCCTCCCCATCCATCTCAACCCTCCCTAGGCTTTCCTTCCGTGTCGTCCACTGGTCAATCCGGCGCCGGAAGTCTGGCAGAACCTCAAATTCGTACGACTCTTTCGTTTCTGTGTACAGAAAACAACCACAATAAATGGATATTAAGCAGTGCATGGGAGCTTTAAATTAGGAGTGGAAAGCAGTTCAAGGAAACAACTATAGGGCGCACTACAATTATTTAATATGATGATGATGAAGATGATGACAATGATGATGATGATGATGATGATGATGATGATGATGATGATGATGATGATGATGATGATGATGATGTACATAGCATCCAGTATTAAGCTTATTATAATTGTGATGATGACGATGACAACGACGACGACGACGACGAAAATGATGATGATGATGATGATGATGATGATGATGATGATGATGATGATGATGATGATGATGATGATGATGATGATGATGATGACTTGTATATTGCCAGTGACCACGTATAGATCCATGCTCATGATGCATGCAGAAACACCAAAGGTGGGAGAGGCAATTTTAAAACACAGGTTAAAATGCTGTACCTAGGTCTGTAAATGCCGCTGGGATGCAATACAATACAATACAATACAATGGTGAGACTAAATGAGACCTTAATGAGGTGATAATGATTTGTTGAACTGAATCGAATGCAACCCTCTATAAATGTTATTTACAAGCTAATAAATAAACAAACAAATAAAATAATTAATAAATTGAATAATCATGTAATGGCAAATTTGTGAGAAAGGAAGCATTTTCTTACGTGGGTCGTAATATTTTCCCTGGAATCGCCTCTGCAGGTTGCGGGGTTTGAATTTAATGCCCGTGTCTTTGGCCGGCTGTTGAGAATCCTGAGAGTACTGAGAGTAGTCGGATGCCTGGAACATCCTGGACTGCGGGGTAATAGGAGGAAGAGACACGTATCCACTCGCAGTGCCTTCCCGACTCGGGTGCTCCGATGGCTCCGGGGTGAACCCGATCCTCGGGAGGATAGCTTTCAGCGCCGAGGACGGTTTGCAGACTACCGTAGCTACCGACTGAGCTTTCGCCGAGGGCTCACTGTACATGTCTCTGTACTGCGACATTCGGGACAAGTAGCCCCCCTCGCTGCTGTACATGCCTGAAGGTACTGGAGACCCGTCAACGAAACAATGGTACTCCCCATAGACGTCGTAGTAACCCTCCCTTATCGATTTGTCGTCGTCGCGGTCGCCGTAGTAATCATGGCCTTCCTGTTGATATTGTAGCTCCTGATGCTCTCTTTCTTCTCTTTGCTCTGTATCGCAGTACTCTTCTTCGCCTTCTTTGTATGCTTCGTCATCTATTTGCTCCCCAGTCAGCTCGTCCAAGAACTCTCTTTGCATTTGCGCCAGAACCTGGAAACAGCCATTCAGGCTTCTTAATGCTTGGAACTTTCAAAATTTAACATATGCACCTCTGATAGATGAACTTCATCGGCATTGTATTTTCTGCCTGTTACATTATAATAATTCCAGTCTCGTGAGCATTCATTTAATTAAAGCTGTCTGTTTCCCAATCCCACACTTTCGATAAATAACACAATTTATTTACCGAATTTTTTTCTTACCATGTTAAAATACTATTAAATTATTTGTATAGTTATCTTCGTTCAAGTCTTTCTGTATGCTTTTTGTTGACGCAACGTCTAGTCGTTACCTTAGGTTTCTCTGGTTCTTTGGCCTCCACGAAGACGAAGTTTGGATATCCCCAGACGTAACCCATGTTGGCCCTGAGGCGGTGTGCCAGCTTGGGCTTCAAGTTCGCCTCATGACGCTTGTCCCAATTGTCATCAAAGCGGAACACGCCCAGATGGGAGTAGCCTTTCAGACCCTGTACAGAAGTTAAAAGCGTCAGAAACACCTTTTTGAGGGTTCAGGTGTATAGCCAAACAATAGTCTGAAAGTGCACCCCTTTCCTTTACAACCGCACTCGGGCCAGCGTGTACCCCACAAGCAAAGTTCACGTTTCCGGAGACTGCCGAGTGCGCTTTAAAACGGATCAAAAATTGAATTTCCACTTCTACCTCACAAACCCTGAGAGTGACTCGTGGTCTTTACAGAACATTTATCAATTGCCTTTTGTGATTGCTGTCAGTGCAAGCTAACACCACATTTTGGGATTAGATTTTCTGCATCACAAACGGAAAAGCCCGCTTTGTTGCTAGTATAACCTTTGAGTGAAAGTTACACAGGGGAAGATGATGATAAGGGATGATTATAAAATTTGTTAAGTTCGACATGGCTACTGCAGTGAGTCAGAGGGGCAGAATTGTTAGTATTAGATTGGCACGTGCCGCGCAAAAGCGCTTGGTCAGCTGTGTTTGTCCGGCAAGAATGAGTAACGGGCATGCTTAGTCCATGAAGCATGCAGGCAGATCTGTGGTCAGCAACCATTGGTCTCTTGTGTATAAGGAGAGAACGGACAATTCCGACCTCAGGATTCGTTATAAGTTCCGGGGATTTGGGTTGGGTCAGTGACGTAGCAATTAAGGCATGACCTTATGTAGAGAAATGCACTTCTGCAGAGTTGCGGTATAAAAAGAGATTGAACAAAGAGGCTCGCTCTCTTATCTCTTGTTTCTGCAGGGCTCCAAGCAGCTCTTCTGTATATAGTGCCAGAGCTTAGGTTGGTCAGTGTATAATATGTAGTGGGTTTAGTGTATAGAGACTGCGGGCTCTCTTCTCTTGTGCATAATGTGTCAGAGGTTAGGGTAGAATGTTTAGTGCAAAGCTTGGTTGCTTTTGCTTAGTAGTTGTTTAACTGGTGATTTTGTTATTTAGTTGCAGAAGTTAGTTTGAAAGTTAGTCAGTCAATGAGTTGGTAAGTAAGTTAGGTTTGGTCGGTTCTTAGGGTGTGTGCATAACCTAGACTGCTGTTTTAGTTCTATTATTGTTAGCTTAGGGTGAAAGTTGATGTTTTCAAAGGAGGAAAGAAGGGCGAAAAAACTGAAAAGATGAGGTAAGAAACAATGAACTTATTTGACTATTATTCGCATTGTTAGTTAGAATATATGTGCATGTGAGTTTTTATGTTTCTTGGTTGACATGTATTAAGTTAGATTATTAAAATTGTGTAAAATGGAGGCAAGCTGTAGTTTATTGTTATTTATTTGAGCGCATGACGAAACCATTTGAACGGCAGTGAGACTGGTTCTGTTTTGTGTGTCTTACATGCTGTTATGTGGTAAGTTATGCCCGATCCCCGTACAAGTAGAAAATTAAGTAGTTAGTATAACTCTCACATAGATAACGCAAAATAAGGGGACGCGTTACACTAGACATATCCACTACAGGCTCGTACATTCGGGTCTCGCCAACGGACAGCTGTCCGCCGCCATGACCGTTAAAATATTTTCACTGACAGTTACCACAAACGTAACTACGGTTAATATTGTTTCAGAAATATAGGTGAGATCCACTTTAAAGCACTTACGCAGCTTGCACATGATTTATATGCAGGATTTGACATTACAGTTTGCCCTTAAGGCTCAATGCAATTTGATGTAACACGTTAAAACTAGCTATTCGTTGTTTTTCTGTGTGGTCTTAGGTAATATAGGCGCGAGGTTTACTTTTCTTCTTCTTCTTCTTCTTCTTCTTCTTCTTCTTCTTCTTCTTCTTCTTCCTCCTCCTCCTCCTCCTCCTCCTCTTTGTTTCTATTTCTTCTTCTTTTTCTTCAAGGTGTTGAGAAGCTCTTTGATCTTGTAATTGGGCAAAATAAACACCATTTTCTTCTTCTTCTTCTTCTTCTTCTTCTTCTGCTTCTTCTTCTTCTTCTTCTTCTTCTTCTTCTTCTTCTTCTTCTTCTTCTTCTTCTTCTTCTTCTCCTTCTTCTCCTCCTGCTCTTCATTAGTCAGACAGAACAGACCTCATGCTTGCAGTCGACCTGCTCATAGAGCATAGAAGGGATGTTGCGAGAGCTCCTGGTGGGGAAGCAGCTGCAGCCTTCTGGCCCAGTGTCGATGGTCACTCGCGCCTCTTCCTGTTTACGCTGTTTGTGTTGGTACGGCCGGTACTGGAACTTGCTGTAATCAAATTCTTCTTCCTCCTCTGGGGACGCTGCTTCTCTTCCTGATGAGAACCATTTAAATTCAGCTGAAACACTGATCTATCGGGTCTCTTCGGACGAGAACAATTATTTAGATATAAATTTTAGGACACCGATGTATCAGCTACTTTCATATAATCAGTTTGCAAAGTAAAACCAGAAAGCAGCAGGCAGTTCCAACTACGAGACATGCATTAACTGATTAAGTAAACTAAAGAATCAAGAATCCATAATGTTAAATGAAATCAATACCTGAGCTACATGTCACTTCTGCAAATACTTCCATTGTTTGATTTGTATATTTTAGTTGTATGATACGTTTTTTGAGAATACATTATACGTGTAAAAAAAAAAAGAAACTGCTTTTATTCCGTTAAAAAATTATTTTAAATAATCGTAATAAATTCCTTTTTTTTTTTTAAATTTATTTCGGGTGTGGATAATACATAACCTAGCCAATCTAACAAAACAATAATCGATCTAACACATTAAGAAAAAGTTGCGTTAATTCATTGCTTTTGCCGTTTTTATCTAGATACCTGTATATACAAAATATTATTTGAATAAAAATTTACAAGCTCTTTTGGACTGAATAATGGTTCAATTATTGGCCTAAGCGGTAGAACAAAACATTTAACTTTTGGGGGGTATAAAGTAGAAACATTCATGAGTGAAATGATGTTCCGAAATTATTTTGATTTCACGGGTTTTGTCTATCCTATACTGCCCTATCCCTTAACTCGAAAGTCGTTGGGGCACCACAGATGATCGTTTAACCAGCGTACTCCACCTTTCTCTGTCCTGAGCAACCCTCATGGCTTCGCTCAGTGTCAAACCAGTCCATTCTCAAATGTTGTCCACCCACATCTTTTTCTGTCTCCATCTTCTTCTGCCGCCTTGCACCATGCCTTGCAGGATAGTCTTTGCGAGGCCTGATGCTCTGGTGACGTGGCCATACCATCGGTGTTTCCGTTTCTTCACCATTGTGAGCATGTCAACGTGTTGTCCAATGGTCTGTCGGATTTCGTCGCTGCTGATGTGCTGGGTATAGGAAATGCCCAGAAGTCTTCTGTAGCACCTCATTTCCATGCTTTGTATTCTTCGTTGTAAGTCTGCTGTGAGGGTCCATGTTTCGCAAGGAAGATGCAGATGACAAGCAAACGCAGCAACCTTAGCTTGGAGTGTAGACTGATGGTCCTGTCTTTCCAAAGGGCCTTCAAACTTGTCAGGGCAGCAATTGTTTATGCGATCCTGAAGAGGACCTCCTGTCGGGACCCATGGTTTGATACAATAGCTCCTAAATATTGGTCTTGGACTTTAATGTCCGTGGTAATGCCATTGGTGTTGTTAATCATCATTTTGGTCTTCTCTGCACTTATTTTCATTCCAAAGGCTCTGAAGGTGGTGTCAGGCCTCTGTACAAGCTGTTCAAGTTATTGGTTCCTCTCCAGCCAATCCATCAATGTCATCTGCAAACCGGAGGTTCGAGATTGCTCTACCCCCTCTGCTGACTGTGCCTTAGTGATCTGCAAGGGCATCTGACATAATGCGCTCCAGGAAGATGTTGAAGAGTGTTGGAGAGAGTAGGCATCCTTGACGCACTCCGATGGTTGTTCTGAACCAGTTCCCGATGGCACTGTTGTGGAGGACTGCACTGGTAGCCTTGTCAAACAGGCTTTTGATGACTTTAATAATTTTAGGGCTGATGTTGCACACTCTCATGGCTGCCCACAGGGCTGCATGCCAGACTCGATCAAACGCTTTCTTGAAGTCTTCAAACACATTTTATAGATGTTATTAGTGCTTTAGGTATTTCTCGCAGATTATTCTGAGGTTGAAAATCTGCTCGGTGGTACTTCGCTCTGCCCTGAATCCAGCTTGTTCTTCAGCTATAATTTGTTCAGCGTGGGGTTTCAATCGATTGAGTATTATTTTCAGGAGGGCTTAGGTGGGATGGCTCCTGAATGTTGGAAGAGTGATGACAAGCGTCTGGGTCCATGGTGTAGGCCACTCCCCACTCTGCCAGATCTTGTTACAAATAATGCTGAGTGCGTCAACCATCGCTTCTCCTCCTGCTAGAAGCAATTTTGCCGGTATGTTGTCCACTCCCGCTGACTTCCCCTTCTTCTGCGATTGTATTGCTGCTTCAACGTCTTCTCGGAGAATTGGAGGATTTCTTCTTCTTCTCTGTTCTGGGGATATGCTGTAACTGATAGGTCTCCGTTTGGTGTGTGATTTTGCGGGTCAGAGCAGTACTCTGTCCATCTATACAAGACTTATATTGTTCTTCTGTAAGGCACATGCCAGACTTTCTTTGGATCGTGGAGACCTTGGGCTTGGACTTGTCAGCCGCTTCACAGTCTGGTAGGCCTTCTTGCTGTTGTTCTTGTTCAGACTGTTCTCTATTTTCTGGCATTGCTCTTCTATCGAGTTCTCCTTTGCTGTGCGCATACCTTTTTGGATGTCACTGTTGATTTTTCGGTAGGCGTCAGCTCCCTGTGAGGTGTTCTTTTTCTTGTTCATCTCTCTTCGTTTGTCACACAGGTCCAAATGTTCAGGTGTGATCCACGGTTTCTTCTTTGGGCGGTGCTTGCCAAGGATCTCAGTGGCGGCATCTGTCACTGCTGAGTTGAAGGTGGTGGTCATGTTTTGACATCTACTTCACCAGCTCCCAAAATGAGCAGTGGTGCAAATTTCCCTCCAATTGTGGCTTGGAGTATTTTTGCCACCTCTGGGTCTTGCAGTTTGTCCAGCTCGAACTTCAGCCGGGTGCACTTGCTTTGTTTACTCTCTTCAAGTAGAGCCGGAAATACATCATCACGAGATAGTGGTCACTTCCGATGTCTGCTACTTTAAAAGTGCGTGTCCTGCCAATGTTGACGCAAGATCTGAAGCGTTTCTTGACCATGATGTAGTCAATCTAGTTGTGATTTTTTACTTTGAGACTATGCTATGTCCATCGTCTGGATTTTTTGTGGGGACCAAGCGTGTTTACCAGTATCAGCTTGTTGTATCTGACAAACTGTAAGAGTCTCAGACCTCTGCCAGTTGTCTCGCTGTTGCAGTGGGGTCCACATGTGTCTTCCCAGTTGTGGTACGCATTTTGGCCAACCTTGGCATTCCAGTCGTCGTACGTCCTCGGCACTTAGTCAAGAACAGCTTGCAGATGTTCATAGAAACCTTCGATTTCGCTGTCGTCATAGTCTGATGTTGGAGCGTAGGCCTGAATGATGGTGATGTTGAAAGGGGCTGCTCTCAGACGGATGGTAATGAGCCTACTGGAGTCTGGGCGGCACCCATTTTGTTTTTGTTTTTGTTTTGTCTGCATTAGAATTTAATTACTATACTAGGGTTAACATGTTGGTCTAGGCCAAGGGGCATTACACGATGATGGTACTTATATGGTGCAGAGCAGTGATTGTTCAAGGTCTGTCTATAGCACATGGGTATTGTAGCGCTAGTTATGGAACTCGGCAAACTACTGCCTTATACAGCTATTTGAGCCCAACTCGTATACTGCTAAAGCCCTTTATTACGGACTCGGCTTATAAACAGTCTGTACCTTCTTTTTCTCTTTCTTCTCCTCCTTCTTCTCCTCCTTCTTCTCCATTTGGTATTTCCTTTTCATTTTTTCCGACAATGAGCGCTGCGTTTTCTCCGAGCTGAGCCACTACTTGCTGAGATGCCCTGGTCGGTTGACGAGTGTCTGCTTGAGAGCCGCGATGGCTGGTGGCGACGTTGGGCGCTTGACTTTCTGCTCTGCTGGCCCCAGTTTTGCTGGCAGCTTTGCTCGGATATGCGCTCGGATGAGCTTTGCTGGCAGCTCTAGTTCCTTCGGGGATCGGCGCGTTGCTCGGGTCTCTGCTCACCCTGGTGGCCTCTTTGCTCGGGCCCTGAGTCTCTTTGTTTGCAGCTCTGGTTTGTAAAAGAAAAAGCAAAACACACTCTTCTCATTTTGCGTGTGGTCACCCGCCCTGTCCCAAAAGAACTGATTCCTAAGTGGTATATTTCCAACAATACATTGGTTGCCTCCCTTGATCATTGTATAAAAAGCGGAAAAAGTCGTTAAAACAGAGACGAATTGTCGACTTCGCTACTACACAAATCTCGTATCTGGTCCCTGTCACTTATGTGAATATGACACTGCAACAACAACAAAAATTATCGGATGGAAAGACATAATTTTAAAGAAAATAACTCTTAACCATGGTCAGTTTCAGGGACGGGGAAAGTTAACAATGAAGGACAGCTCACCTTGTAGTAGCTCGAGATGATTCTCTTCCCTGTTGTGTTGTGGGATGGCGAGTCTGGTCACCCAGTGACATCGCTGTAACCGACCTCTTCGTTGCTCGTGACTGACTGGCCATGATGAGATGTATGTACAGCCACTACTCAGAACTCAGAACTCTAGATTTTATTGTGATACCACAAACCTGGACTACAGTGAAAGTTACATTGTGACATTATCACATCATGGATCCAATGAAGCTGTACCACCACTAGGAGACCTAGTGAACCAATACTAGCAAAAGGTCACTTCAGTATGAATCATCAAATCAGATTTCCAAACACTTCTTTGATCCATGAGGAGCAAATTCCAGCAGACTTCAAACAATGCCCCACATCGGTCTTGGTCTAAAGTTTTTCCCAAAGAATGTAGGCTAGTTTAAGAACTATGTAGTGCTGTTCAGTTGTAATCTACATGGGTAAATCATCGAAATTATACAACAATAACGAAACATGTTAGCAGTAATAATATAAGCCTACATTTGTTTTAGGGCAGCATTCACAGTTTAGCTAATTAATAGTTAAAATATTTATCACGTTGTTTCCGTGTGTTTATTTTCGCGATTACGGGTCACTGCTCAATTTTCGAGATCGCCATTGCAATAGTAACCTACATTAATAAGGTTATGAGTACCAAGATAACCAAAAACACCATACAAAATCTGTAGCAATTTAGCGCCATAGCGATTAATTTGACAAATCTTGTCTTCGTGTTTTTAAGAAAATGTTACAATTTTCCTCACACTCCTCTACGCCAAATAAATAAATCAATAAAATATTCAAATTTGCCCTGAAACAACTTTCTTTTCCAAGAAGTAGTAACGAAAAGCAGTTTTATCTTATCTACAACATGTAAGAATTAAAACATACACATGTTGATCACTATCAATAGCTTATAAACCAAGAAGACAATATTCTAGAGATTTCTCAGCTACATACTTTTCAAACGGATAAAGTCTCGATAGCTTCCGCAGCAGACAGATATTTTCTTTTAATTTACGTTGTAATGTAATTTACTCAGTTGTTGACATGTTCACCCGACAAAAATGCCTGGGCTTGTGTTCAGTGGTCACAATAAAACACACGCTTGATACTGTAGTAGTAATGTAAATACACGCAGCCAGCATCATACGACTATAGTGAGTAATGTAGTGCTTTGCTCTTGCCAAACAGGCATGAATGTAAGTCTGGCCCTGGTCCGAGCAGATTAACTCTAATTTGAAGAAAGTTAAAGAAAGAAAAAGACTTAACAGTTGATTGTGTGTTACAGAGAGTTGAGTGTGTGTTAAGGGAGAAACTCCTGTTGGCTTAAATTAAGTATTTAAGGTAACTCTATACAACCAGGTAACTCGTGGTCAATAATTAGACCTGCCTGATCCTACCTAGGAAAAAAAAAGGACCGCCTTGATTAGCTTCCTGTGCAGGAGTACGGAACCCACAGATTATCGCTCTTACCGTACTTCGGTAATAAGGCTATTCAGACACTGCAGTCTCGTTATATCTGGCTGTATCGACAGTGCGCAGATTTGTAGCAAGTGGTTGATTTGGTCAGTTTGGGGACTCAGTTGTAACTTTAACCCCCGACATTGAGCTATTTGGGCTTAGTCTGCAAACCTTCACCTACCTTCCTGTCCATGTCCATATGTTGGCTACTCTCCTTCACGCAACTTACGCTCTTCCCCTAACAGATTTCTGCTTCGCATCCCACGTTTCTCAGGCCGTCTTCAGTTGGCTCACGTGCATTATCCTTTTTCTCTCCCACCACCTGGAATTCCTTGCCTCTGTTACTTCGCTGCCAACATTTCAAAACCAATCTAAACATTTATCATTTCTTCCGCCTCACTCAATTATCATCTAGCTCAGCCATCGAGCACGCTTTCTTCTCATTTTTCGTGTTAATGTTTCTTTCTTCTTCTTAATTTTTTTTTTTAACCCGTCCTCCTCTTCTCGCACCTCCCGACCATGTTTTGTCCCCCACTTGCGTTTGTATTACATATGCGAGGGGTTGCGTGTGTTGTAGATGATGATGATGACGACGACGATGCTGATGATGGTGATGATAATGATGATGGTGGTGGTGGTGGTTGTTTTATTATTATTATTATTATTATTATTATTATTATTATTATTATTATTATTATTATTATTATTAATATTATTATTATAATTATTATTATTGTTGTTGGTGGTGGTGGTGGTGTTGTTGTTGTTGTTATTATTATTATTATTATTATTATTATTATTATTATTATTATTATTATTATTATTATTATTATTGATGAGCGAATGGACCCAAAGCAATAATCATGTAATGTAATGTAATGTAATGTAATGTAATGTAATGTAATGATGAGCGAATTTTCACGAAGACAAGGTAGGGTTTTCCCACAAAAATCTTCATGGCTGTTTTATCTCATTTTATGCTTCCATTGGAAGCAGTCAATCTAAAATAATTCCAAGATAAAAATTATATTTCCTTTCTGTCTTCTAATAGCGATCTCCGTGCCTTTATACCACATGTTTGAGATGTTTGTTTGCTATGTGTGTGAGAGTGGGTGAAACGTGTGAGCGTTTATGTATGTAAGCTTACGGATGGCCGCGTTTTGAGCCTCACTGTAGATTGTTCTAACCTATAAAGGGAAAAGTGAAAGCCCCAGTTGAAAACCTGTCTTGCCTTTGTAGGCATGACTGATTCACTGCGGCAACAGTACCCCCGTTGGAGTGCCGGGGGTTTCAGTATAAATAGTATCCCCACTTTCTGGAAATTTAGTGCTTTAAATTCCCACTGTCGCTGTCTTCCTCATTTGCTCTTTTCCATTCCTGATCTGTCCTATCACTCTGCTATACTATCTTCTTCTTCGCTAGATCAATGACCTATCTTTTTTCTTGAAAACTCTTCCTGGACAAGACTCCTTGTTTGTGTATGAGGTCTGTTGGATCAGCTTGGGAGTGTTGGACGCTTTCTGCCGGGTGGTCACTAGGGCTTCCTATGATGTTATTATTTAGCACTATAGGCATTTTATATGTATGTGTTTTGTTGATGTTTTATAATGATGTTTGTATTCTATTTTGTTTTTGTAACCGGGGGTTCGAGTAGTTGGGGTAAAGCCTCCGCCGTCCCCTGCATGGGATGTCTTTATTGTAAAGTGACTGGCCGGTGGAGGGCATTCAATTTTCCCACTAGGGTTGTTTCGGCAGATCTTTTATGCGGATTGGGGGTTGTCCGGTCCTGATTTGGCTCGGAAGAGTCCGCTGGACCTAAAGCAACAATCAATCAATCAATCAATCAAGTTTTGAGCCTATTAGTTATTTGGGAGAAAAGCGCGCATATAGCATCCATTATTAATAATATTTATTATTATTATTATTATTATTATTATTATTATTATTATTATTATTATTATTATTATTATTATTATTATTATGCAGATTTTCCGATACTGACCTTGCCTTAAGCAGTTCTCAAGGGATCAGTGCTTGCAAAGTCGTGTCCCACTAATATGCTTACATAACTTTGCACTAACTTTTTCAACACAATTTGGAAGCTATAAAAATGTAGTCTGCGTTGAATCGGGTAGTCCATGACACTCTCATACTCACATGCAGTGGGTTCTGAAAACTCCAGCCTGCGTATCTCTGAATTTGATTTCTAATTTGTCAGTGAATTAGATTGTCAAGAAGGGTTGAATGTGGCTGGTAGGCTGATAATCGACGTTGCTTTTGTGCGGCGGTCAACCATGCACTGACCTTAATCCATTTTCTTTTAACTATCTGTGAATCAAAGGCGCTTGAAATTGGATTTGTTTCCTCATTTCTATTAGCATATATAGCAACCATAGCAACAACAAAAAAACTACATGCAGGCTATAAACCTATAGCCGTTTTAATGAGGGTCTGTGGTCGCTCCGAACCCTTGACCCAGTCTTTTAGAGTCTAACGCTTTTGAATAAATTTGGAATGTCCGTACATTGGTAGAGTACATAATCCTCTTTAACAAATTATAGAGTAGCCTAAATCACTTAGTTTTGAATGCTTTGAGCGAATCTGCATGAACAGCATTTCTTCTCGTCTCCTAGTTTGATCTCAGACCCTATTATTCGAATTCGAAGACTGCCCATTGCCAGTCTTGTTAGCCTATTAGGGGCCTTATGCAAGACGGGTGCGACTTTTGTCGAACGACAGGCGCCTCGGGGTCTAATTATAGCTCTCCGTCCTGTGTCTAAAGGCCGGGTATCGCCAGCGGACTGAGAGCGACTGGGAGCATTCTGATTGGTCAAAATTTAAAACGCATTACAAAATTCGACGCAGGCGCACAGTGCTATCGTAGTCAGACCGATTACTGATTCATTCATTTAAATCTGGCAGTGTTAACGAGAAAGGGTTAGGGTTAGCTTGGCCCATATACGTCGTGAAAAGGTCGGCCAGACTTGACCTGGCGCATGCGCAATGGCCCCAGGTCTAGCTGCGATATCACACCGGTAATTTTTGTCACCTGCTGCTAGTCACAAGCACCAGACAAGCTCACCGAGCTCGCGGGGGTAGTTATTTTTAGTTGAAGGGAATCCCCAAGTTTCCGGTCCATGGAAGCGTGGCTCCCATACTTTGATTACCGAAATTCGAGTTGGTCATTCTTTCAGTTGATTAGCTAAAAGATTAGATCTGTCGGAAATAAAAGAGACAACCTGTCTTGGTACGTTCATGCTAAACCCGGCAATTTGACGTCGGCTGCCGCCGGCAACTGGTTGGAATCTGTGGTAATGCCCTTTTCTTCTTTCCCACCATGAAAGCCGGCGATGCACGTTCACGCTGCCAGCCAGTTGCCGTCGGCTGCCGTCAGCCAGCAAAATGCTTTGTCGTTTGTCACACAAAAAACGGCTGGCTGGTCGAAGGGAAGGAATTTTTCACCATACCGACAGAGTGAATGCACTTGATTCGCGGCAAAATGTGTGCGTATATGTGTGTGTGTTCATGCATGTGTTGGATTGACATATAACCCTTCTCTCTCTCTCTTTCTTTTACACCCCCCCCCTCCCCCCTCTCTCTCTCTCTCTCTCCCTCTCTCTCTCTCTCTCGTTGCAATGTTCCCAGATCTAACCAGTTTTAGATCTTGTCTGAGTCTAAACAGTTTTAGATCTAGTCAGTCTAAACAGTTTTAGATGATTTAGTCAGATATGTCTTTCTCGCATTCATGTAACTGTTATATACAGCTAAATACTTTACCTCAGTGTTACAATCTAGCGCTCCGCTGCCGAAATAGGCATTTGAAAAATTGTAGACTGTTTTGTCAAATCTTCACCGCATTGGCTAAGCAGATCTTGAAAAGTCTATGTTCGCATCCTTATGTATTTTACACATTTCTGGGTATCGTTCATCACTTGCGGAATCAAATGACGGTATTCTCCATGCACTCTACGATTGCGGTGAATTGGGTGCACATTATATTTGCGAGAATTCCGTTTGGATGGGGTTTGAATGGGGTGTCGGATAGCGCAGTAGTTGGAGCACTCGCTACTGTGTCGCAAGTTAAGCACCGTCCAGTGCGGTTGATGGGTGACCGCAAAAACGTGAAGCGACAAATAACAACGCCCCCAGTTGACTCAACTGTGACTGAGTACCTACTCTCTTAAGGGTGGGGAAGGTAAAGCAGCGAGGGAGAGAGATGGGCATCACCCTCATTACGCTGGCCCAAGATAAGTGTGATCTCCAACATCACGCTCCCCTACGGCCACAAGGCTATGGGACTACCTTTACCTTCTTTACCTTTTACCGTTTTAATAATCGATACATCACAGGAGTATGCGCCTCTTCCGCCTGGAAAGCGCGATCTTTGTATACAAAGTAGTGTGGCAGCAATTAGCCGGACAGCAACTTCGGGCTCTACCGTGAACAATGGTGACGGCAATTTGCAGACGGCAACTGGCTGACGGTAACTTGCCGGGCTTAGCATGAACGTAGCCTTAGCAGTGCAGCAGATGACAAGAATTATCGGACTGAGAGCTATCAAACCCCGAGGCTCTTGTCGTTCTTGCATATGGCACAGGCTATTGCGTAAGCGTTAAGGACGAATCACCACGTCACCAATATGGCCCCTGTCAATGCCTGACGTGGTGTTTTTGTTTGTTTGTTTGTTTTTTGCTTTTTTGTTGTTGTTGTTTTTGCTGGGCTCTGCACAATGCTATTACCCACTCGTCTTTAGTCTATGGGGATCGCTAGTAATCTCCCTGTGACTTAACTTAATACATTTATTTGTTTAGCTCGGTCTGTGTTTAGGCTGGGGTTACAGAGATAGATAGAAAAATGGTAAAAGATCACTGTCACACTAGCTCTCACACGGCTATGAAACATATTTATGTAGTCCAGCCACTTGATAACAGTAAATATCACACATTTATTTCCTCTACTCTATACACGATCTTCAAAGTACGAAACTAACTTAAAAGTTCAAATGTCACTGCGAATGGTTCGCTCTTGATAGTGCTAGGCAGCTACTTTATCATCATCGGGCACTGGATACTTTCTGCCCTAATGGTCAGAGTTCTTGAAGAATGGACTACTGTGGTCCGTTTATACAGATTTGGTGCACGGCTTAGATCTGCACTTATCTGTTTTTTCTACGAACTGTGTCGTGGGTGCTTCCTTGATACTCTGTGTTGGGGTGGATTCTGCTCCTTGTGGCTAGACTGGTGGGCTCTCTTAGCACAGTGCGTGAGAGGCCTCTGCAGACCAACGTCCAGCGACGACTTCTTCTTGTCTTTCGCCTTGTTGGGCTCACGATACAATGCCTGCTCGTCTGTAACATATGAGACGAAATTCTGCACAACCCTGTATAATAGGTGTGTGCAGAACGTCTAACTGTAGGCCGAAGTAGCCCTCAGTGATTAGCTCCACATCTCTATATATAAGCGACGAACATTCTGCTAAGTCCGTGGTCCACTGGAATCTCCACTCTAATTTCCAATACATATATAAATATAAATCATGGCTAACTATACACATAGAGAAAGAAGTAATATTATACACATCCTCTGATACAGCCACTGGTCTGCAAGCATACATATAGGTTAAACAACAGTGGGTCCATAAGGATTTTAACATGGCGTCAAACCCGGTCGTGTTCAACATGTGGTCTAACAATTCCATTCTAAGCATAGCAAATTTCACAAACATAATTCAACAATAATATAAATACATAACGATTAAACAGAAGTATGTTCATTTACCTTTTTTGACAATGTCAGGCCGTGGCTAACTTGATTGAATCGAATTTTTAACAAGTCCTGCTTCCTAAGTCTGCTCAGGAGAGAGATTTCTGTCAGAGCGTAACTGTGTACTGCTCCTAGTTTGAACGCAAAATGAATCTTCTACCTCTCTGCTTGAGTCAGGCAGAACTGGTTCTACCTAAGCTAGCTGTGTTCCGACTGGATGTAAAATCTGATTTGCAGTAAAATCAAAGCTCTATAACGTAAGTTGCGATGATGTCACTAACTGCCCTTGCGTCAAGCTACAACTGTGTTACACTGACTAAACAAGGCAACGCTTACTGTGCTGTGTAAATCTCGGCTCTTGTTACACTATGCACTATTAATATTTATAGTATATGCACTGAGGGACAGTGACAATAATGTGCACAACGTTTTTTGTGTACTACTTTTCAAGTTAATCGGAAAGAACCATTTCTGACCGAATTAACACAACTAGGAGTCAACTTTACTATGAATGAATTATGGTAAGTGCCTTACGGTTGAATATATATATTAAAAATAATAATAATAATAATAATAATAATAATAATAATAATAATAATAATAATAATAATAATAATAATAATAATAATAATAATTTCAAAAACTTGTAAAAACCTCCCATATCCGCAAAATACAATCAACACAAGCATTCAAAAAGGCCCTCAAAACCCACCTCTTCAAACTGCATTATTCAGATTGATTTGTATCCCGCTGCCATTCTCTTATCTTTTGTCTATGTCTGATCCGTAAGTGTACAAACGGCTGTAAATATTTATTCTGTCTTTCTTCCTGGGCCTAACCGGGCATATAAATAGCTGTGAATAGGTTTTTGCTATTCTATTTTCTGTCTTTTTTTTGTCATTTGTGTACATAGTTGTAAATAGTATATTTTTGTCTTTTTTGTAATTTATGTACATAGAGTTGTAGTCTGTACTTTTACTGTCCCGTCTTTTGGTGTATTGTAGCAAAAGTGATGTTTCATCGAGTGCATGTATTTATATGTAATGACTATGTAAAGCGTGGTGAGTCTGGTCATAGGCTGGAGTACCCGCTATATAAAAATCCGTTATTATTATTATTATTAATGCAGATCTTTATTATGCGCCTGTACCATTTTCGACAACTCCGTTATGGCGAACGATAACATTTGTCTCCCTTGTAGTGTAATAGATAAACTTTGCTAGCGGAGGTTACATAATTATGCCTAGCGTTTTCGAGGCTATTTCTTTGAAAGATTGTGTTACAAATTCCCAAATCTCTGAATCTTCAAAGACACTCTATATTATTTTTAATGAAACGACATGTATCTTACAAATCAGATAGAGCGTTGGCTAGCTTTGAGCATTCGAATTTCGTGCAGGTCAAAGTTCGCGATTTCGAAAGTAGGATATCGAAATTTCATGACTCAAACAGCCCTGCATCATGTGTCAACTGCCACTGTTTCTGCAAAAAATAAACATGTGGTTTTGAGAAGCCGTCCAGGTATTATCAGGTTATAATTCAGGGTAGCAAGTTTCTTCGACTGATTAAAACTGCCCATACCAACGACGAGAAGAAGATCGATCAGACTCATTTGTTTTGTCTGTAATAACTAACTGAATGAAGTTGGCTGTAGTTTAATGGACATATCCGCATTATGTACAACTAACTATTCATTTATTCAGATTATTAACTTGTTTTTGTATTAGTAGGATTGAATCATCCTTACACATTATACAGATGCAAATGGAGAACCTAGGGAGGAAAACTTTGCAGTTGAAGAATGTGAGATGCCATCTTCGACCAGCCTGAAGCCAGACCAGGTTTTGATAAAGAACCTTTACATTTCTATTGATCCAGCTTTGGTAAGTATAATTATTAATATAGAAATAGTAAATAATGCCACAAATGATTTAATAATAGGTGATAACACAGTTCATTAACATAAAAATAATTACATATGTTTGCTGCAATATGTTAACTGACAAGGAACTATATAATCATTGTCTGCTTTAAATCTGAATTATTATTTTTATTGCAAACTTATCTGCTTGAACCATTCTCTCAATGCTGCCCAACCCAGCTATTTAATTTCATTTTGTGTGAAAGTTATTAATGGACTAATGCATGCAGATTTGTGAGATTACTGTAGTCGACTTTATTTGGCTTGGTTGCGACAGTCTGATGGTTACGTTTAAAATACTAACTTTCAGCACCCCAGAGGAATTGTTTTGTTTGTTTTCGTATTTTGTACACAGACTCAATAGATTAGCCTTTAAAAAAAATCTTAATCAGCATTAAATTTTTAAAAATACTTTTTAGTACTATAAATACTTGTGTTTGGTACACGGTTAATTAATTTTGGACCTCTTTTCTCTCCAATTGAACTTGAAGCGGTGCAGGATGAACGAAGACTCTGGTGTGTCATACATATCCTCATACCAAGTTGGAAAACAGATTGATGGTCTCGGGGGTGTGGGAGTGATTGAGTTCAGCAGTGACCCTGAACTAGCTACTGGTGACCTTGTGGCAGCAACCTTCCTTTGGCCTTGGGCGAATTACTTCGCTATTGACAGTGTTAGTGTGAAGAAGGTGCAAGTATTTGTCCAGCTTTTAAAATAAATTATTCTCAGTATCAATCACATGCTCAATTTGTAACAGTTTGTTTATTACGCTGTTCAGAATAGGAAGAATTTTTTCTTTTCTGTGGTAATATCAAACTTGCGTACTGAAAGCACTTTATTTTAGCACATTGAATAGAAAATTGTTGTGTTTTTTCATTTACATTTTTCACTTCTTAATTTTATTAGATTTATTCACAAAAACTGATGGCATATTTTTTTACATCATATAGCTGCCAAGGGAAATATTTTCCACCCAGCCATCGCTGATACTGACTCTGCTGGGTGTAACTGGACTGACTGCATACCTGGGTTTGATTGAGAAAGGTCATGTGACACCACAAGGAGGACAGACTGTGGTGGTCAGTGCAGCTGCTGGAGCTACTGGCACTCTTGTTGGACAGGTGATGTTGCTGCTGATGATGATGATAATGATGATGATAATGATGATGATAATGATGATGGTGATGATGATGATGATGATGATGATGATGATGAATGATCTTATTCCAGACTGATATCCAAAATTTACAGCAGATGTATGGTGCTTTTGGGATGCATTATTTGTACAATATTGATTTTTGACTCACATATGCATAACAATGTATGTACGTTCAAAACAACAACCAAAAAATCTTGATTTTTGCAAATCTGTGCGAGATCAGTCCAGAAATGACTTCTTTTTTTAATGTGTCAGTCCGTCCGTCTGTCCACCGTCCTGTGTCTGTGCAAAACTTGCAAGTGGATTAATATCAGAATCTATTTCAACTATAACAACCACATTTGATAAGATTGTGTATATTCATGAGACCTCATAAATGATCCATGAATTAATTACTTCACTTCACAGTGTCAACAAATGCTAGTAAAACAAGGACAATTGTTCACAAAAATTTCACTCTTTTTTTTTTGTAGGTTATTAATATTGAACTTATGATTCTTTGATGATACATATCATTGAGACACACATACAATACAAATTTGGTCAACCTCACTCCAAGGGCAAGGTCACTGGAGCTGTCCAAAGTCAGTTTGCATAGGTACTTTGAAGTGACTTTGACCCTAAAGTATGAGAGATATAAAGTCCAAACTTGTTGTTTTTAGAGATAATAGATTGATCTTTCAGATATGTTCCGTTTTTGCATTCATCTTGAAGGTCAAGGTCATTTTGATCCTTACAAAAACATTGTTAAAAAGGTAATCGTACAGTTTGGCTGTTTATTTAACCCATAGTATGCAACAACATTGGGTTAATTGATCAGACATGCATGAAAGGTCGTGTGAAGGTCAAGGTCATCCCAAGGTCAAGGTCACTGAAGGTCAACGTCATCCCAATGTCACCATTTGGGGTGAGAGGGGCATAGTACAACTTTTGCTGTAGTTTATTTGATAGTACATGAGTGTATTTGGAGCCAGAAGTTAAGGTATTTAGAGCCAGAAGTTAAGGTCATCTCAAGGTCAAGAGCATAGAAATATCAAAATCGGTATTACTTTGCATTTGAATGTCCCCGTTCCATTTTGTTTTTTCTGGGCACTCATTTTTATGATAAATATTGTGAGTTCCATAAGGAGAATGTGAGTCATGTGGGCTTTGCGCTTCTAGTTATTAATTCATTTTAAGCTGGTATCTGTGACACAACTTATTTCAAGCACTTCACACAAACATTTTGTCTCCCTTCTCATCCGCTACTTTTGGTAATCACAGAATTTAAGTTTCTCCCCCATATCTTTTTGTAGAGAATTTAAAGCAACATATGCTCGTATATTATAAATTCTTTATAGCATTGGAAGTTTTTATTTTCAATAACAATAATTTTACCGGAGCAGTTTGAAACAACTAGGTTTTTAAAATACTTCATTTTCTTGAAGCAGAACGTGCAGCTACATGTAATATTCCTTTTTAACCAGGAGGCTACTTACGTTTATTTTGCTTTGTATATTTTTGTCCTGCTTTGGAATTGTTCTTTTGTGGACTACAAAGATTGCAGAGGTACTTGCAACAAAAAAAAACACAACATGTAATCCTTCTTAACTAGAATGCCGCAAACGTTATTTTATTTGAGGTTAACCCGGTCTGTCCTTTGGTTTGCAGATTGCTCGCTTATTGGGAGCTAAACGAGTGGTGGGAATATGCGGCAGTGACAAAAAGTGCACAGTTTTGATTAAGGAGCTGGGCTTTGATGCAGCAGTCAATTACAAGCATGGAAACCTGGCTGCTGATCTGGCAGCAGCTTGTCCTGAAGGGGTCCACACATATTTTGACAATGTTGGTGGAGACCTTAGTGAAACTGTCATAGAACAGGCAAGTGTTTGATGCTATGAACCCATCATACCATTGAAAAATCGGTCTGCTTGTGATATTGGCCGCAGAAGGCAAAGATTTTCTTCGTGCAGAAGCGTGTAGTTGCAGATTTATCTGTCATTTATATTTTCTCACTGAAATCTCATTGTGTGTGCAATCTTTCTGGCAGTATTTCTGCTCTACATCCAAAACAAACAAAATCGGTATATTTTCTGCTGTTTCTCACTTTCTTTTCATCAAGTACGTTATTTTATTTTTATTTTATTTTGTTGTTGTTGCAGATGTTACCAAACAGCCATGTAGTTCTGTGTGGTCAGATAGCCATGTACAACAAGGACCTGCCCTATCCTCCTCCCATATCCCCTCACCTTGAACAGCTCATCACCAACAAAAACATCACTAGGTAAATATATAAGCCAGATCACAGTTTGAAGATGATTCATTACAGTGAAGTATTGAATATATATATTTTCAAGCAGCTGTGAACCTGAATCAACTTGAATATATAGGATGACCCAAAGTATGGATACAATCTAGTTTATTTGCATTTTATTACTTTCATTATTACATTTATATTTGTTTAATACTGTTTAAGCTCATAATTGTTTGAAATGTCTTCCTCCAACATCGCAACATTCCTCGAACTTACCCAGAACATTTCAAAATATTTGTAAAGAAAAATAAAAAAATAAATAAACAACAAAATGTGTTCCTACTTTTGGGCCTGTTTATTCCTTTTTTGCACATAGCAAGATTTCATTAACCCAAAAGCAGAGAGCAATCCAAGCCATAACAGTGACTTTATATATAAACAATTATTGAAGGAATACAGAGTTAGTTAGTCATTGTTTAGAGGGTACACAGCAGACTGCAAAGAGCCGAATCGGGACCACAATTTGGTTGAAAGAGGACTCACCCCTGACCCGTATAAAAGCTCTGCTGAAACAACCCTAATGGCAACACTGGTGGCAACTCCACCAGCCGGTCACTTTACAATAAAGGCATCCCATGCATGGGATGCTGAGGCTATTATACGGATCAGGGGTGAGTCTTCTTTCAACCAAATTGTGGTCCTGATTCGGCTTGAACCCCCGTTTACAAAAACAAAATAGAATATAAATATAATTATAAAATATTAACAAAACACATACCTAGAAAATGCCTACATTGTTAAATAATAAAAGCCCTAGTGACCATTTGGCAGAAAGCGTCCAAGATCCCGAAGCTGACCCGACAGACCCCATACACAAATAAAGAGTTTTGGGAGAGTTTTAAAGAAAAAGGTAGTTGACTGGTGTAGCAAATAATATAGTAGATTTATAGAAGAGTAGGAACGAGAAAGTACAAAGGAAAAGACAGCAACAGTGGGAATTTAATGCACTAAATTTCCACAAAGTGGGGATACTATTAATACAGAACCCCCCGGCACCTCTATGGGAGAAGCTTGGGGGAGGGGGAGTTAGTAGGAGGGGAAGGGGGAGAAGAGGAATGCAGGGACGGATAAAAATCAAACTTTCACTTCAAAAATATATTTGCGATAGCTTATTAGTGATATCAGCAGTATTATTTGTGGGCAGCAATATAAAGCATTGAAATTACCTCACAAGTTAAAGTGAATAATGTGGTGCCTGTTCAGGGAGAGGTTCCTGCTACTGAACTACACAGAAAAATTTGACGAGGCGCTGACTGTGCTTTCAAAGTGGTACATAGAAGGAAAAATTAAGGTCAGTTGTGGAAAGTATGGTCTCATTCTTCTCTTTTCACAAGCAGCATTACCTCATACTGTCTGTACAACATAACGATCTCCTCTGCAAAATGCCTTACAGCTCAAGACACTTCTTTTTTTTTATATTTAAAGCAGTTGCGTAGCTAGGGGAGGGGGAGGGGGGTCCAAATTCGAAAGACCCCACGGAACCCCCCTTTGGAGGGGGGCCCCCAAAGAAGAGTCCAAAACTTTTTTAAACATTAAATATTACCGCCATGTAATCTTGCTATTCACGTCGTTATATACGTTAGTGACACTGTTGCATGTATTCCACACAGATTAAGGATTTCAAAATTACGTATATCAACACGCGTGTAAAAACTGGTAAAAAGTTTACTAAAAACTGTCAATACATAACTCCGGTTTTTGTAAAACACGTTATCTTGACGGCATTTTATCGGTATCTTCTATTTTATGTCCATGCTAAAATCCATCTGTCCATAGACATAAATAGAAATAGTTCGTATATTTATATCTATTCGTCTGACGAAATTTCATAATCATGGCAGATGAAACAAGTATGTATAATGTTTTGTAATTTTTTTTAATTTGTCCTCTCGCACGCCCATATATATCGATACCATCGCTTCCGGTTCCAGTGAATGGCGAAGTGCGACAGCATTGATTTAGATGATGTTATAGATGCCTTTGCTGCACAGAAAGCACGACGTGAGGCGATAGGAATTGAGATTTGTCACTTGTGCATTCTCTCGCCAATAAACAATGGTATTCATTAAGAGTCCTAATGATTATTTTTTGTTAATTTTCCTGATATACTGTACCAATTTAAATTTAGATCTATATATTTATTAAGTACATTATCGAATGTCAAAATGCAGGGGCCCCCAAAGAGGCCAAGCCCCTAGGGCCCCCAAATCCCTAGCTACGCCACTGATTTAAAGTATTTGTCTTTGCTAAACATTGTTTATTTATCATTCTTCCCTCTTGACCAATGCTAGCATCTCGTTTAACATAACATGATGTATTAACTGAACGTTTTTTTCTTGTTTCGTATTCCAGACTAAAGAAACTGTTCTCGAGGGTCTGGAGAATGCAGGGGAAAGCGTTTTATGATGAAAGGGGGAAATATTGGAAAGCAGCTCGTGAAAGTTTGACAAGTCATCATGCTATGCCTGTGCTGTAAATCCAATGTTGACCAGAGTCGTACATGTTGTTTAGATCCTTATAGATATTGCAATACCTAATGGTTGTTATCATTCGGGTCATGATATGATTCTCTAAAGCAGTTCAATGACGTGACTTCTGCTACTTTATTTGTCATTTAGAAGCCAAAAACAGAGTTTTAACTCAAAGGTTCTTTTGTTACATTTGACTTCTATAAGAATGTGTGGCTTATTTGCAAAGTAATTTAAAATTCATTCTTTAACTTTATATTTGTACTATTGATTTGGTGCAATGAAATTGTGTTTGTGTGCAAATGTGAAGATGCATATATACCTGGAAGCTGGTAAAAAGTAACAATACAATTAAATGCATGATATGACAACATTTGTATTTATTCATATCTTTATTGTTGTATTTTTAACAATCTTTAGGATTGTTTCGTCAACAATGTTAAAATAAGTATTACTTAAAGGAGTTACTAAAACAAAAAATTATCAACATTCACAACAATCTGTTAAAAAAAAAAAAAAAAATAGATGAACACATATTAACGATATTTACATAACAAGATTGTCCAAATCCATAATCAGACTCGAAGGACAACTTCAGAAACAAACACACACATAAAATTCATTATGACAAAAAGACTGAAAACACCATGTATACTTTGGTATTCATTTAATAAAGGGAATATAAGGACTACTTAGAATACAACAGCTGAATGGATCATTAAGTCAAAATATGGAATGAATGTAGTGCACCTGTAATTCATGAGTTTTGGTACATTTATAATCCGGAGAGTTCAGTCTTTTTTAGTGAAGAGATATGTCCAATATAACTATATTTGACCCTTTTGTCCAGAAATATAAGTCAATATGACTATTTATGCATCTGAAATGATGTACGTAAAACATACTGCTGTGTTTATGCGATGGTCTGCAATGGACATATGTGTTGTGATGGTCTAGAACGAAGCACGGAAATAATCCAAGGCAATACTCTGTCATCATGCCAATGCACATAAAAGCAAACACATGCAACAAATATTCAAACCAAATGTATACAATACAGCCACAGTGCAGTACTATCTTGAATATGCTTGTGTGAACCCTTCCTAAGTCATTTGTTGATTAAAAATCAAAATATTGTTAAGGAAAAAATATTTTGAGGGTTCTGGGTCCAGGTACTGTCAAACGCACATCCTGTAAACACACTCAAGCTGCACTTAGTTTACAAATAAAACAAAATACTAATATCAAATCACTCGAATGAAAAGGGGTTTAATCAATACACAGCTTGCTAAGAAGTTTCTTTAATACATCCTGTAGCAAAATATATGCCACTTGGTAATAACATATCCAAAATACATCTAAAATATAGGAGTAATCAAAATGTGGGAATCTTTTGAAACAGACATAAATGTTTAAAAAATCCATTTGTCTAAATGTTATACAAATCCACAATAAGAATACTGATTAATGATGAAGAGGAAATAAGTCGGCCATTAAAATATATACTAGATATATATATTATCAAAAACAGAAATCTCTGTACACAATCAAGTGTAAAGGAAATAACTGGGGTAAAGTGTCATATTAGGCAAAAACATGCAGTGTGATTTAAACCTAAAGAGCGTTCCCACTACTGTGCATCAATAACTGATACCAATTATACCCAAAATGCAGGTGTGAAGGTAATAATTCCTGATTAAATTTAGTTATTGTTTCAATGCATATATACAAGTTTTTAAAAATACAAAACATCTCACAAAATTTTACATAATTTTTTATGTAGTTCTTTAACTCTCACATGCGCACACTTTAACTTTCTCTCTTTCTCCCATAAATCTTGTACATTATTTATTTCTTGAATATTCACAAGATTAAGCAGATGTTAATCTGAAAGGAAAATTTAAAATTAACATAGCTGTCCTCATTTTCCACACAGCGAACAAACATATTTACAACCAGTAACTTTCATTACAAATAACAATAATAAATAAGAAATATACAATCATATGAATACAATGTAAAAAAGTATCTACCTGTATGAAATATATGAAGCAATAAATGCAAATATATATGTACTGTTAAAAAAAACTTAGCTGTAAATATGTTGATATCAAAGCAGCACAAGAAAACAAATATAAATCACTGATGAGTTTAGATTTATCAATCCGGTTCCTACTCTGTTTTCTATATTTCTATAAATAAAAACAGCAAATAATTCACAAAAATGTGCCACACAATTTTCCTGTCCATTCACAGAATAAATTAAAAATATGTCAATCAAAATATATATTAACTTTAAATCTGCAGAAAATAACCTTTTCAAGGCAGGGATAGCTCAGTGGTCAGAGTGCACGACTTGTGTGAGCGAGTCTTGGGCGACGTGGGTTCGAATCCTGACCTCAGCAAACTATTGTGTGATTGCTGAATATTATGGGCCAGCTCCTTGAGAAGCTCTCTGAGCTTGTAAGTGCGCTATATCAGAGAATAAGCATCAACTTAAATACAATCTGTGTCAGCTTCTGCATATATTATACCCAATGACAGATAATAAATTAGTGATTGGGTTGAATGGCCATTTTCAAATAATGTACCTTTTGTAATTTTTTTATTTAATTTATTTATTATTTTTATTATCATGTTCTTTTTTTTTCTTTGACAGTTATTTCTTTTCATTTTGTGTCCAAGAAGTCCGCTGCCACCGGCACCCTATGGAACACATATAATCCATGTGCCATGAATACCATCAAGATGGGAGATGTTAAAGTGATGAATTCTGCTCAATATGAAAATATCTCTCACTCCCTTCTCCAGTCATAACCTCCCTCTCCCTCAGTCTCTCTCATTATTCCTCTCTCTCTCTCTCCTCAGATTTCTTCATTCAATATCGACAGCCTTTAGGCATTAATAATATATTCTTTCACTTCAACATCCTAAACTTACACATATCACTTGGGGCCCAGCATCTTCTCAGGAACCACCCATTGGTCAAACTGCTCTTCAGTCAAGAGGCGCAGCTTGACTGCTGCCTCTTTCAGTGTCAAACCCTCCTTGTGCGCGGTCTTGGCGATTTTGGCCGCATTGTCATAGCCTATGTAAGGGTTAAGTGCTGTTACCAGCATTAGCGATTTCTTCATCAGACTGTCGATATTTTCTACATTAGCTTCAATGCCTACTACACAGTAGCGCGTGAAAGACAGAGAGGCATCCGCCAGCAGTCGTATGGACTGGAGAACGTTGCGCACAATCATGGGTTTGAAGACGTTGAGCTCGAAGTGACCGTTGCTGGCCCCTACACTGACCGCCACTTGATTGCCCATCACTTGTGCTGCCACCATGGTCAGGGCCTCACACTGTGTTGGGTTTACCTTCCCTATATGCAAACATAAAACAATTATTTTTCTGACCAATCTGCTGACTCCTTGTTGAAACATACTTTATGTTGATACATGCTGGCTTTTCTTGTTGTGTTGTTTTGTAAACTGCAAAATTATATCACCTATGAAATATTTTTCACAATTTCAATCTTTTCGTGGAGTTCAATATATAACAACCAAACAAAACGTTTAATTTATTACATTAGGCAACTACAATACACATCATACTGCTGTACTTTGCAGCACTGTCAATCAAGTATGCAAGCTGGCTTTTTTTTTCCATTTAAAAAAACCATAAACACACACGTCCATAAAATACAAACCAGGCATGATGGAACTGCCAGCTTCATTTTCTGGGATGGAGATCTCAGCTAAGCCACAGCGAGGGCCAGACCCCAACAGGCGAATGTCATTGGCAATCTTCATGAGGGAGCAGGCTACAGTGTTCAAGGCACCATGCACCTCCGCCATTGTGTCATGTGATGCCAACGCCTCAAACTTGTTCCTTGCAGACTTGAAGGGTAAGCCTGTGCAATAAAATAGAATATTTGAATATTAAACTAGTACAGACCTTCAAAGACAAACTCAAGGACAATCCAGCTACTATGATTTGAATCATGATTTTTGGGACTGACAAAAAATTCCAATTTTCCTTATTTGGTAGATGACAAACCAACACAATTGCTTAAACAGTTTGCTTCTTATCTTTTTAAGGAGTTGGGGCAATTCAAGCTGTGAATAGTCACATTTGATAGAATCACTGGTGCCTGAAATACAATGTCAAGAAGTAGCCTGCACTGATGGTCGCCATATATACAATGATGTATTCCTGATCCGTCATACATACAATTTCCCAATCTTTCTCATTTGTCTATGTTTTGACTGACACCAACCTGTGTAAATTGCAATTCTTTCTGCCACTTTCTCAGCAAATCCCACTCTGGTGTTGAGTCCTGTTCCCACAGCAGTGCCACCTGCAACACAAATATTAAAGCTTACTGTCAATAATACTGGCACATCCAGGAATACTGACGCATAACCTCATATTAGAAAACTATGGCCAGGCTATCAGAAATCTGACTAGAGAACAAAGAATGAAAAAAGAGTGATGACTTTCAAAAACCAACACTGATTGGAACCGTCTTTATATGAAACATCTCAACATACAGAAATCAAGCTGTGACAGAACAATGAAGGCGGTGAAATTACTTACCAATGGCCAGTTCATAAAGGTGAGGCATGACAGCTTCTATTCTCTCTAGGCTGCACTGCACCTGGTGGGCATAACCACTGAACTCCTGACCAAGAGTCAATGGAACAGCATCCTAAAATAAAATAAAATAAAAGCATCCCACAAAACATAATACAGTTCAAATTATAATTTATTTTCATACACTAAACATGTTTCCAAATGTATACAATACAGCCACAGTGCAGTACTATCTTCATGGTGGAGAATTCTCCGCGAATCCGCGGATTTCCGCGGAAGGCATTTGCATTTCCGAGAAAAAAAAAATTGAGTTCCGAGTGTAAGAAGCTGAGGGCTACCCTTTACTGGGCATAGCGGCCAAAAGCGGCCGAAGGTCTAAACAGGCAAAACGTCCAAAAGCGTCCGTATCAACCATGTGGTTATATTCTCGCGTTGTTTGAAAGATTGCGAGACTTCCGGCAATTGACTTCCGGTTAAATTCTGTTGTGAAAACATTCGACTGCATTTCCACAAGTTTTCTCTGTGATGCGTTCGTTTTTTCGATTTTTTTTTCAAATTTTTCTGTGTGTGTGTCTAAAATGGATGGTTTGGATTCTTCGACTGATGAAGAAGAGTTTACAGGCTTCCATTTATCAGACATTAAAATGAGAGAAATGGACTAGGAGTCGGAGGAAGAGATCGGTACTGACATTAGACAATTAGTGTCAGTAGTGTGCATGCATACGATCTTTCAGACTGGCATGAAAGTGAAGAAGAGGAGGGGGCTTGTTTGGACGTTTTAAAACTTTTTTATTGTATACACATTGAGTAATCAAAAACAAGACATGACAAGAAAAGTATAAAAAGGTAGATAATCAAAAGAGATTTATTTCTGTTCATTTTGCACTAATACCTAAGATGTAGTGTTTTTACTAACGTACACCTAAATATCTCTAAAATTATAAAAATTCTTGCCTGTTTACAGCTAAAAAATAGACAAACGTGTGCCCAGTAAAATTTGAAATGTGGAGTTTGTGTGTAACAGTGGTGGACCTCAAACTTTGTTAGGCCTACAAATCAAGATTCTTAACTTTTTTGAAAGACATGTGCATAAAACATTCTTTTTTTTTTGGGTTGTTGTTGTTTCTATTCATGTTTACTTTGTGCTTTTTGCTTTCAGGAGAGGCCCTAAATTACTTTCAAAATAGCATAAATTCATTTTCTTCCAGGGGGCGAATACCAGGGCTTGGCTCCTGGGCCCCGGCCGGATTTCAGAGATTTCTTGATTCAGTTGTTCTCCACCCTGTATCTTGAATATGCTTGTGTGAACCCTTCCTAATTTTAGAGATATACTTTGCACATGATTTGTTATGAAAGAATCACACTATGTGTGTAGCTTCATAATGTCAATAAAAATTAAAATAAACTATTATTTAATATTGACAAAACCAACATCCGTATCTGTATATAACCACAAACCTGAAGATGTGTGCGGCCGATTTTGACAATGTCTTTGAAATCCTGTTGTTTGATCCTGAGGGAGTTGAGAAGAGAATACAGGTTGGGTTTCAGCAGACTGTCCAGCTCCTGGGCCACCGCTATGTGCATAGCAGTAGGGAATGTGTCATTAGAACTCTGTGTAGGGAAAATGAAATTGTAAATAATCCTCCAAAGCAAGAACATGTCAAGCAAAAGCCAAACCTGCTATGATACTTGTAAGAAAATTGAAGTCCACTGATGTAAAAATTAAGTATAAAGCAAGTACAGTGGAACCTCCGGTATCCGGCTCTCTGGTATACGACTCCCTCCGTTATGTGACCTGAAAACTTCTGACGGATTCACTTCCAATAATAAATGACCTCTGGTATGCGACAACCTCGTTTATGCGACCAGCGACCGTGTCTTAAGCCCTTTATACGACCGTCTTAGGGCAATTTAAAAGAGGATATCAGTTAATTTGTTGTCTGTACCTTGCTTTTTTTTTCTCTCATGTTAGTGTACGCATGCTGTTGTCTGCTGTTTCCGGTTCGCAAATAAGGGACATTACTCGCCTACACTGGCTTGTCAAAATGGCGTCGCGCAAGAGGAACGTTTTGAGTTTGGCAGAGAGGATGAAAGTGATTGAAAGAAGTGAAAATGGGGAGAGTTGTTTGTCTATTGCAAGAAGTTTAGACGTTGGGAAGACCCAAATTCAGCTCATCATAAAGGATATGGAATCTGTTAAACTACGATGGGAGAGTGGTGAAAGTGGCGAAAGGAAAACATCGAAACCGAGAGCTTCTGCACTGACAGACTTGTATGAACGCGTCTGGCAGTGGTTCGACTGTTTTTTATTTTTGAAGTTGTGAATAAAAGACAAAGCTAAAAATAAAACATGTTTTACAGTTTCCTTTGTCAGAGAATACATGCTGGTGAGTGTGAAAATTATGACTACATACCCCTTTGAGCCTGACACCCCTCCCCCCAATCCCACCCCTTGTTTCCGGTATAAGACCACCTCTATTATAAGACCGTTTTTTTCTCAGATTTTGGACGGTCGTATACCGGAGGTTCACTGTAATAAAATACAAGTTAGAAATTTAGTAAAAACTGAGTCTTACAAATCAAAGTCAAAAAACTCTTTTCATAGTACACTCTAATTCAAAATTATTTCACCTTCAGATTCAGATAAACAAAACTTATATGCCACAAAAGAAAACAAAAAACAAACAACAACAAATAAACAAAATCTAGCATATTAGCAGTGGAGATTTGTCACTCAAAAGGATAGATCTAGTAAAGATTAGCTGTTGTCCAACCTGACTCATGTTAACGTGATCGTTGGGATGTACTGGATGTTTGCTTCCCACCTCCCCATATAGAAGCATGATGGCTCGGTTACTGATCACCTCGTTGGCGTTCATGTTAGTCTGAGTCCCTGATCCTGTCTGCCACACCACCAGTGGGAAATGCTCGTCCAGCTCTCCAGATATTACCTAAACACACATTCTTTTGTTAAGGAATAATCCATGGGTTTGGGATAATATCTATCATTCATGCTGCAGTAATTCAAGTTGCTTTTTTGGCAAAAGCACAGCAGCCACTGACTAGCACCAACAAACTTTAGGGGAATAGGACCAAATAACTCCATCCAATCTTGAACTTGACCTAATCCAAACCACTGTGCATTGACAACAACCACCAGACTAATATCTGTAAGGCGGTCAGGTTGATGTTTGGGTCCACCTGGGATCACACCTGCAGCTTCTACTTCTAGAACATGAAATCGTCATGTTCTACCTTTTTTTAAAAAGTTATCTCATGACCCATGAAAATAGTGGGCTGCTTCATCTACACGAATATTATTATTATTATTATTATTATTATTATTATTATTATTATTATTATTAATAGAGTTTTAATTATTATACATGACCAATAATTTTGATAAAAGATTCTTTTCAAGAATAGTCATAATCATACGCTAAAGGGTGCAACTAAAAAGAAGAAGAAAATAATCTTGGTTCATTGTTAAGTAAAATGTTAAATGAAATGAAGCCACAATGAAAAGAGAACAATAAAGTATATTTCCATATGAAATATGAAGCATATTCTTCACAGACCTCTTTGGAAGCTTTGACAATGGCATCAGCAATTGTTTCATCCAGTCCATAATCTCGGTTCACCTCAGCAGCACACATCTTGAGAATACCAAAGGCTCTGATGATTGGTATCTGCCCACAAATTATGCAATTCAGCATCTCAGTTCTTATTTCATTTTAACAAATGCACTTTCTGATGTGGAAGTTTTAATGTCCTGTATAAGTTTTCATTCAGTCAGTCATTCATTAAATCAAATGTATGCCACTACATGAAGCCAAGGCTGAATGTGGTAGTGTTTGGGGATGGGGCAAGACCCACTAGTACTAACCATTTCTAATCTTGCACTCCATTCATTGTCAAAATTAACACCCTTTGAGTTTTACTTATGATACCACTTCATCAATCTGCTTGTTCACAGTAATGTTAATGATTTATTTTTGTTTATAGTTTACATTCAATTATCTATAATGTGTACTTGTTTATTTCAGATTTATTCCCCAGCGCTGTGATCATACTTCTTTTTAAAACAATATTTATGTTTTTATAATTTTTTTAATTCATTTCATTTCATGCAATACATAAAACTTAAAACCAACTGAATGATGCCTATCATCCTATGGAACTGCATGCTTATGCAGGAAAATTTGGGATTATGAATGAATGAATGAAAATTTATCAAGCGCATAAACATTTCCACACAAAAAACATTATCACAGCACTGGGAAAAAAAGTACAAAAAAGGGAGTTCACACTTAAAAGAAGGTTTTAATACATTTTGTTGTAACAGTACAAACTTTGTCTAACTGTGCAGGTCAAATACCATAACCCTTAACATCCTTGCCTAGAAAGCAACATGCGCTTGTCAGCTGGACTTTAAAAGCAAAACACCAAATACCCAGCACAATGCAGTTCTCAAATTGTCCTGATTCAGTGCATGGGAGTTAATAGCTTTCACACATGTGTCACACCTGTTTACACATATGTGACCTATGTCATAATTAACACCAGACAATAAAACAGTACAACCCCAGTAGTCTGACTGAGTAAACAAGTGCAAACTACTGTATATGTCTGAGTCAGCAGGTGAACAGTACTGTATACAGTATAGAGCATAATAAACTATAATATTATCATGCCACAATGGCACTGACTGTTTTCACTCCGATGTTCCAACTGTGATTTCTTGCAGCCAAAAGGTAGCATAACAACTATATTCCATATTTATACATGTATATATGACTGTATTCTGTATTCAAATAAACAAATCCAGCAAGAATAACTGACACTTACTGGCATACGCTCACACCTGTCACCAATAGAGAAGTGAATGAGTGATCGAGCAGTGTTGGCACCATAGTACATATTTTTAGGGACCGCAATCTCTCCAAATGTGTCAGTTTCACATCTGTATTCCCCAGTCTTGAAAACTGGGTGGTTTGTGGACTCCTGTCAAAATCAATGCAGAATGATTATAAAGTTTTGTGCAAGACTATTCTATCCCATCCTAACCAGTAACTCGAAAGTCGTAGGGGCACCACAGATGATCGTTTAATTAGCATACTTCATCTTTTTCTGTCCTCAGCAACCCTCATGGCTTCACTCAGTGTAAAGCCAGTCCACTTTCGAATGTTGTCCTCCCATCACTTTTTCTGTCTTCATCTTCTTCTGCCTCCTTGCACCATGCCTTGCAGGACGGTCTTTGCAAGGTCTGATGTTCTGGTGATGTGGCCATACAATCAGAGTTTCCGTCTCTTCACCACTGTGAGCATATCATCGTGTGGTCCAATGGCTTGTGTGATGGTTTGTCGGACTTCATTGTTGCTGAGGTGCTGGGTATAATAGGAAATGTCCAGAAGTCTTCGGTAGCACCTCATCTCCATGCTTTGTATTCTTTGTTGTAGACCTGCTGTGAGGGTCTATGTTTCGCAAGCATATAGGAAGATGGAGATGACAAGGGAGCGCAGCAGCCTTACCTTGGAAAGTAGACTGATGGGTCCTGTCTTTCCAAATGGGCGTCAACCTTGTCAGGGCAGCAGTTGTTTGGAGAGGACTTCATGCCGGGACCCATTTTCTAATACAATGGCTCCTAAAATATTTTAAGCTATGCACTGTGTTGAGGGATTGGCCTTGGACTTTGATGTCCTTGTTGATGACATTGGTGTTATTGGTCATCATTTTGGTTTTCTCTGCACTTATTTCCATTCCATAGGTTCTGGAGGTGGTGTCAAGCCTCTGTACCAGCTGTTCAAGTTCTTGTTCCTCTCCAGCCAATCCATCAATGTTATCCGCAAAATGGAGGTTGAAGACTGCTCTATCCCCTATGCTGACAGTGCCTTTGTGATCTCCAAGGGCATCTAACATGATGCGCTCTAGGAAGATGTTGAAGAGTGTTGGAGAGAGTAGGCATCCTTGACGCACACTGATTCTTGTTCTGAACCAGTTCTTGATGACGCCGTTGTGGGGGACTGCACTGGTAGCCTTGTCATACAATGATACAGGCTTTTAATAACTTCAATAATTTTGGGGCTGATGTACACTCTCATGGTTGCCCACAGAGCTGCATGCCAGACTTGGTCAAACGCTTTCTTGAAGTCTACAAACAAATGATATAGAATATAGATTTTATTGGTGCTGTAGGTATTTCTTGCAGAGTATTCTGAGTTTGAAAAGACAAGTTTTCATCATCAACATTACTTGTTGCTGTAGATGTAGAGGCATGGCACAAGGAGGCAGAAGAAGAGGGAGACAGAAAAAGAGGTGGGAGGACAACATTCGAGAATGGACTGGCTTGACACTGAGCAAAGCCATGAGGGTTGCTAAGGACAGAGACAGACGGAGTACGCTGGTTAAACGATCATCTGTGGTGCCCCAACGACCTTAATAATAATAATAATAATAATTTATTTTATAAAGCGCGATTCCAAACAACTGTCTGCTCAAAGCGCTCACACGCATGCACACACTCTCACACTCGCAGGTTAACATTATAATCTTAAAATATCAAGTTTAAACGAAGGGTAAAATATATATACTAAAATAAAGATGTAAATGTACAAGATTTAAACTTTAACACTAAGGTAAAACACAGGACAGCAATTTTTAAAAAGTTAGGGCAAAAAGGGTACAGTGGTTACAAATACATGCGAATCACAAAACCAAACCATACACAGTATAGTAAAAAGTATGTGATAAAACAAAATGACATCGTACTAAAACGTATTGCACATAACATTGCATTGCACAAACACACACACATACACACACAAAGAATGAAATTACGGATTTAACCGTCTTATAAAATATTACGTATTACATTTAAAAACAAAACTTAAAATAATGAAAATGGCCAAAATTTAAAATGAAAGACTCCAGCGTAAGAAAATAATTTTCATAGCCTACACCTCGACCGACAGAACGACCCATGCCGAAAAATTGTTGAAATTCTCTCTCTCTCTCTCTCTCACTCTCTCTCTCCCTCTCCCCTCATCCCCTCCTCCCTCGCCTCACTCCAAAACTCATGCATACACATTTATTCACAGATGTTTTAAAAACAGGTGTGTCTTCAGTGATTTCTTGAACGATGAATGGGACTGGGCAAGACGAAGGTCAGACGGCAGGGAGTTCCATAGAGCTGGGGCATACCGGGAAAAGGACCTTTTACCAAAACTATTAAGGGAGTATCTAGGAACTGTAAGGAGGGATGCATCTTGTGATCGGAGAGTGCGTGTTGGCCTATAGGGGCTGAGGAGTTCGGAGAGAAAGGAATGGAATGTTTCGGAGTGGAGGCACTGATAGCAGAGAGAGGCAATCTTGTAATCAATTCGAGCTTTAACAGGGAGCCAGTGTAAAGTTGTCAGGGCAGAAGAGGCACTGGAACGTCGAGACTGACGAAGGACAAGACGGGCAGCGTTGTTTTGGATGCGTTGAAGTCTGAGGAGCTTGTTTTCAGGAAGATCAGCTAAGAGGGAATTGCAGAAGTCAAGACGAGAGAGAATGAAGGCCACAGCAAGTTTGTTTGATGATTCCATTGAAAGATATTGTCTGATTTTACCTTACAGTACGGGATAGGATAGGATGTAGATGTAGGCACACTCAAGACTTTCAATAGTTCCAATCCACTCTTGATTACCACTATTCACACTTTTCTGCTATCCTATGCACCAACGGGAATCCCCTCAATGAAACATACTTCCGATTTCTTTCTCCGTGTTTTAGTGAGTTATTTCCAAATATTCAACAATAATAACATGTGTCACTGGCCACCTGTATTTTTTTTTTTTTTTTTTTTTGCTGCAGTTTATTATCCCTTTCTATCGCCAGTGGAGTGCCTAAACCCTACCTACCTAACATTATTTGTAAATTTTTGAAAAATATTCAGAAAAACATAACGCCCAGATGCTGGCTCGAACCCACACCTGTCAGGCGCCATTGGTTTCTGGCTTGTGGACAAGGCAAGTTAGTCCCGCCTTAGCCCACTTGGCCACAACGCTCGCCTAACATAGTCAACTACTTCGTGTTTTGTGAAGGTTGCGACGGCGAAGCTATGGAAAACTACAAGAGTCTTCAAGTCCTGTTTCACTTTCTGTCGATGATCGACGCACCTCCGAAGTCGCCACAAATACAGGCCTCTACGATTGTTTTTTTGCATCCTTTCACTGAGCATGTACTTCCTCCACCGTTTTTATACTTATCCCACTCGTTTTCTGGCTCTAACAATCGTCGTTTTCGGCAATTTGCCATATTTAAAAGTCACGCATCAAGCTTTGATAAAAGCAAAACAAGCCAGACCGGAACTTGGTTTCATTCTAACCTCGTTTTAATTTATAATGGCGATACCCACGAGTTTTTATGAGAGGTGCCGGAAAGTTGTGAATTTTGCCACAAGTTTTGTTATACTCTAAGTGTTGTCTGTAAATACATTTCAAGCTGAATATGTTTAAGGCCATCAACAATATAATGCAGAACATTGAGACATTGCACTTATCATGTTCAAACAGGACATACACTGTTTCATTAACTCTTACTCTCTTATTGAGTCTTCCAAGAGTGATCCATACCCTGCTCAGGATGAAACCAATGATAGAAAGAGCTTCGAATTCATGTTTGATAACCTGTCATTAATATTAGTTTACTTGTGTTAAATTTGCTATTACATAAAAAAAGAGTTTTTTCTTACACAGATCTACACCAAAATATACATTACCATTTAAAGTTCTATAGTATAACTATAACCCCTTGACTGCCTGCCTTCAACAACCTAGCTCTCTAATCTGTGAACAGTGTTATGTGTATGCCAGTGACTAGGGTGATCATCAGGACGATTTTTTTTTCTGTTTATAGTTCAATGGTCAGCAACACAAATGTAAACCAGTTATAAAGTTTAGAAAGGGTTTACAAATAAAAACTGAATTCTTGTTTAAATAATATTATCTCTATAATGCACATTTAATTATATAATTTACAACAAGACCTTTACAACTGAAACTGATTTTCACATATAAACACAGCAGTATAGGTTTTACCTTGTGATCAATGCTGGAGTTTTCTGTGACAGAACTGTTACCTCCTCTAAACATCTGTTTACAAATATGGTGAAAGCTACGGATTAACGTAGTTTGGGTAAGTAAATGCAAATCTTCGTAATATGAACTCAGCCTGCCCACGGCTAATGGGCGAATTACTATCATCTTCATGTAAGTCTGCATCTTCTCGTTGAACGGTCTAGTCAGACTGTTTAATGCTGTGTTGCTCCGGATTCTAAAACGATAATCAGCAGTGGACTAAAACGCGAATCTGCAGTGCCAGTTGATTATAAACGGCCGGAAGTCGTGTTAGGCCTAATACTAATAGACAGCTTTGATCTGAATCCTCATCATATGTAAACAAAATCGTGCAACAAACTGGACGTTGTCGTTATCGTGTAAACAGCCTTTAAATAAGAAACTAATAGCAGGATTTGCAGTGGCTGCCATACAATAAAGCAAGCTTCAAATTGTGAAACCTTTACCTGCGATTACATCTGCTATGTTCGGCTCCTGCAACAATCACTATCAAGAAACAACCTCACGCAATCCCCCTCTCTGCAGCTAAAAAGCGCTTAATAAAGTTCTCGATTGACATGAAGCAATAAAATAAACTGTTACAAACCAGTGTTCTTACCATTTTCTCTTCAAACAGTCTTGATTAAAAAATGCTTTGGTGAAAACCGATAATAATCTTGCTGTCCTTACGATGTCCTGGGGAAAGAAATGCTATGAAACTCAACACTGTGTTGGAGAACACTACACGTGTTCTGTTGATATGAGCGCCTTCCAGCGCGCGAGACCGCAAAGGGAAGCAAATTACGCTGGAATCAGAATGTTGTCGTCTGCTTCAGCATTCCGTTACTAGGTAATGCGTTCATAATAATATTGCCCTTCTGGATCTGGATAGCCCGCCTGTGGATGTTGATTGGCGGGTGCGCCACAGGAGCCGATGACGACTATCAACGTGACGTTTAGGGTGTGCGCATCTAAGAAAATTTTTTTAACAGTCCTATTTACACTTCAGCTGGTCTTCTTGCTGCTGTACCTAGCGGTTTTAACAGTCAGTTTGCCCAGATGTAGGCAATGGTTACACTGTCTGTTTAAAAGGTTATAATCTAAACAGTTAAAAACTTGATAAAAACACAGGGTTGTTCACACTGATTTCTGTCGCCCTAACGCTGCTGAGAAGGCGTTGGGCGTGGGCATGGTGACGGTGGTATCGTCGAGGTTGTTCCACTCGATCACTGTCTTTACGAAGAACGAGCCTCTGTACTGCTCTGTCTTGGAGGGAGGAGCCTTGAAACAGCGGCTATTGTTGGTTGCCTGTCTCTGTATAATGTTCTGGTTCACGTACCCCTCGTACGCTGTGGGTTTGACCCTACGTCGAGTGCCGCTCACAGGAGTGAGGAAGGAGTCAGGGGGTAGGGCAGGTACAAGACCATTGGCGATCTTGTAGAGCATTGTCAGCCGGAGTTGCTGGCGACGTTCCTGGAGTGTGGGAAGTTTGAGGTACTCAAGCATCCTGCCAATGCATCCTGGGTCCATGGACTTGTAGCCCTTGTGAAGAAAAAAAAAATCCACCTGCCTTGCACTGCTTCAGCGGACTATAAAAATATTACGATATCGATCGCCATACTTGGAAACAAAATACTAATAAGTTATTATCCTACGTGATGCTATATACGCGCTTTACCCCAAATCAACAAACTCAAAATGCAGCGGACGATCTGTACCAACATGCACGCCCACACACATTCTCACATACACAACAAGCACACATTTATCCTTCAAATATATGTGACATAAACGCAAAGTCATCATGAGCAATTCAAATGGATTTTTATAATTTTAATTTTTTTTTAAAATCATTATTATTATTATATTTTTTAATTCTTTATAGTGTGCGTGGAGCCGAGGAGTGGGAGGGGTTGATCACCCATGCAGGCGAAATTCGGGCTGCCTCTTAGATCTTCAAAGCGAAAGCGCGGCAGCTGCAAGATCTGCAGCTCCACCAAAGTGCATGTTTAATCGTCTGTACTAATTAACTGTTGGCTGTAGAAATCGGAAATTTTCTCGAGTCATGTTCCAGTTATATGTACTATCTTCTTCTTCGCTAGACCAGTCACCTACCTTTTTTCTTGAAAATTCTTCCGGGACAAAACTCTTCATATGTGCAGCTGTATCAGCTTGGGAATGTTGGACTCTTTCTTCCAAATGGGATACTAGGGGGGTACTTCCGGTCAACATGGCCGTCTTTCAGCCAACCTAACCACGAGCTGAATGACTGGAGATTTTAATTTTTCTTCCTGGACAGAAAAAAGGTTTTCACAAATAATTTGTAAGAGATCAATGAACTGATCAATGGTTTTTTCATCTAAAACTTCAGAGCACTGGGAAAATGTTGCAGTTCATTGTCCTACTGTATCAGAAGGCTGTCAACGCCTCCTTCCGCTTCTTTAGCAACGGATTTCGGAGTTAAAATGGCGGTGAAAAAGGGCTAGTTGCTGGTCTAGAATCAGAAAGTCTGTAGGCCTACTTGCAAGATGTAATTTGCGTGGTTCGATCATTGCAAAATCGTATCGATACGCTTGAGAAGGTGATACTCGAGCAAAATGGGCTGATGAAGGAGGAGAAATTGGAAAAGAGAGCGCAAGAGCGTGGAGACCCAAACTGACCGCCTTACCTATGCAGAAGCTGTTGCATTGCAGCCGGCACCCTCTACTATTTCAAAATGCCATCAGGAAAAGCTCAGATTCAAGATTCAAGAAATGACATCAGAAACACTATGACGTCATCCCAAGCCCTGAAGACCCCAAACAGGCGCATGACAAAACAAGACTTGCCGAACGTCTTATTTATGAATGATTCGGTGTTGGCTGTTGTCAATGGGAAGAGATTGGGCCGATCGTGTGGATTCAATGCACGTTACAAGAAAGCTTACACAGCTGAAGATGTCCCAACTAAAATCGAAGGTGCTGTCGATGCAGTAGTCATCCATGTAGGTGTAAACGACCTGAAAAAAAAAAAAGAACCGAGGGCCGCTGCACTGTCGTTGGCTGTGAACATCAAAAAGGCTGCTGCTGGAATATCATCAACAAAATTTGTCGTCAGCGCAGCAAAATTGTTCCGTCTGGGTGCAAAGAGTTGGAGACAAAGAGATGCCTTTTCAACGCGGTTCTTGTCTCAGAACTGTATGATCTAAACAGTGTTTCCTTCATACAGCATGAAAATGTGTCAAAATTAGATCTTCTGGATGGAATCCACCCCAACCGCAGAGCTGCAGCTATCTTAGCACAGAACGTCATCTTCATCAACTTCTTTGGCAAGACGTCAAGTACAAATATGACCACCGGAGAAATCAGTGGTGGAGCCGTAACTGGCAGTATTACTAAACTCTAAGCAAGAACATTCCGCGTTACTCGCTGCAAACGCAAACATGAATATTGCAGCTACTAATGAACACAATAGAAAATTAAGTAACGATTTATGTAACATTTACCATTGCATCTACATAAAATATAACACACAATACTGCTTATGTAATAATAATGAAAAGAAAAAGAAAAAATTATAAAAAGCATTATTATGCAAGTGTATAAATATACAATTTAAACTGTAAAATGAATGAACAAAATGTAAAATTATTTCCGTGGAATAGTCGATCACTAGGCACAAATTTACTGTCTTTTCAACAACATATCTCACAGGAAAATTATGCTGTATTAGCGTTACAGTCACTAAATCTCAATAATAATAATAATAATAATAATAATAATAATAATAATAATAATAATAATAATAATAATAATAATAACAAATTACCTAATCGAAAAAACAGTTACTTTCCTCCCTTATTCCAAACTAGTAACGATACACAAAAGGTTCAAACAGCCCTGTACATAAGATGTGATTTAGAGTATTGTTCAATTCCATCACCAATACCAAAAACAGTTTTAAAAAAATACATTTGGAAGTGTTGCAATGATTAAAATAAATAAGCACACCATTTTCAATATAATATCCGTTTATATGCCAGATGGTCCAAAAGAAGACAACTCTGACTGGGTAAAAACTATAGTTAAGTCAGATGAAAAGTGGATTATTTGGGGGGACTTCAATGCTCATTCTCCTTGGTGGGAACCGGGATGTCAAATTGCAAAAAGTAATCGCTTTGTTGATAATTTATTAGATTGTAAATTGTGTTTATTAAATGAAGGTCAATTTACTAGAATTCCTGACGTTTCTTACCACAGGTCTACATCTATTGATCTTTTCCTTGCCACTCCAGATATTGCCTTAAATTCTGTTTGGTGCCCTCTTGACGATTGTTTATGGAGTGATCATCTTCCAATTATTATAACTTTGAATGAACAAGAAACAAAACTAGGACAAAAAGAAGATAAGATAAATTTAAATATAAATATGCAAATTGGGACTTCTTTAAAACATGTCTAGAAAATAATGATATTAATAACGTTCATGAAGAAGTTGTAGAAATTTTTTACTCGAAATTTAGAGGTTCTTTATTGAAGGCAGCAGAAAAAAGTATTCCAAGATGCAAACTAAAGAAGCGAATATCTCATTCGGGGAAATGTGTGGTGGAACAATGAATGCGAAAAAGCTGTTAACACTAAAAAGTTCACATATAAAAATTGGATTAGGAATAAAACAGTTGACAATTTTACAATCATGAAACATGCTAAAATACATTGTAACAGAATTATTGCCAGTGCTAAAAAACATTATTGGTCAGAATTCTGCATGTCAGAAATAACCGAGTCGAAAGATATGTATAAGGTTTGGAGAAAAGTTAAAGAGATGAAAAATGGATTTAATCTAGTCTTATCCTGTTGAATTGCAAGACAACATTTTCCCCTCATCTGATGATAAAGCAGAGGCATTTGCAAAACATTTCTCAGTAAATTCATTGTCCAATAGTCTTGATTTACATACACAAAGTTTAGAAAAGAAGAAGAAATCAAAGCAGAATATGAAGATCCTATACCAGATAATTTGCATTATTTAAATGCTCCTATTAATTATGAAGAGTTCTTAGAAACTTTACAATCTTTTTCATCAAACAAAACTGCTGTTGGTCTAGATTGTCTCTCTTATCAATTACTGATTCACTTGCCAGCTACATGGAAAAAATTGCTACATCCATTATGCCAAAGATGGAATTCTCCCTACTATCTAGAAGAAGTCTGTAGTTATTCCAGTACATAAGCAAGGTAAGTCTCGTGCATCAGTAAATAATTATAGACCAATTGCATTGACGTCTCAAGTTTGAAAAATTATTAGAAAAAATAATTTTAAACAGGTAACTCAATTTTGTGAAAAAAATTAAATAATTTCTAAAAATCAAGAAAGGGTCGGTGTACAACTGACCATCTTGTCAAATTAACCAGTCATGTTAAGAAACAGTTTGCTCATAGAAAAAGTACTCTTGCCGCTTTCTTTTATATCAAAAAGTTATATGACAGTGTTTGGGATGCTAGACTGCTTTATAAATCAAAACATATTGGAATATTGGTTGTTTCAACATAATTTTCTTTTATGCGGATCAGGGGTGAGTCCTCTTTCAGCCAAGTTGTGGTCTTGATTTTGTGGTCCTGATTCGGCTCTTTGCAGTATGCTGGACCCTGTAACTTGTGTAAGCAATGAATAACTGCGGCGGTCATCCGACCAGTAAGTTCCACTGCGGCGGTCAAATCTGGCACAGCTCGCGCCCGCTCCAAGGAAGCGCTCAGACTCCGGCCGCTGGTGTCCCACAACTTAACGGACTTTCCGGTTTGTCCCTTCACCCAAGTTGGCAGCGTCGCCCCGCACACTGGAGAGATGCAGACACGATACTCCACCCGTTCCAACCGTTTTCTTCTCCCCTATCCTTGGGCTCCCGGGGATGAGTGCCGGCTGCGTACCGTCGATAGGCGCCGCGTCGCTCTGCTGCCGGCCGCTCCCTCGGCTGCTCATACCTTTTACTACTACTGGGCAACACCAGAGAGAAAGGTCTATGGAACACTAAGAAAAATATGTTTAATGTTGGGGAGCGCAGTTGGCTCACTGATGTACGCAGTGTACTCAAATTTCAGGTGATAACATTGCAGCCTGTAAAGGCAGTGGCTCAAACCCCGTTGATAATAAATAAATAAATAAATAAATAAATAAAATAAAAATATTTATTAAAAATAAAATATATCCTGAGACACTGCGCCCCTAGTCCTTCGGAGGAGAGTATAAACCGAGGTGTAGTCTGTGCACGTACACATATGACTTTAAAGATCCTGACGCTCATGTCCTAGACGGGTGATTGTCAGTTACAAATACACCCAGCACTCATGAGATCCCTCCCAAACCCCCACCCCCAAACCCCCACCCCCAAACCCCCACCCACTCCCCACTTTGTGGAAATTTAGTGCTTTAAATTCTCTCTGTTGATGTCGTTCTCCTTTATTCTTTCTCGTTCCTACTCTGTTCTATCTATTATCTCCTTTGCTAGACTTTTTTCTTAAATCTCTCCCAAAACTCCTCATGTAAGTATGGGGTCTGTTGGGTCAGGTTTTGGACGCTTTTTGACAAATGGTCACTAGGGCTTTCTATGATATTTAGCAATGTACGCATTTCATATGTATGTGTTTTGTTAATACATGTATTTTATATCGATGTTTAAGCTTATATCCTATTTTGTTTTTGTAAACGTGGGTTTGATAAATTATAATACAGCCTCAGCGTCCCATCCATGGGATGCCTTTATTGTAAAGTGACCGGCCGGTGGTGTGCCTTCAGTGTTACCAATAGGGTTGTTTCAGCAGATCTTTTATCTGGGGTGAGCCCTCTTTCAACCAAATTGTGGTCCTGATTCGGCTCTTGGCAGTCCGCTGGATCCTATAAACAATGACTAACTAAGTCCCTTCTCCCAATCCCCGATCGCCCAGTATTGTGCTCAGTCGTCTGGCCGTCAGACTATTCGCCCAAAGATTGCAGGTGGGCGCCTATAACATGTAGATCCTATATCGACCAGCGCCTTGAGCAGCTTTTGAGCTATATAAAGCATTTAAAATAAATAAATCAATGTTGTGATTGATACCGTAGTATTCTAGTTGTGTCCGTTTCACTCTATACGTCTGACGTAGTTAGACATTAAAACCATGAATATCACGGTGTGTGGGGGGTGGGGGTGGGTGGGGGGAGTGTGTGGGGTGTGTGCGTGTGTGTTTGCGTCAGAGAGAGAGAGAGAGAGAGAGAGAGAGAGAGAGAGAGAGAGAAGCTAATGTCAAAAATTAAATTTGAAGGTCAGTTCTGGTCTTATGTCGAATATTAAGTTAATGACTATTTTGGCCAAATCAAAAGAAGAGAGCTTACGGTTGTTTAGCCTTTCCTGAAAAGCAAACGTGGAGTGAAAGAGCATCATCATACATAATTATATGAACCACAATCCACCAATATTGACCACCGGTCCAATATCGAGGGCGGGGTGTTCCAAATTACCGAAAAGTCTCCTCATTTGGACGACATTGGAAAAGAACACTTTCAAGTTCATTTTAACCCCTTTTATTTTAAAATAAGTTTATTGTTCGTTTTTATGTTATGCTTTTAAGTCAAATAAAGGTATTTGCCAATTATTATGAAGTTTTGTGTTTCCATATTGTTTTTGCGGCGCGATGGGAAAAAAAGTGGTCCATGTTTGTGGACTCTCTCCTTATATATAGCCAATAATGCGTGCTGGTCACAAGTTGTAATGGTGTATCTGGCACTCACATGCCAATGACATGAATCTTTACCGTCTGTGCGATGGAATGCATACGTAACAGACTATACTTCGGTTTATACTCTCATCTATCTCGAAGGAGTAGCTAGCGACCTGATAAGCCTCATACATAAGTTATATATTCTCCCTACAGATAAATAAATAAAATGACTTACCAAATGGATAACTGAATCCAACGCATTTTCAAGTTTCTCTTGACAGACCTTGCAGTGGCGTACAGACTCTCCTGAACTTACACACCTTGAGCATTGAATACATTTCGATGTTTCTTTTGACCTTTCCAAATCACTCGCCATGTTGAAGTCTATTTGAGGTCGAGTGCGTAAGCGCCGGAAAACAAATTTTGAGTAAGTTCAGTCGAACCATATAACGTCTGTTGGTTGAATACACTTTAATTGTTTAATCAGAGCGCTATAACCTATTTTTGAAGATTAAATATTACGTAGCTGTGCGTTATCACTAATAAAATAATCTAATATTCATTACGATTATATTAGCCTGTCCTACAATATTGTTATCGATTGCCTGTGCCTACAGTGGTCAGTGTATCCAACTATTAACTTGTCAACTGCACCACAACAGGCGTGGGTGGAAGTACCGTACGTGTGTATACGACGAACTTCTGTGTGCAATGTAAGCCTACATAAAAATCTTTGAAATGATTGCCATAATTCATTATATTTAATTATGTAGACATATCTGAACTCAAATAAACAAGCATCTGGTTTAGACTACTGTAGAACTTACACTTGATGGCATAGCTAGATTTGCAATATTAATTATAATTACATGATAGCTAATTGTATGTTTCAGATTTTGAGCACATATAGAGTAGTGTCGAGCAGGCGAAAAAGAACCCTTGAATTTAATGTCGTAATTTGAATTAGAATTCTCTGCTTCAGTAGGCATAGCCTACATCAGTTAAATGTGTGATTTCGTAAAGTTGTGTGCCTGTAGCTGTGACCTAATTGTTTTTATGCACAATGAACATAATTGCGTTAAATATAGGTATGTTTCGCGAGTGACACTACACGACAGGCCACGTAAAAAGTACTTTTTATGCCTATACATGTACAATGCATACAATGAAAGTGCCCTTGCAACGGCCCTAGTTTAGTAGTGAAAAGAATAAAGTTTCAGACAATACACACAACACACACACAAACAAACAAACACGCACATACACACACACACACACGCGTGCGCGCACCTACACACACACACACACGCGCGCGCGCGCACCTACACACACATCCAAACACACACCGCGCACACACACACACACATCCACACCCCCAGACACACACACACACACGCACACTCACACAGAGAGTAACAGTCTTCTAAGAACAATAAAATTACAATTTTACATTCGGAGGTCGTTAACTTCGCCACATGTAAAAACAGGCTACTAGTAACTGACGGTAAAATAAACAAAGTCGGCCAAGCTCAGTGCAAAAAGTTTATTTGCGAAGTCTCACAGTGCAAAAAGTTTATTTGCGAAGTCTCAGGGTAAGCAAAATAGAAACACCAAAGAGAGAGTATCGGGGGGTAGGGGATGGGTGGAGAAGGAGAAACATACTGAATTAGCCATAAACACATATTAACAGGGTTGTACACAAAATATTAAAAGGCAAGAGGCATTAAAACACCCAAAGAAAATAATTGTTCAGGGTTATATATTCCAAAACATTCCAAAGTAAGACTGCTGCGCTCCTTTGTCATCTCCATCTTCCTATATGCATGCGAAGCATGGACCCTCACAGCAGATCTCCAACGAAGAATACAAAGCATGGAGATGAGGTGCTACAGAAGACTTCTGGGCATTTCCTATACCCAACACATCACCAACGACGAAGTCCGACAGACCATCACACAAGCCATTGGACAACACGATGACCTGCTCACAGTGGTGAAGAAACGGAAACTCCGATGGTATGGCCACGTCACCAGATCATCAGGCCTTGCAAAGACTATTCTGCAAGGCACATTGCAAGGAGGTAGAAGAAGAGGGAGACCGAAAAAGAGGTGGGAGGACAACATTCGAGAATGGACTGGTTTGACAGTGAGCGAAGCCTAGCCATCAGGGCTGCTGAGGACAGAGAAAGATGGAGTATGCTGGTTAAACGATCATCTGTGGTGCCCCTACGACCTCCGGGTTACGGGACAGGATAGGATAGGATAGTTATATAGAAAGAAAGCAACAATGACAACAGAACACACGTGCACAACAACAGAAGGGTACGATTACAGGATCGGGTACTCTGTGGGGACTTGAGTTTTTTAAACATCATGTGAAACGCAATAACTATTATTTAAATATTCATATAATGCATTATACACACATATACTCTTATAGATATAAAACATTGCCAGAGCTTGTGTCCGAACAGCTCTGTTTGGGTTGAAGTTAACAGAATCAGTTTGTACACAATTCTTATAAAATTCTGACTGTGAGATCCAATAAAGTTTTAACTCATTGGAGGCGGAACTTTTTTTTGCCATGTTTATTCCTTCAAAACGCACTATTTAAGCGTATTTGTGAAAACTCAACCACCTAATATATAAAATATAATATAGAAAAACTATACATTTTTGTTAAGATCGTGGCATGTTCTTTCAAGATATAGAAATATAAAATACATTTATCCGCCTTTTGTAAGAAAATAGCATTCAAGTATCCACACTGTACGCGAAAATCCAACAAGTTTTTGATATCCACATAATATAGTACATTCACCCCAAAACATGTCAGTTTTGAACTAATGATAAAAAATACATTCAGAATATGTATAAAAATGTTTATGAATTATTTTGTAGATCGGTACAAACAAAATTTTCATATTAGAATTGGCTGTCATTTTGGAATTGAGGTAAAACACGTGCATCACATGTACCCATGAAAATTACTCCCACAGCAAAAATACTCGGTTTTACAGTTAAATACGTTGTTTTACATATAAAGAGAGGTAACACACCAGTTAGGAATTATTAGTCTTGCTCTCAATTGTACATTCCCTTTAGTAATTGGATTGCTTATAACGGACACTACCAATCTTCCTAGGACATGCTGCGCTTGCAACCATATAAACTAATCAGACATCCTATAATGCGCATCGCCGGCAATGAGTTAGCGGTGAAATTTCCATGGTGGTGGTGATTATGGAATTCGAAATGAGAAGCCTGTGCGGGTTACTTGGATCAGGGCCGGATCGGGGGGGGGGGGGGGTTCCTGGGTTCCGGAACCCCCCCTCCCCCTTGGCCATTCGATGTACCTCACTCAGTCAGAAAAAAAAAATATATATATGGAGTTTTTTTAAAGCTCTTAATTTAGTTGACACTGGTGGTAAGTAAAACGTTCCTCATTCTACTCAAGTTCCTCGAGCGGACACGTTTTTGTCACCCCGAACCCCTTAAAAAATTTTTGGAACCCCCCCTCCCCCCTCCAAGAGTAAGTGATCCGGCCCTGTGGATCCAGCAACATACACATTTTGAATATGGTTTGAAGACGTCGATGCATGCCATAAATTCAGTAGATTAAAATCCGTTGCTCTGGTCATGCACGATGGCTAGCGTGTCTCAGAAAATCTGCTTTGTGCACGTAATTATTTACGGATCTTGGGGAGGGGTGGCGGTCGTGTAGGAGGCGGCGTCCTTGGCAAGCTGCCACCATCACTGCCACTGGCACTTGCCTTAGGGACCAACGGTTTTTTCTGGGCCCTAATCCCAGGTGGCGTCCTCGGTCCGCCTCCTGAGTCACTTCCAACAGACTTGTGGGCAGGTAATGGGATGGGTGTGGGGTGATTCGTTTCTTGTCCTGGAACTGACTTCCAACCCCTGTGGGTGTGGCTGATGTCTGCGGCCGTCAGCCCTCGTGAGTGTGGCGTCATGAAAACTGCGTCACTTCCGTCAGTGGTGTCCGTCTCGCTCTCAGAGTAGCCTTTATTACGCCTAACATCACTTCCGGCCCTTCTGATACCTCCGAAAAAAGAGGAAGGAATTGACACGAGTTCGGTCTTCATCAGAAAGTAGATGTCAATGGAGATGAGAAGAAGCCAGATGATCCAGCTCGTCCATACTCCTCCCTGCAGTCAAACAAAACAAAACAATCGTTTTCTTTGAACAATAACATGCATGATGAATATCTCTTCCTCCTCTTCCTACTACCACTACTACTCCTCCTCCTCCCCCTCCTTCTTCTTCTTCGTCTATACCTTCTTGAACCGAAACACATTAAAGAAGGAAAGCAATCCTTCGGGGTTCACACCCTGTATACATGTCTGTCAAAGATGAGTAGAAGTCTCCCCCGCTTTAAAATCTGTGCTTCAGACGTTTAAACATGTCCTGTGGCCCTCAGCCTTGAGCCGTTGAACATCTTTGTGAAAAGCCATGGTTGTGATCAAGGGACTAAATTACAGTTTACAAAGTTTCCTAAAACAGCCAATTCTGCCCCACGGATGATGGAGACAAAGAATGCTGACACACTTTTACCAGCTAACTTAAGAACCTTTATTTTTTTTATTTAGGTACTTTTAACTCAGTTCCTAGCAGAACGTTAGGCATGATATTCTGTAAATATGACCGAGTTACACCAGACCGTCGGTTAACATTGTTAAAATATAGAAACAAAGGAGATAAAAACAATAGTTGATTTTTTCCTGTCCAATGATTCTAACAGCATATAGTAACCTATGCATTTGTCAGAGCAACGCTAGTACTAATACTAGTAGTAGTAGGGAAATTATACTCTTGGAGGTGGTAATAAACGCTACTAACCTCTGCTACGTTGAGTTGCACATAGTAGCTTTCCACAAATGTACTTGTCTCAACATTGTAGATGTTCAGCTCGCCGCACCTGGATCAGAGTAATAATAGATGTTCAAAATGCCTTTGCTAGGGAATAAAATATCAATGAACAGGAGGAATATACTGTTGAAACAAACAAAACTCAACATTATATTTCTCGTTTTTAACAATTTTTATGTCAAAGTCATGAGGGCTGCTGAGGACAGAGAAAGATTAAGTACGCTGGTTAAACGATCATCTGTGGTGCCCCAACGACTTTTGTTTACGGGATAGGATAGGATGGGATGTCAAAATAACAACCAAAATTAATACTGTTCTTTGTCTGGATGAGGATGGAGAAGTTGGGGAGGGTTTGGTTATTAAAATCCATGCTTTTATCTCTATTAAAAAAATATCCATAAAACAATCAATACATATTCATAAAACATGATCTTTAATACTGATTTTTAAGAATGTCGCAATGTGTCATTTAGTAAACTTTAAAATTTTAAACAGTTAAGATTTTGTTTCATTTTATAGAAAATATTTTTCGTTTTATTCCATCTTTTAGATACAATTAATATTAATTTTGAAATTTGTTTGTGCGCTTTGTATTAATTATTAACTCTATATCATCCTTTCATTATATCTTTCCAGCTTTATATTTCCAGTACAGGTATCTATCTACTTGCATTGAACACTGACCTATCGCTCTGTGATTGAAAGACCCCAGAACACATCACATTGAACCCGTGAGAGATGATGCCACCAGAAACTAATGTCAATATACATGAAATGACGTCAGTTATAGCACAGCCCAGCATGAAAAACTTGTGGTTTAGCCATCTGCAAAAAGAAACAAAGCTATTTAAGGTCATGACAAATAAGAAACTTACACGAATACTACTTTCCTATATAAATAGGCCTAGAAAATAATTTCCACGCAAAATTAATCTTAAAACTACAGGCTGTGTAAGAGGAATTAAAGTGAAAGACGTTTCATTTTAATCTTGAAACAACAGGCTAGGCCTTCTGAACATATTATTGACCGATGTTTCATTACATTACATTACATGATTATTGCTTTACGTCCAGCGGACTCTTCCGAGCCAAATGAGGACCGGACAACCCCTGATCCGCATAAAAGATCTGCTGAAACAACCATAGTGGTAAAACTGAAATCTCTCCACCAGCCAGTCACTTTACAATAAAGACATCCCACGCTGAGGTTGTACTCTAATTTATCGAACCCCAGTTTACAAAAACAAAATAGAATACAAACATCATTATAAAATATCAACATAACACATACATATAAAATGCCTACATTGCTAAATAATAACATAGGAAGCCATAGTGACCATCTGGCAGAAAGCGTCCAATATTTCCAAGCTGATCCAACAGACCTCATACACAAATAAGGAGTCTTGTCCCGGAAGAGTTTTCAAGAAAAAAGGTAGGTGACTGGTCTAGTGAAGAAGAAGATAGTATAGCAGATTCATGATAGAACAGAGCTGGAATGACGAAGAGCAAATGAGAAAGACAGCGACAGTGGGAATGTAAAGCACTAAATTTCCAGTTCAGTTCAGTGGTTAGATTAACGTCCCCGGACACTAAATTTCCAGAAAGTGGGGATACTATTTATACTGAAACCGCCGGCACCCCAACGGGGGTGACCGATGTTTCATAGTGTGTGGGTAGAATATAATGTAGATTATATATATGTAGTCAAGTTCCCTGGTATAACTTTTAATTACGCTAGTCTCAAAATTATTTCATTTTGACAGTTGACCTACAATAAAATTCCATATAAGCCTAGCACTTTATTTCTACGTACGGTCTCCGGCATTGTTTTGGTCTAGTGAAATTAATTTTCAGAAACATTATTATATTAAAGTTAATTATGCTATAGACCTTTTAAGTAGGCATATGAAGAAAATAATTAGAATAATTAGTGAAACCAGAGACCGTGTATATACTTGTATGCAATATAATAATTATAATACCGCCGGGAAATTATAATTCTGCCGTTAAGTCACTACATTCATATTAGTAAGTTACGACGGTATAAATTTCGAGAGGCGAATGATTATAAACTTTGCTGAAACTTTATATTTTTATTGGTTAATTTTTCCATCATTGCCTACATTCGGCTAGGCTAGTAAAACCGGAGATAATTTTTGCCTCATTTGGTCGATTCTGAATTAACGCATCCAGGACAGGATTACATTTCGGAACATTGGTCGAGGGAAATTAATTCTCAATATATAGCACTTACTCTCGACGGAGAACCTTTAACCACACCAGAATGATGAAGACGGCTCTTCCGGTGCAATAGCCCAGTTGGAATATTGTGGCTATAGTTATAGGATAGGCGCATGATGCTTCTGACCCAAAACCACTTGAATCTGCATAAAGAAGACAGCTCCGGCCCGTCGAATTCTATAATAGGAAGCACAATCACTCAGCTGCATAGGAAAATGGTATATTAACAGATCTGTTTTCTAATTCATTATCGAATATAAAATGTATCTATCACTTTAAAATAAAAATAAAATAACACGGAAAAAGTAGTCTATATTTCATGATTAGGCTATATTTTATTATATGTGTGTGGTTGTATGTGTGTACGTGTGTTTGTGTGTGAGTGCGTGTGTGTGTCTGTCTGTGTGTGTGTTTGTGTGTGTGTGTGTATGATAGAGTAATTCAACCAACTCGAGTTAAAAGTTATTTTGTAAGCTGCATTTATATTTTAAAAGAAGAAAGAAGAATTAATACGTACGGAATCTACCAGGTCTATATATAGGACTATAGGTCTATTAGTTTTAGTTTGAAATTTGTATCTTGATCTTGAGTAGACTATACTTCGCTGGAGCCAATTGTTATTTGTCAACTCGTGTGTGTCATTTTCGTGTCTTTCACATAAACACATCGACCTAAATAAATTAATCTTGAAAGTGTACAAACCGACACTCGGCTTCGCTGCTTGAACATCAACTTCCATGGCATTTGCGTTGACTTTCTCAACACTATTAGCATGCTGCCCTTCCGCCATGCTACATCAGTACAATAGTTATGACAGTAGATGATTAAAAATGATACTTACCAATAAAACAGCAAGGGGGATAAATATGAAGAAGGCCAAGATGTCCAGCACCCCACACACAACAACAGTCGCTCTACTCAAGTTCTTTTCGTTTACTACTTGATCCATGGTTCATATAATGCAGGTTAATGTTGTCCTGAAAGACGAAACTAGTTACACACAAACATAAATTGTAATAATTTAACAACGTGTAATTCAGATAAGTTTCTGTCAAAATTATGATTATGTATGCGTATCAATACCATGCAGGAACACAAGTAATATCGTCAATGTCAGTGAGAAAATGTTGGTATTGACTAGTAAGCTTACTTGACTAGTGACTTAATTAGCTCAGTGTCAACTGGTGACGAACTTTAAGAGTGTCCACATCTCAAGTAAAAACGCGGATGTAAATAAAGTTGTACCACTGAAGCATCATCAGAAAGGAATAGCACAGATACAGTCTTGGGGCAGGCAAAATTGATAGGTTATGAAAGGGCAAGGAGTAGTAATTGATGTTAAAAGAGTAACAATGCGTCGATCTGTATCACGGCAGAAAGCAATTTCGTGGTCTTTATCACCGAATCGTCTGGTTAAATCTTAACACTCGTCAAAAACAATAGTAGACTACATAATTATCTTTGATCTAAGCGCATACACACGAGCGAGAAGTAAGTCAACTCCTGCTGTTGTTATTGTGGACCACAACTGGATTTATTGAAATATAACGTTGACAACGTTTTAAAATGTGCACTTCGGAGATTTTGTTTTCACTGTCATGCGTGCAGCACTACGAGTCTGTGTATGTTCACCCTAAAACACTTATTTTGTTGACCATCAGAATAAGGTTACACATCACCACATTGGTTTCTTAACACTAATTAGTTTATTTGAGACCACATACTCAAAATTTACAAAACGTACAGTTCCAAGATCCAAAGAATATTCATCCCCGAAGGGCCCTATATAATTATAGCGGCTATGCAGCATTCCATTCTATCGAGGTTTACTAACACTATAATAGTTGCTGTAGTATAGCCTACGAGCAAAATATATTATAGGCGGGAGACAGTCAACTTCCTCTTACAATAGATCGGCACAGTGAAAAACTGCATGTTCACTGCAGGCCTACGTTTAAGGTGTGCTCAAGCGCATACACCGTAACACGGTCTGGCTAACGTTGAAAAAGTTTTAATGAAAAGCATATTGTTATTTTTGGTTTTAAAAAATTAATGAAAAGCATGGCGCATATTGTTAGTTTTGGTAAACATTTTTAATGAAAAGCATGGCGCGTATTGTTAGTTTTGTACTATTGCAACTCTCTCCTTGCTGGCTCCCCGAAACACATCATTGACAAACTACAAAAGGTTCAGAACTCAGCAGCTAGACTAGTATTCCGAGCTAAGAAACGCGATCACATCACACCTCTACTACATTCCCTTCACTGGCTTCCTGTGCAAGCACGCATAGAGTACAAACTCTCTGTTCTCTGTCACAACTTCTTCACAGATTCTTGTCCTTCCTACCTTGCTGATCTACTGTCTGTCTACTCCCCTTCACGCACTTTAAGATCTGCTGACACTCGCACACTCATGGTTCCCGTCCCGTCACCCGCACTAAGACATACGGCCAACGTGCATTCGCTTACTCCGCACCTAAGCAGTGGAATTCCCTTCCATCCCATATTCACAACATACAATCAACACAAGCATTCAAAAAGGCCCTCAAAACCCACCTCTTCAAACTGTATTATTCAGATTGATTTGTATCCCTCTGCCATTCTCTCATCTTTTGTCTATGTCTGATCCGTAAGTGTATACACGGCTGTAAATATTTATACTGTTTTTCTTCCTGGGCCTAACCGGGCATATAAATAGCTGTGAATAGGTTTTTGCTATTCTATTTCTGTCTTTTTTGTCATTTGTGTACATAGTTGTAAATAGTCTATTTTTGTCTTTTTTTGTAATTTATGTACATAGTTGTAAATAGTCTGTACCTTTACTGTTCCGTCTTTTGGTGTATTGTAGCAAAAGTGATGTTTTATCGAGTGCATGTATTAATATGTAATGACTATGTAAAGCGTGGTGAGTCTGGTCATAGGCTGGAGTACCCGCTATATAAAAAATCCGTTATTATTATTATTATTATTATTATTATTATTATTATTATTATTATTATTATTATTATTATTATTATTATTATTATAGTTTTATTGTTAGTTTTAGTAAAAGTAACACAATAAAGTATAACTGAAGTATGCTACCTTTGACCAAAGTGAAGAAACAGCAGATCGAACCCCTTTATGCCGATAGTTTCTCGTGATTTACTGCTTAGCACCTTATCTCAGTTCTGTATTATGTACATTGAGGTATAATGGAGGCGAAAGTGTTATTGAACCTGCATCTGTATGTTATGTTTGGATCTGGCATAGACGCAACACAAAACAAAAGCTGCAGTGTGATACATCAGTGTGAACATCACAAAGGACCATCTACTCCACTAGGATCCCGCTATCAGAAATTATTACACGTTTTCCAGACTCACTAGAAACAAATCCACTATGTGGTGTGTGTGTGTGCGTGCGTGTGTGTGTGAGAGAGAGAGAGAGAGTGTGTGTGTGTGTGTGTGTGTGTGTGTGTGTGTGTGGGTGTGTGTGTGTGTGTATGTACGTTTTGTTTTCCACCCATTGTCCCATAATATATGTCTTTTGGTCTTATTTTTTGTTGCCTTGAATCATGGATTTTGAGTAGGCTTGACGGTGTGTGGATGTGTTGCCCTGTTGGTGTGACTGTGTCCTGGGATGGACAGAGAGGGGCAAGCGCGTTGGTCGTGTGAGCTGGCGTGCGTGGCAGTGATTGAGAGGTAGTTTGAGTGTTACAGAAGATGGCATTTTAAGTTTTATTGTATACTTGATGTTTCGTATAGAATCATATTTTATGTGTATGATGATGTCGACATGTAAGCAGATCTAACCTTTTATTACTTTTTAGTCCTTATTTATGTTGCTACATGCATGGACCAAAGGCAATTTTCTGGTTTTTATTGGACAATAAGGTTGTATTGTATTGTATAACCACACAACTGGGGATTTTGTTCATATAAACCTGATAACAAATGGGATATTTGGAAAAAATGAGGAAGCAAAAATCTTCGCTTCCTCATTTTTAAACCATATTTTCCATTCGAAAACAGCATAGCACAGCCATAAATATTGAGAATTTGCATCTTCCACATTTTTCGAAAAATGGGATAGAAAAGTATGTAAATTATACACACAACAGATAGTAAGCTGCACTACGACCAAAATCAAGTCTTCATGGGAAATTACCCATCAACCCTGTACGTTTTTCATAAATCTACTTAGTTTTATCAAATACACCATTTGATTTGTAAACATCACTAAGAAAAAGACAATTTCCCAATTGTACCCAGTGATGGTAAAATTCCCGACTGATCGGCTTATACACGTGTGTGTGTGTGTGTGTGTGTGCACGTGTATTTATGTCAAAGTGGGGACTCGACTGTGTTGATTTAGTCATAAATGGGGTCTTTTGCTAGGACCCCACTTTTTTTCAGGGCCCCACTTTTTCAAAGTGCTCGCAAGTGCTCTTTAAGTGCATGCAAGTGCAGTTGTAGTGCATGGAAGTGCAGTTGTAGTGCATGTGTACTTAAAGTTCACTTCGCGAAGTGCAGTTGTAGTGCATGTGCACTTAAAGTACACTTGGCCAAGTGTACTTGTAGTGCATGTGCACTACAACTACACCAGGTCAAGTGTAGTTGTAGTGCACATGCACTACAAGTACACTTGACCTGGTGTAGTTGTAGTGCATCTTCCAGACGGGTAGGATAAGGAACTTTCCTCGACGATTAGGGTAAGGCAGTGCCTCGACGATTAGGGTAAGGCAGTGCCTCGACGATTAGGGTAAGGCAGTGCCTCGACGATTAGGGTAAGGCAGTGCCTCGAAAAAGGGTTAGGGTCAGGGCTAGTTGCAGCGCTGCAACTAGCCCTGACCCTAACCCTTTTCGAGGCACTGCCTTACCCTAATCGTCGAGGCACTGCCTTACCCTAATCGTCGAGGCACTGCCTTACCCTAATCGTCGAGGAAAGTTCCTTATCCTAGCTGTGTTTTTGAACAAACTTGACCTACTTCGTCCCTAATAGGCGAGGAATTAGGTCAAACTTTTTGCGAAAAAGGTGCTTTTTTGAACAAACTTGACCTACTTCGTCTCTTAGGAGAGAGGAATTAGGTCAAACTTCTGGCAAAAAGGTGTCTTTTTTGAAGAAATTTGCCTCTTAGGCGGCGAATTAGGTCAAAGGACCCCATTTAAACATGAATACACGAATGTGTGTGTGTGTGTGTGTGTGTGTGTGTGTGTGTGTGTGTTCACGAGCGATTGAGTTTGTTGGGAGAGAGAGAGAGAGAGAGAGAGAGAGAGAGAGAGAGAGAGAGAGAGAGAAAGAGAGAGAGAGAGAGAGAGAGAGAGAGAAAGAGAGAGAGAGAGAGAGAGAGAGAGAGAGAGAGAGAGAGAGAGAGAGAGAGAGAGAGAGAGAGAGAACGTAAATACTTCAATAGTGTCCAATTAATTCGCTTTATGTATTACATTTAATATTACAGTAAAACCTTCATTTTACGACCTTTAAATTGCCATTAAATCGAGGTCTTAAATTGGAGGGGTCTAAAAAAGGAGGTAGGACATTTTCGAAAAAGACATTTAGAAAATTAATTAAGTAAAATAAATACATGTACAAAAAGTACACATACCATTAAATATAGGGAACATCTACCATCTTTCAGAAATATAGATTAAACTATGTCTCACAACCAATATAGTCAATATCTTCCTGTTCCTCATTATTTACAAAATAAACAATCAATGTTGGTATGATAGTTGCTTAAAAGTGTATGTAAGTGCTGAGTGCATGTTTGGAGTTATAACTATTTATAAGATAAATAAGGTATAAGATAAGGGTGTCGGATAGTGCAGTGGTTGGAGTACTCGCTACTGTGTCGAAAGTGAAGCACCGTCCGGTGCGGTTAGCACTTGGATGGGTGACCGCTAAGGTGTGAAGCGACAAACAACAACGCCCCCAGTTGACTCAACTGTGATTGAGTACCTACTCTCTTGAGGGTGGGGAAGGTAAAGCAGCGAGGGAGAGAGTTGGGCATCACCCTCATTACGCTGGCCCAAGATAAGTGTGATCTCCAACATCACGCTCCCCTACGGCCACAAGGCTATGGGACTACCTTTACCTTTTTTTTTAAGATAACCTTATAAATATTGTTGTAATTATTTTTATTCAATCATTGAATAGTTTGTTTTGGTTTTTATTTATAGCGGTTATTTCTGTTTGTTTGCATGATCCCCCCACCCGTGCATGTTCTCTTAGTATGTCACTTTGAACACCAGTCATGGTGTCGGCAAGATCTGACAGGCCCCTGCTCAGGGCAAATCTGGTCAGCTCCTTAGAGTATTTCAGGCTGCTTTAATGCATCGTCTGCTCTTAAAAGTTGTAAACGAAACTGTTTTCTTCAAGCGCACAAATATAGTATTGCTTTGGAATCTGAATCTTTCAGATGCTAGGTCATAAAATTTAATTATTTAAAGGTCGCAAGTCGCGTTTTAAAGGTAGTCGTTTAAGATAGGTCGTTTATATAGTACAAAGCATCGGTGAATTTTTTTCTGGTCGTATGTTGGAGGAAGTTGTTTAAGAGAGGGTCTCAAAACGGAGGTTTTACTGTATTAAGCAAGATGAAAATAAGGAGAATCATTGAATCGCTGTACTGGAGGGAAATAAGTGCATTTTGCTATAGTGCCTTCATTAAACTTACACACAACTTTCAAGACTATAGTAATGATGATTAAGCCAAGAGATGTTGTTTTATGTTTGCAGCAGATAATACATAAGCACACATGTTAATAAACAACTAAACTGTGAGATAAACACACCAAAATGGTACAACACTGAAAACATTGTTTGTATTATAACTTTAAATGTACAATTTCTATTTTTACAAATGGGGAAGATTTGGAGGTTCACAACATTTCAGATTTAACAGACTATACATAACTTAACATGAAATGGACCCACCGAAAAGTAAAACATTAATTTAGAAATCTATGCCTTGCTTGGTCCTGAATGGTCAATCAACAGATACCACAGGGTTGAATAATGGAGGTAGAAAATGTGTGCAGACCACAAGAGTATAGTACTAGTAGTAGGAGTTAATAAAATCAACTTCGATATAATCCTTATTGGATGCAATCCACCTAGTGATAAGCGTATGAATATCTACACTGTGGAATTATGCCATAGGTACAGATGGCCAATCAGCTCTTTGCGTGCCCCAAGCTGGTCTTGTTGAGTCAAGAGAATGGCTTTCAAATGCACAAGGTAAACGAATGTCTTGCGGAAAGTTATCAGGAAGATAATTTTCAGTATTTCATGCAGCAAAATTATCAACAAATTGATTGGCTGGTATCAGAATTGGGAAGGATCCAATGGGCTGGTATCAGAATTGAAAAGGATACTACTTTTTTATTTATTTACTTTTTTAAAAACAGAATTGAAAATTCATCCCATTTTTGCTCTAGAACTCTGCCTGGATAATACAACCAGTACATTACATTACATTATTATTGCTTTAGGTCCAGCGGACTCTTCCGAGCTAAATCAGGACCGGACAACCACGAATCCGCATAAAAGATCTGCTGAAACAGCCCTAGTGGTAAAACCGAAAGCTCTCCACCAGCCAGTCACTTTACAATAAAGACATCCCACGCAGGGGACGCTGAGGCTTCACCCCAACTTATCAAACCCCCGTTTACAAAAACAAAATAGAATACAAACATCATTATAAATTATCAACAAAACACATACATATAAAATGCCTACATTGCTAAATAATAACATCATAGGAAGCCCTGGTGACCACCCGGCAGAAAGCGTCCAACATTCCCAAGCTGATCCAACAGACCTCATACACAAATAAGGAGTCTTGTCCCGGAAGAGTTTTCAAGAAAAAAGGTAGGAGACTGGGCTAGCGAAGAAGACTGGGCTAGCGAAGAAGACGATAGTATAGCAGATTGATAGAACAGAGCAGGAATGAGAAAGAGCAAATGAGAAAGACAGCGACAGTGGGAATTTAAAGCACTACATTTCCAGAAAGTGGGGATACTATTTATACTGAAACCCCCGGCACACCAACGGGGGTAATACAATCAGTAAACAGACACCCCAAAACAGTAACACATTGATAACTATTTAGAACACTAAAAGGACAATTAATATAATTATGCCATATGGTATATTAAATTATATACAAACATGGACATAAAAATATTTCCTCATATATTTTGGGGATCATGAAGATTCAGATTCTGGCTATTTCATGTGTGTGCCCTGCATATTCTAATTCAATACATAAGCATAACCATATACAATTAGTAATATATGCCTAAACATGATGTTAACCCACCAGCAGATTCAAACATTGATAATTTTCTGACTAGACAACTAATGAGACTTACCAAACACTCATGTCAGTCAATACAGTTATGTGTTTTTCAAAGCAATATTAATCACTAAGAAAATAAAACAAAACAACAACAAAAACATATCACATCTTATTTCCTTCTACACACACAGAAAAGCACACACAATAAATAAAACCTTTACTAAACATTTATACAGACAAATAAAAGTAATAAATTATAACAACAATTTGGAGAAGAAACAAAAATGAATAAAAGTTCTTTTAAAATCATATGAGAATACTCATTTTAAAACTGTTCATTATTAAACAATACAAATTGCTGTCACAACACTGAATACTGAATAAAGTAAAACCAATTACGCATTAGATGAAAAAAAAGGTTATCCATGATTGGATAAAAATCATGGTTCCTTTCATTCTAATCTTAAGCGATTAGACTTATGACATGAAATAAATATATAATTCATGAATGTGGCGAAAATAGCCATTGATCTGTTCCTTCTAGAATAAGGCATCTACCTCTACCAAAGTTACATCTAATTTTTTTCAAGCCCAGAGGCAATATGTGCTCATGTATTCATCAGGCAGCTTGCAGCAGTTCGATGGCCAGCGCTGGTAGAACACTTTAGCATTTCTATTTAAAGATACAAATAATGCTTATTGCTACCTGATCATTAATCTCTGAATACTCCGGTTTCCTCCCTCCCTTCAATAATGGTACTGGATGAAGTCAATCTAAAATTTACCCACCAAAAAAAACATTCGATTTCCTGCCCATCTACTAATAGCAATCTCCTTGCCTTTACATCCCATTTTGAGTTATAAATGAGTGTTTGTTATGTATGTGAGAGAGTGTGATACATGCAAGTGTTTTTCTTGGTACAGAGATTACAGCGCTTTGAGCCTGGTTGGTGGTTGGGGAAAAGCATGTACCGAGCACCCAATATTATTATTTTGAATCTTTTCCACAAAAAGATAATTGCTTTTTATTACAGTCCCAATTTAACTACTTTTATGCTCATCGTCCTACCAATGATTTTACAATTCTTGAATAGTGTGTAAATTACAAAAGAAACTGTAAATAAATAGATTTTTTTTTAAATAGATTTTAATGCTTTATTGTCCCTTTTATCGGGAAATTCTGGGCCGCCTCCCCTGTGGAAGGCGTAGTTGCAGCCTGTGGCGCGCCCAAACCCAACCTACCCAACATTAGCTGTGATTTTTGAAATTTAGAAATTCTTTAAATTTTTGAAATTTTTTGAAATTTTGCTGGGGGAGCAAACCGGAGTACCCGGAGAAAAAACCCGAGACGTTGCCCGAGTCGAAAGTAAATAATATTCGGAGAAACATAACGCTCCGATGCAGGATCGAACCCACACCTGTCAGGCGCCATTGGTTTCTGGCCTGTGGACAAGGCAAGTTCGTCCCGCCTTAGCCTACTTGGCCACAACGCTCGCTAGTATAAACAACAGTGTTGCAAATTCTGGTAAAAAATTTGAATATTCCAGAAGGGTGATTTGGTGATTCGTGACTACATATGCATGTGAATCAATTAACTGTATTTATGAGTAAACCGAGCTCACATAATGCTAACAAAATACATTGAAAAATCTTTTTCTTCCTTATTTGACAGCTCCTGCCTATCCCTCAATCTTGAAGCATACATTTTGCTATTATCACAGAAACCAGAAAGTACAATTGGCTACAGGCAGGCATTATGTGCAGAAACAATCACCTAACTTGCGAACTTGCTGTACTTCTATGGTCGTACTGTGAGGTACACAAACATTTTGTCCAGTTCATCATTATCATTGCCATCCTCAAAGTATTTTTCTTTGGCTTCCTGCAGCACTTCACCCACATCCCTTGGTCTCAGCCAATCTGTATTCACAGCATCCTGTATCTGGGACAAATCAGTTATATTGAGATTAGCAAATATTGTGATACTTGGACAAGATTTAAAATGTTTGATTGAAGCTGAAAATTTTCCTTTCATGCAACTATGATTAACACACAAATCACTCTTTCAGAAATGTGTGAAGAGAGAACATTATGTCATAAATGCTTTTCCATTTTCCACCATCACACCTCACCCCCACTCCTGTTCCTCAAACGTTCAGGACATCATGAATACTGCACTTCATCCTTTCCCTTCGAGATTACTTAAATGTGCACTGGATCCGAGTTGAACATGAGAGGCCATCGTGGATGTTGTATATTTACAATGATTTTTTTCCAGTTGATGACCTGCAATCAACTTGTAGATTATTCCGGCTCCTAAAACTGGGGTGTTTGTTGTGAGCAACCATGCAAAACAACAAACCATCTAAAACCACTGTACCAATGACTTGTACTGGTCAGCAAGATCAAATTAGGAAATTTGATATTTAGACCACAAAACCTTTAGAGCATGTTTAATACTTGAACTACTTTGACAGGATTTTTTTCCATTAGAAGTTGCTGAAAAAATCAAGACAGTCTAGTTATATCTATCCAATACTCAAGTACACTTACTCCAAGCAGGTCCAGAGATTCTTCGATAGAAGGAACAGAGATCACTGTTATACCAGGTTTCTGTAGAGCTGTACTGATAGCATTCCACAACCTTGAAAAAATTGAAAGATGTGGAAAGAGTCAAAGACTTAAAATGGGAACCCTGAACTTTGTTTTTATAAAACACTTATCCAAGAAATATAATTGACATTATTGCATAAAGGGAAACAACCAAGAACTTGATTGTAAAGAGCCCATATCCAAGATATAGGATTCACAGTATCATGAATACACAGCCACATTCACAGGTACTTTTGAGTGAAGTAACTTTTCACATGTTGTGGCTATTGTAAAAAGAAATATCAAATGTGCAAGATCTCCAGATGCCATTAGAACTGCAACAACAAACGTTTAAAGATTCTCTCTTAATCACAAACACACGTTTATTCACATGCACTAACTCATACACATATTATACAATCAACATTCACTCATCAAGAACTACAAAGAAAGTGACTTTACTTGATTTGCTGATCCTTTGATGAGAAAAACTCAAACACATTATTCAAGATGACAACATCACCTGCACGAAATAAATTCATAATTATACAGAAGGCAAGCAAACCATGCAGAAACTGCAAAACAAATAACTCACAGCTAGCTGGAACAATTGCAGCAAGGACATAACCATAATTTTCTGATTGTGATCCAATTACACCCCCACATCCCACCCCTCAGCAGCTCTTCTCCCAACCCCACTCAGAACTTCACAACATTTGTTCTAGATATGCCTTACAAATGTTTTTTATTTTATTTCATTTTGGGGAGAAATGGGTGTGGGTGTGAGGAGAATAGGGGAAGTGAAGAAGAGAAGTGAGAGGGGTGGGTGTGGAAATTGGGAATGAGAATATGTATGGAATGTAGTATACACACTAATATATAATGTAATGTTAAAACCTTCAAGGTACAATAATCAGTTTAAGAAACTTAAACACTTACTTTCATGGACCAAGTGTAATTTGTTGAGGACATCGCTCTGGTAAACCTAAAATAATTAAAACATGTAACCATAAAGCTATATTATATTATAAAGTTATTTGTAATTCTATTAACAAAATAAAGGCCATACAGTTACAGGTAATAAATACTTCAACTACAAAATCTCATTTCATAATATACTACCATAACAATCTATTTATTCCTAAATATAACTTTTTTTGCAACTTATAATTTACCTTTTCTTGGTGTCCTTAAATTTAACCTCTTTCTTGTGACTTAGAAGAACATTCAACTGCGATTCCTTTGGCTGATCTCAACGCACAAAGAAAAATATATATTCTGACACTTCCTTCCGTCAAAGCGAAGAGTTCCTTCCCTTCTCAGTCTCAGAACTAATTCAGTGGAATGGATGAAAGATAATTTATTGTGCATAAAAAATTATTCACACACAAGGCATGTTTGCAACAGTTCCAGATCAAAAGTCAGATAGACAAATAACTTTTATCCATAGCTTAGTAGTGTCAATTTTGACATCATCCACAGTTAGTGTATTGGAAAGACTAACTCATTCTTCAAGTGATATCTTACCTTGATTCTCTTTTCAAAGCCGTAGTCCTTTATGATCTGTTGCTGTAGCTTGCAAAATGTGGGATCCATCTCCACACCCACTATCCTGTGGCAGTCACTGTACAAGTAGGCCTGAAAACAATGATACACACAGTAGCTGCTAAAAGATGTGTTCCTCACACAAGTCACAGTACCACAAATGCAGTTGTTTCCAATCGACCAAAAATCACCATATACATTAAAAGACAAAGAAACTACAAGCCAAAAATGTTCAAACTAAGCACCTTATGTTAGTTAAAAAGCTATCATCTGGCATAGTTCCAGCATGGCACATGTACTGTTAATATACACAGTTGTGTGTGTACTTTGTAAGTTTCATCATTTCTGGCCTTCTAGAGCATAACATTCCACAAAAAAATATTCTTACCCCATATAGTACGGCTCCTGTGCGAGATCCAATATCCAGCAATGTTTTCCCTCTTAGGTCAACAAGAAGGTATTCAAACATGTACTTGATCTGGTTTAGAGATGCTGAGTGAGTCAGTAGAGCTGTAAACACACACAACCAATTACAGTAATTATACTGAAAGCAAGAATCCTACTCTAACGCTAGTTTGTAAACAATGGGCATTTTTTACTACCACTGTTATTATGAACATGTTAACATCTATTGTAACGACTAATGGAAAAGGGATAGTTTCCACTCTGCTAGGCGAGCTTTATGGCCGCGTGGTCTAAGGTGGGACTAACATGCCTTGTCCACAGGTTAGAAGCCAATGCCGCGTCTGATAGGTGTGGGATCTATCCCGCTCTGGGAGTTATGTTTCTCTGAATATGGCAACGTCTCAGAGGTTTTTTCCGGGTACTCTGGTTTGCTCCTCCAGCAAAATATATTTTTTTTAAATAATAAATCCACTAATATTAGGTTCGGTTTGAGTACGCCATATGCTGCAACTACGCCTTCCCCAGGGGAGGCAGCCCAAAATTTCCCAACAAAAAGGGACAATAAAGTGTCAAAAAATCAACAATCATTTTTTTAATTCATTATCCTAAATGAATGCTACTACATAAGTTATTACATTACAATCTTTACCAGCCATGATAGGCTGGCTTCGATACATGGTGTTCACACTGACTCAACCAAAGCTTTTAGGTTTTGAAGTTAGTTCAGCCAGGCTAGCTATAAATAGCTTCGCCGGTGCTCTTCTTTCCTTTCCTTTCACTGAAAGGGAGGGTGTAGGCAAGCTATAAATAGCCCGCAGCCAGCAAAATGTGGGAGAACCTAAGAGTGCTGCTCACATAGGCATTGAGCTAGTGTGTGTTATGCAGTGCTCAAGCATGGATCAAATGTACATGTGTACACTAAATGCTGTGGTTTCAATCCTCGCTTCAGCAAACTATTATTTTGTACAAGATAGATCAGAAGTGTAATTTCCCTATGATGTTATCTTGTATAAATTGTTATAATAATGCTTACTGAGTGGCTTGACATTTTGACTCCCACAGTCCGCACAGTAACTACGACTGAGCTTTCCTTCCTCACACAGTTCATCATACAGCTCATCATCATACAAGAACGCATCAACATGCAAAACTGTCTTTGGGTCCAACTGGCTGTACTGCAAAAAGAAGTAAAATGTTCACAAACATCAACAAAGGACAGACTGAGAAGAGAATGAAAGAGAGGGTGGAGATCTATAGAGAGAGAGAAGGGAAGAGAAAGGAAAGGGGAAGTGGTGGGGAAGAGAGCGGAGAAGGGGGGGGGGGGAGGGGAGAGAATTTCAATGAAAACATTTCCTTCTTTCTTTTTATTATTGTATTAAATTAATCAGTAATGAAACTATACATAATATAACTACTATAGTGGACTACTACTACTACTAAAAATAATAACTATATTATAAGAACAAAGCCCACAAGACTCACATACTCCTTAGGAAATCTATTTACACTATTATATTAAATGCAAAATAAAAGTACCAAGCGTTAGGTGGAGCTATATCCTATCCTATCCCATAACTCAAAAGTCGTTTGGGGCACCACAGATGATCGTTTAACCAGAGCGCTCCATCTTTCTCTGTCCTCAGCAGTCCACATGGCTTCACTCAGTGTCAAGCCAGTCCATTCTCAAATGTTGTCTTCTCACCTCTTTTTTTGTCTCCCTCTTCTTCTGCCTCCTTGTATTATGCCTTGCAGGATGGTCTTTGCAAGGCCTGATGCACTGGTGATGAGGCCATACCATTGGAGTTTCCGTTTCTCCACCACTGTGAGCAAGTCATTGTGTTGCCAAATGGCGTGTGTGATGGTTTGTTGGACTTCGTTGTTGGTGATGTGCTGAGTATAGGAAATGCCCAGAAGTCTTCTGTAGCACTTCATCTCCAAGCTTTGTATTCTTTGTTGTAGGTCTGCTGTGAGGGTGCATGTTTCGCAAGAGTATAAGAAGATGGAGATGACAAAGGAGCGCAGCAACCTTACCTTGGCGTTTAGACTGATAGTCCTGTCTTTCCAAATGGACTTCAATCTTGTCAGGGCGTTGTATAATTATGCAATCCTGGAGAGGACTTCTTGTCAGGACCCACTGTCTGATACAATTGCTGCTAAATATTTAAAACTGTGTACGGTTTTGAGAAATTGGCCTTGGACTTTGATTTCCGTGTTGATGCCATTGGCGTTGTTGGTCATCATTTTGGTCTTCCCTGCACTTATTTCCATTCCAAAGGCTATGGTGGTGGTGTCAAGCCTCTGTACCAGATGTTCAAGTTCTTGTTCATTTCCAGCCAATCCATCAACGTCATCCGCAAAACGGAGGTTGGAGATTGTTCTACCCCCTATGCTAACTGCAAGGGCATCTGATATGATGCGCTCTAGAAAGATAGTGAAAAGTGTTGGAGAGTGCAGGCATCCTTGATGCACACAGATGGTTGTTCTTGATGGCGCTGTTGTGGAGGACTGCACTGGTAGCTTTGTCATACAGGCTTTTGATGGCTTTAATATTTTAGGGCTGATGTTGTACACTCTCATGGTTGCCCAGATAGCTGCATGCCAGACTCGGTCAAACGCTTTCTTGAAGTCTACAAACAAATGATATAGATGTTGTAGGTGCTGTAGGTATTTCTTACAGATTATTCTGAGGTTGAAAATCTGCTCAGTGGTACTTCACCCTCCCCTGAATCCTTCTTGCTCTTCAGCTATGATTTGTTCAGCTTGGGGTTCAACCTTTTGAGTATTTTTTCAGGAGGACTTTGCTGGGATGGCTGATGAGGCTGATGGTGCAGTAGTTTTTACACTCCTGAAGGTTACCCTTTTTGAGAAGAGTGATGACAAGCGACTGGGTCCATGGCGTAGGTCACTCCCCCCTCTGCCAGATCTTGTTACAGATCATGGTGAGGGCGTCAAACATCTCTTCTCCTCCTGCTTTAAGCAATTCTGAGGGGATGTTGTCCACTCCTGCTGATTTCCCCTTCTTCAGCGATTGCACTGCTACCTCAACTTCTTCTCGGAAATTTGGGAGGATTTCTTCTTCTTCTCTGGGGACATGCTAGCACTGAAAGGTCTCCATTTTTGTGTGTGGTTGTAAAGGTCTGAGCAGTACTCTGTCCATCTATCCAAGACTTCTTGTTCTTCTGTAAGGCACATGCCAGACTTGCTTTGGATGGTGGAGACCTTGGGCTGTTTAACACTTGTCAGCCACTTCACAGTCTGGTAGACCTTCTTGCTGTTGTTCTTGTTCAGACTGTTTTCTTTTTCCTGGCCCTGGTCTTATATCCAGTTCTTCTTTGCTGTGCGCATGCCTTTTCAAATGTGACTATTGATTTCTCGATAAGCATCAGCTCCCTGTGAGGTGTTCTTTTTTCTTTTCAACTCTTTTCCTTTGTCACACAGGTCCAAAAGTTCAGGCATGATCCATGGTTTTTACTTTGCGCGGTGTTTGCCAGGGATCTCAGTGGCGGCATCTGTCATTGCTTAGTTGAAGGTGGTGGTCACGGTGTTCCCAAAAAGTGAGTTTCAGGAACACTTTTTTTTCCTGAATAGGCTACGATACGATTTTCTGGGACACTAATATGTAAGAAAAGTACCTTGTATTTACACTATGTACATGCTGAAATCTCTTCTTCAGTTACTGTTGTTTCTGAAAGGACCTATAGTAGGCACTCTTCAAATCTCTGTAATCCTCTTCTTTCCAGCTCCCTTGAAAGACATCTGGCCTGGAGTTGGCAATGAGTAGAGCTTCACATGGTTTCCCCTTTGTTGCCCACCACAAGACATGGCCATTTTTCTGTTTAGTCCTGTTTAAACTTTTGAATCCTTTGCTTGTTTTTCTACATATCCATTTTGGAGGTGTTTGTTCTCTGTCGCTTCCTCTTCTTCCACAGACACATATTTGCCAATAGTAGGCCTACTCTGGAAGTTGAAAGAAGCCGTTTTGCACATGCGCATCCATTCTGACTTAGAACACGCACACACACTAACTCAGATTAACATCCACAGAGCTCGGGAAGCACTCCCACATCAGGAGAGAAATGTGGTGTCTGTGTTCTGACTGACACGCAAAATCAGTGACTTTCGTGTTTATTTTTGGAGGGAAATTTGCGACTGGAACAGGCAAATAGAATCTGTATTTTTGGAATGTTCTGTTTATTTTATTGATTTTCTTTAATAAATATGGTTGTACCATAAGGGTAGACATGTCTGTCTACTTTATCAGCTCCCAAAATGAGCAGTGGTGCACATTTTCCTCCAATTGTGGCTTGGAATATTTCTGCCATCTCTGGGTCTTTCAGTTTGTCCAGGTCGAACTTCAACCTGGAGCACTTTGCTTTGTTCACTCTCTTCAAGTATAGTCAGAAAGACGTCATCACAAGATCGTGGTCACTTTCAATGTCTGCTCCTGAAAAAGTGCAGGTCTTGCCAATGTTGAGGCTTGATTTGAAGCATTTCTTGATCATGATGTAGTTGATCAGGTTGTGATGCTCCCCGCTGGGACTGTGTCAGGACCATCATCTAGATTTTCTGTGGGGACCAGGTGTGTTTGCCAGTATTAGATTGTTGTATCTGGCAAACTACAAGTGTCTTAGACCTCTGTCATTTGTCTCATTACTGCAATGGGGTCCCATGTGTCTCCCCAGTGGTGGTATGCATTCCAATCGCCTTGCACTATGACTATGTCCTTCCTCAGCACTTGGTCATTGACAGCCTACAGATGTTCATAGAAATCCTCGACTTCGCTGTCGACATAGTCTGATGTTGGGACATAGGCCTGGATGATGGTGATGTTCAAAAAGGCTGCTCTCAGATGGATGGTAATGAGTCTACTGGAAACTGGGCAGCAACCCATGACAGTGGCTAGAATGTCTCTGTTGACCAAGAATCCAATGCTGTGTCATCTCTCCCACTGAAATAAAGCTTGTGGCCTTTGTCGGTCGTTGTTTTACCTAGGCCTGTCCAGCGACGTTGGATGAAATCTAAAATGTTCTATCGATAGTGGTCCAGCTCGTGGGCCAGATCTTCTAATTTTCCCTCTGCAGTTAGGGTTCTGACATTACAGGTTCCTATTACGATGTTGTCTTTCATGCAGATTGTGCTAAGGTGTCCATCACTAACACAATTACCACATTCATCCTGGTGGCCAACAGAAGGCGCGGTCTTTGGTGACACTTGTGACGACCAACCCAATATGGAGTAAGCAGTTCTATTCATTTCATGGAGTGTCTTGGGCAAGAAAGACATGGTAGGGCCCAATCCTCTCCAGGCTGTTGGCCACAGCCGAAATCCACAATTATAGTGTGGCTCCTTGGCTCCGAGCACCTATAATAATGTGAGGTTCCTCTGCCTTGGCCAGTGACTTCTCTCTAGAAGACTTTCGCCCAATGATGCCGTGTTGACATTACCCCTGTTAGTCGCCTCTTACAACACACCTGGAAACGTTGCGTCTATTCTATTCAGCGCCCCAACCCACAGGGCTTTGTGTGGAGCTTTACACGAACTTAATAACAAACAGAAAGTACTAACAAAAAGTAATACTGACTCTAAAAGTCTAACCTTGAGATAACCTTAACATCCACATGACCATCAATGTGGTTTCTTCAAATAAACATCCTTATTAAAACCTCTAATGATAACTTACAGGACCAACTGTTGGGTACTTGATGTTTTCAGTTTTAGCAACAGCAGTGATGGGTAGGCTATGTCGGAGCTGATCTCTGATGCTGTTCATGATCACTGTTTTGTTTTCCACAGTGACTTCTTCCTCATCCTTCTCTATTTCTGCAAAAATAGAAAACAAAAAACATGAAATATGAAAAGAAATGCACACTTACATTTCAGAGTACAAAGGTATAAAGTATAAACAATTCAAAATTTGCCTACCTAAGCTAATCAAAAAATGTTATCTGTGCTGTCCTGTGATGACTGAATCTGTGATGACTGTGATGGCATGAATCTAGATCTAGATCCAGAATTAATGTCTTCCAACAAAGTGTTGAACTACTGTGGAAAACAAATTGTGTGTCAAAACATACTTATGTATGGAATACAATATAGGCCTATACCCATTTCTTTCTTCAAACCCTCACTATTGGCTGTTGGATCATTAGTTTTGTTGTAACAAACCAAAATATATAAAAATAAAAAATACCCAAACCAAAACAAAACTGATATATTAATAGTAATTAGTATAGACTATAGTATAGTATAGTATGGTATGGTACAGTATAGAATAGCATAGCATAGCATAGTATAGTATAAAATGATGTACATGTTATAGCAACAGTGTTCCCGATTACGCACAGTAGTGCGTCAATTACGCACAAAATATGAAAAATGACGCAGAAAAATTTGCATGCGTGCGTCCTGTGGACGCACACATTTTTTTCTAATCGCTGAAGTAAAAAATACGACCAACGAGTGGCGAACTAATTCACGGCATAATCAGAACCCGACTGAGACTGCCATTGCAGACGATTAAAGATTGTGTCGGGAGTTGTCGCCCTTAAAAATCGCATGCGCGCGCATTGTAAACTTCCTCCAAGCAATCCATTCAATGAACAAAAAAATATCTTCGTGAATCCATTCATGTTTTAATTTTTTGGTTTTATATGATTTTGATAACTAATGTGACGCTTTAACAAAGTAAAAAAAGAAAAAGAAAAAAGGGAGGCTTGGACTTGTTTTTTCATTTCTTTTTCCGATTTGGGGACTCTCAAAATGTGCACAAGGACTCTTAAAATTTTATACCTGGGAGTCCCAAGGACTCTCATTTTTTGTGTGTGGAGGGAACACTGTAGCAAGTCATAGCATAGGGCATAGCATAAATTATACAGAAGGTTCAGTGTTTGCAATTACAAGTATTAGACATTTGTTTCCACACCTCATCCTGTTCAATTTATTTCTGCAGTTTCTTTTATCCAGGCTTATTCTAAGAACGTTTAAAAAATCTATAATTTACAAGTCACATTTTCAGATTTTGTGCTTCTGTCTTTTTTTGTCACTGTAACTTTCAATAACACTTATTAGATATTATGAGAGTATTATAGTGAGGCCTATGAGAAAGTGCTCTGGGCCTGTGTTTTGACCAGGCTTAAAAAAACTGCAGTGGGCGACTCTTCTATGTGTAGCCGAGAGGAGTATTTGACTCCTGTCTCTCGGCCACCATCTTGAAAACACGGCCCAACCCAAGCTGTTATTTTTTTATTTATCCCTAGTAAGAGGGACATAAAAATATTTGCCCTGCAAGGTGGTGAAGTGTGTTGATAGTAAACCAGGTTGCCGGCTGCTAGTGCCACGACACTCCATACAAGCCACTGCCACTGACTTGCATAAAATGCCTGCCGACAATGTAGTCCTGCTCACCACCAAAAGCAGAAGACGAATGGTCACCTGGGGCTGGGGAGAACAAATGTCGTGTCGCCTTGTCCTGCATAACCCAATGGCCACTTCAAAGAATTCTGCACAGCAGGAGCCATCCAAGGCTAGTCTAATCAATAAATGTAAGGTAGAAAACTTCTCTCCCAAGCTTGAAACAGTCGCCTCCCAATCCACCACATACACACATCTATTCGTAACCAAACATGCCAAAGAAATTCAGAATCAGTTGACTTAAATACAGAGAATTAAACAAGTTCATAACGCAAAGTCAACATGTGTTTCACTTACCTTTGATCCTTTCTTTCACACTTTGCAAAAACTCCTTTCTGTTGCTGCCATGCATCTTTTCTAGTGCAGCATTAAAATCATCAAGAGCTTGATCAACTGACATTTTGACTGTCGTAAAGTTATCCTAAAACTATACAGATAACTCGTAGTTGTTTCAATACAGACACTGACAACAAATGTTGCTGTCAACAACACACAACAAGATTTTGTTTCTTCTAAAAAAAAGCAGCAACAAAAATAATAATTAAACATTAAAGAAAAAGTGTGCAGTTCACCCTCACAAAGGTGGAATGCTTAATGTTTTCCCTTTCTGATGCACTAAGAAAAAACGGTCAGAAACACTTTTTCAAATAGCTGTATAATTATCTCCTTGGAATAACTAAACCCAGTCCGGTATACGTATAAATGTATACAATGTATCAATACAATGTTCACAGCCATGTGATTTCAGCATTACAGAGTAGCCTTTCTTGAAAGCTTCTTTGTGGAAGAAAGTCGCGTTAAGATCCGTGGAAGTTTTTATTGGCCAATCAGCAAGAAGGTTGATGTTGACATGGCGGGACAGTTTTCTGCAGCGTTGGAAAGTTATTGCTGAAATATTATTCAAGGTATGCTTTTGGTGTTCCTGATTATAGTATTGCAGCTCTATGGGCAACCATGAAAGTGTACAACATCAGCCCTAAAATCATAGAAGTCATCAAAAGCCTGTATGACAAGGCTACCAGTGCAGTCCTCCATAACAGCGTCATCGGGAACTGGTTCAGAACAACAATCGGTGTGCGTCAAGGATGCCTACTCTCTCCAACACTCTTCAACATCTTCCTAGAGCGCATCATGTCAGATGCTCTTGCAGATCACGAAGGCACAGTCAGCATAGGGGGCAGAGCAATCTCCAATCTTCGTTTTGCGGATGATATTGATGGATTGGCTGGAGAGGAACAAGAACTTGAACAGCTTGTACAGAGGCTTGACACCACCTCCAGAGCTTATGGAATGGAAATAAGTGCAGAGAAGACCAAAATGATGACCAACAACACCAATGGCATCAACGCGGACATCAAAGTACAAGGCCAATCCCTCAACACAGTGCACAGCTTCAAATATTTAGGAGCCATTGTGTCAGACAATGGGTCTCGACAGGAAGTCCTCTCCAGGATCGCACAAACAACTGCTGCCCTGACAAGGTTGAAGCCCATTTGGAAAGACAGAACCATCAGTCTACATTCCAAAGTAAGACTGCTGCGATCTCTGGTCATCTCCATCTTCCTATATGCTTGCGAAGCATGGACCCTCACAGCAGATCTCCAACGAAGAATACAAAGCATGGAGATGAGGTGCTACAGAAGACTTCTGTGCATTTCCTATACCCAACACATCACCAACGTTGAAGTCCGACAGACCATCACACAAGCCATTGGACAACACGATGACCTGCTCACAGTGGTGAAGAAACGGAAACTCCGATGGTATGGCCACGTCACCAGATCATCAGGCCTTGCAAAGACCATTCTGCAAGGCACAGTGCAAGGAGGTAGAAGAAGGGGGAGACCGAAAAAGAGGTGGGAGGACAACATTCGAGAATGGACTGGTTTGACACTGAGCGAAGCCATGAGGGCTGCTGAGGACAGAGAAAGATGGAGTATGCTGGTTAAGCGATCATCTGTGGTGCCCCTACGACCTTCGGGTTATGGGACAGGATAGGATAGGATAGGATTATAGTATGGGAAATTTGTTAGATAAAATTCTTGATATTTAACCTCTTGAACTGACTTCATTCGTGTTGTTACGACGAAATATATTCCTAACAATTTTAATTCCTTGCTGATTCAGCTATATCACGTTTATTGAAAGTGAAAGTACAAAACCTCATTTATTGCCGAATGATGTATGGAGCTGTCCTAAACAAATTATCCCAGTTCAAAATGCGTTGAAAGCATTGGTTTTGTCCTACGTCTAGCCCCAGACGTCTTTTTGTTGGCTCTGTCTACGTATACAAATGTTACACCTTATCAAGGTCGATACTCCTCATCCCAGATGCTTGAATCTTGTGTACCAGGCTAGAATTCATTTATCCACGCAGGCCTTCCACTCACTCAGCAGCAAGGCAGGAGTCGTATATAGTTTCCCAACTTTATTCAGCAAAAACCAACAACTGCAAACAGGATCGCTTTCCGAAAATCACTTCTTTTTTTTTTTTTAAATAGACCCATTTCCAGTTTCGGAAAAGCATGACTCAAAGAAAGAGCTCCGCGCAGCCCGCTCTGCGCAGACGAACCGGAAATCGATCAAAGCCTTTCGTTTTCGTTGGCGACTCTGTTTCTTGAGTGTTGACGAAGACGGGTAGAAAAACGCCTTACTTGATCGCATCGCAAGAAAATGTCGTATCATTGTGTGATGAAGGAGTGCCACAATGGCAGCTATCGTTTAAAGAAGTGGAAAAACGCCGAGTGTGATATTCATGGAGTTAAACACGCTTCTGACGACTGCAGTTGCAGACCGTTGTTCAGGTTAGTCTGATCATGATGTAGGAGATCTGTTCTATTCTCTGATTGTGTATTGCTCAGTTTTATCTATGGTTTGCTTCAACGAGGCATTTTAATATTTTTAACTTGATAAATGAAGTACATAACAAATTTATGATGTAATTGTGCATCAGAATGAAAAGCTTGGAAAGAAAGACAAAAACTGGCGGGGAAGAGATTAGTCATAGATTATATAGCAGTAGGCCTACTTACTAACTTAGCCTAAGGCTTTTTTTAGACTTTAGCTCTCGATATTAACTAATGAGGGTCAAGTGACCAAAACCCAAGGCTGTGTTTATAATGTGTTTTCTTTTCAAAACCCTGTCCAGACTGTTTTTAAAAGCATTTAAAATTAAAGTTTTTGCATTAATGATTAACACTCTCAGGTGGTAAGCTGGTCCAGTTTGTTACAATTCTGGTAGTAAAAAAAAAAATTAAATTGTGTATTATTATTATTTCTTTTTATTATGTCCACTGGTTAGTCCTAGGCCTGATAGTCTAATTTGTGTTGAACCATTAGTACTTGAGTCATGAAAAAGATAAGTAGTCTACACTGAATTACTTATCGATGTTGTTATTTGTATTTCTCAGCTTACACACCATCCCGACCAGGAAGACACGACCTAAGGAAAGAGACAAATGGATGGTGCTTATCAACCGAGTGAACCCCGTGACAAAAAAGCTGTTGTCTCCGTCAAAAGACCACCGTGTATGCTCAGAGCACTTTGTGGATGGGGAACCAACACCAGCAGCCCCTTTTCCTACTGTAAAACTGGGATATCCGGATTTTGAGAAAAAGGCCTGTAATCCATAATTCATACTTTTATGTACATGTATTGAACAAAACAAATTATCTAGGTTAGGCCAATAATGTGTCTCTCGTGTTTAGGGTCACATGAGCCGGTAGGTAGCGGCACACACCATCAAAAGATGGAAAAAAATGAATGTCATTATTTCATTTAAGGTCTATACACAAAGTGATTTCAGACCCCTTCCTCCCCGTCTCTCCCCCCTAAAAAACCATTAATAATATAACAATTTAAAAACGCGAACTAAGCCATCATCTTAACCACTAATACTTAAATTTTTATTTTTCTTGAAAATCAAACACTTTCTCACTTCCACTTCCAGTTAATTTTTCAATTCATTGACTTTTGTTAGCGTAAAAACTTAAAGTAATCTCTAAATTGCTTGTTTTCTCGCCTCGGTAAAGACTGTCAATAATGCATAGATCTTTATAAACTTGGTATCAAAAGAAAGATCAAGTCCTTGTCTTGTCTGCTGTATGTTTGTTTTGTGTTTATACTTTTAGCAAACATAATTATAATAATAATACAAAATAAAAAAACAATACACTAAATAATAAGCAATCATAACATTATTTTAAACTTATTATACATTTTCATTGTAGACAGGGACATGTATGCCAGTTATGAATTAGGTAGTCAAAAGCCATTTTTAAAAAATGATTTCCTCATCACAAAACTGACATAGATTTAAAGAGCTTTTCATTATGAACACAATGGTATATTTTTTATTTATGTAGGATTAATAGTTTTTAAGAAATGGGTGCTGCAAGGTCGTAAATTTTGACGTTATTTTGGCACGGTTGTCAAATTATGAAAAATCCCAACTTTGAGCATCCATACCATCATTACGGTTAACATTAAATGACTGATTTTTTGTGTACCTGGTCTTTGTATACCAAATTGCAACTCCAATTTTTTTTAGGATGACAACAATAATAATTTCCAATATACAGGTGTCCGAAGTGGACAAAATCTTTACTTTACGTACAAAATTATGCCCGAAATAGTAAAAATGGCATAACTTCACTTTAAATTGTCCTATCTCAATATATTTTATACCAAAGTGATCAGTTTAAATAGATCTACAAAACAAACAGACAAAGACATACAATAACAAACAAAACAAAAAAAGATTTTTTTATGCCCAAGAATTTTTTTTATTTAAGTTAGTAATTTTTAACACGCAATGCTGGGTAAGCAACACCAGGAAACAGGACCGCCAGTCAGTAGTGTGAACCAATCAGCAACCTGAAAAAATGAAAAGACATGATCGAATTAAAATATGCAAATGTTTACTCATCATAAATTACTTGATGCACAAACACATTCTCCTTCATCTTCTTCTTCTTGTCCTAGACGGGCGAGTGCCGGTAACAAGAACATACCCAGCATTTGGCTGCAGCATCCTCAATAAGTTGAGGTTGGCAGCCATTCAAGAAGATATAAAAGAAATATGCACTTTCATGAAGGGGTGAAATCAGTGAATGAATGTTTATAACCTACTAATAATAAAATTGCTATTATTATTTGTATTTACTATTATAATACAGCAAGAATAAAATCTTACATCATTTCTTGACTTGTTCCCAACTTGTCTGAGCAACTCCAACTGTAGAGGTACTATGTTGCCATGTTGGTCAAAGAAACTGGTGGTGGATCAGGAGGCCTTCCTTTTCCTCTTGCAAGAAATGTTCTCTTCAAGCCATCATAGGTTTCATCACCTGCAGACAGAGAGTGAGAGAAACATAAGTACAAAATATAACAATTGAAAAATAATAATAAAATTGGAGTTACACTTAGAATTAAGTGTAATAAACTCTTAAAATTTAGGCTACACTTATTCTTTGAATGTATGCTAAAACAAAACAAAACAATTCATAAATAAAAGCTCTAGAAACAAGACAATTGGCTTACTGCTTTGCTATTTATTATATATCTATATCTATCTATTATCTATTTATCTATTTTTTTTAATAGTTATTCTATAATATATATAGATAGATAGATGCCTAATAATATATGAGAACGCTGGGCGTGGGAATAAAAAAAATTCAGAATTTGCAGTGTAGGCCTACTCTGTTTAATGTTTGTGTGATTAAAATGATACCTGACTGTACTACAACAATAACAAAAAGTAAAATAATTATTTTCGGTGCAGAAACAAAATCAGCTAAGGAACAACACCATTATTTAAATAATTATCGAATGGTGAATGTCACTTTGATATTGCATTTTCAGTAGGCTAGCGTCTAGCGATCCACGCACAAGTCGATGTTTAGGCCTATGTAGTAGTACCACTATGAGTAGGCCTACTGACGATCGATGCTAACTAAAATGCGTAAATAATAATGATTATATATCTGTAATTCTAAAGTATAAATTTAAGAAACAATTTCACTTACCAACCAGTGTGACCAGATTGAATGTTGGAAGCTGAGATGCGATGTTTTCTGCTATGTATAGTATGTAATTGAGGCAACAGATCACCACACCGTACGCCGTGATCGTAATAAAAATGTCCGTCAGAAACCTCTTTTCTTTCTAAAAGTGCTCGGGTCAATAAATTCGTATAGTAAAACAAACTATTGCATTATTTTGATGAAAGATTCCTCTTTTTTTTAGTATGTCGTGGTTACCGATTGAACAAGTTAAAAGTTTCGAAAATATCGAGACAACACTTTGCACAAAGCCCATTCAAAGAAATTCTTAAAAACTTCCGGTTCATTTGGTCTCAGTGGAAAGCTAAGAAACAGAGCTTTCCATTGGTTGTCTATTTATAACAATCCAATCAGTAGGAGCCAAGCACTTTGCATTTGAAAACTGTACCCTTCGACCTGCCATGCAAATCACTTTTCTGGTTTGCGTCGAAACAGACCACACGCTCCCATCTTTAAAAACTTTTATTAAATCAATAACGCTTAAAACGAACATAGATACAACAAAAAACATCAAGATAAGGGATTAATCTTTTATTTTAATTTAAAATTTATTCGTTTTGATGCATTTTAAGGATAAATCAGCATGTTATAATGCAAGCAAAATTCAGTCAAAACTCGAGAGCGGACCAATTGCTTAAGAGGCTTTTGACTACCTATATGAATACACTAATGCAACCCGCAAATTCACAACTTTAAAAGGGCATTTTTCAGTAACTATTGAAGATGATCTTATATTTTTTTGTTTTGTTTATCTTAGATTTTCATGTACTTTCTTTTTAAAAAATGAAAGCAGCTGCTCATTAATATAATTTTTAGCTGAGGTTAAAAAAAAAAAAAACTGCTTGGTAATGCATAATAGTTTTTGTGGGTGTTGTATTTCAGGTTGAAAGGGTACTGGCCCAGCACCACTACGAGAACATGGATGTGGTCCAAGCCAGGAATACATACATGGGTGCATCATCAAACAACACACGCACAGAACCATGCCTAGGAGACAGTCAGTCAGGTGCAAAGGGGCTGCAAGGGGGGCACTTACATAACTCCGAGGATCCCAGTCATACTGTAGAGGTGTTACCCAATGCCAACACTGCACATTTGGTGGACGGATTGTTAATAAATATATTCACATTACTGTCTGTGGTCTTACTGTTTGGCAGACAGATTAAGAGGATGTTTGTAGAAATGTGTGCATTGTTGCGTGAAATAACTTCTCTGAAGCGAGAGAACCAGAACTTAAAAGAACAAATCATCAATTTGCAGACAATCCAGTCGAAAATGACTATTCCTAAATCAGTCAGAAGAGCTCACCCGGTTGCCAAAGCCCCACCTCGCCTATTCTACAGTCTGATCACTGAAAAGAATGTGCAATACTATACTGGTTTATCAACCAAGGGTCTGGTGAAGACTATTCACGACATAATGAAGAGCTTTGTTTCCAGACGATGGCAGGGAAACTCCAAGCTCAAGTCTGTTGCGCGAAAATTCAAAAAGCAACCAGCTAAGTTTGGTCCAAAACGGTTTCTGGATAGTATTGATGAGCTTCTACTTGTTTTGATGCGTCTGCGGCTGGGTTTAGATTTAAAAGATCTTGCAGACCGTTTCCATATTTCACACAGTCTTGCAAGCAAGATTTGGACGGCCTGGCTAAAGGCTATGGCAGCTGTGTTGCAACACACAATAAAGGTGCCAGATCTAGAGACAGTCATTGCCACCAAACCTACAAGGTACAGAAGCAGAGACATGACGAACTTGATGGCCATAATTGATGGGACTGAACTATTCATAGAAACTCCACAAGATTTTTTGCTACAGTGTATGACATGGAGCGATTACAAACACCACAACACACTAAAGGTTCTTGTAGCTGTGTGCCCAAACAGCTACATTTGCTATGTATCTGCTGCATACGAGGGAAGGATTAGCGACACAGAACTGGTCAAGGACTGCAGGTTTTTAGAACTGTTGCCACCCATGTCAACAGTGATGGCAGACAAGGGATTTAACATCCATGCAGAATGTGCCAGACTGTCCTTGAATGTGCAAGTACCACCAGGGCGTAGGGGACAGACACAAATGCCCACTAAGGATGTGAAGCAAACAAAAAAAGTAGCAAACCTTCGGATTCTTGTCGAACAAGTGATCAGTCGTCTGAAGAGCTTTAAATTTCTCAAAAATGAAATGTCCATCATCAGTGCAGATCTAGCTGATGAAGCAGTTCTTGTTTGTGCTGCTCTGAGCAACTTGAGAGGGCCTATCTACACTGATTAACTTGTTCGAGATCTCTAAATCTCTTGCCCAGGATCAGATTCTATAATATACTATAGTAAGACATAAAAGATGGTGCCATAAAGTGAAAAGCTAGAAGTGTTTCTGCCTGAGCTCAGAGTACTGCAGGTGACTGATTTGAACTAAATTTTGTTTTTTGTTTTGTCACAAATTGTCAGTCTGGTTTTCTCTACTCATTTGCCCTAGCCTTTTATGCAATGTGTATTTTGGTTCAAATAATTTCACCAGCTCTTTGTATCGGTATTTTCGGATTGTTATAAGTGAAATTGACTGGATTGCTGTTGTGTTAGAGATTTTTCCGGTTGTAAGACGTGGTGTTTAGTGGTTATTCCTATTTGGTTTGAATCAATTAGAAGATAGAATTTGAAGATTTGAAGATATAAAATATATATTTTTTGTGAGCTTTTCAGCAGCCCTGGGGCCGGGTAGCTCAGTTGGTAAGAGCGTCTTGCTAGTAACCGAAAGGTCGCTGGTTCGAATCCCAGATTGGTCAACGTGTGATCATATTATTTTCCCCTTTACCAACAACTGGCCCGCTGGTGTCAGTATAAATCGGTCCAGTAGTCACCTATATGCGAAAGTGTCGTGTGACTATAATCTACAAACAACAACAACAGCTTTTCAGCAGTCTGCTTTTGTTAGTCGATGGGAAAAGTCGTCTCTCTGCTACATGGTCTGCAGTAGTTCAGTGAGCTGTTTCCTCGATGTTAGATTTTCATTTTGAATTTTAGCAATGATTGAACCTGTATCAAGAGTGTGTTCCTTTTGTGTGAAGCCATGAGTGAGCAAAGGTTTGTTGCACTTAGTAATACTTTTTCATTGTTTTCTGTACTTTCGGAATTCACTTCAAAATGAATTTCCCACTCCTTAGCTGTTTCAGCAAGAGTGACTGAGCTATGTTTTGAGAATGATTTCCGCGAGTTGTTTTTTCTTTGTTCAAGTCGGCTTCGGCAGTTTAGTTTTATTTTTCCTTTGTACGGGAAGTTGCGAGTTAATGCTTAAGTTTTCTTTGTCAAAAAGATTAATTTATAATAATTTGTAGCAATAATAATAACTTGTTTTTATGGAAAATTTTAATCCTTGTGTGGTTTTTGTCTTCAAGTTTCAAGGTGTTTTGATTGTTTGGATGCAAGTTGTAAATGTAAGACATCTTGAATGATGTTAGCGTTCATAGGGTTCCATGATTGTTGAAGCAGAAAGCACACTGGATTTGCAAGTTGTATGTGAGTGTGAAGTATCTAGTAATGTATGTTTATGTGATTATTGTTTAACAATTGTTTTGTTTCTCTTCTTAGTTTTTACCTTGTTGGCAAGCCCCTATGAACATTTGTGGATTGACTGCATAGTTTGAAAGACATAAACGTTTTAAAATTGATGCTTAGTCAAAGTGATCTTGAATCGCACCACGCTGTATTTGTGCTATCATGATTAAATTGATAAAAGAAAGGCAGTGAATTTAGCGTTTTTCTAGTGAGAGTCATTACTATAATAATAATAATAATAATAGGATGCTATATAGTATACGCGCCTTTCCCCAAATCAATCAGGCTCAAACGTCTTCACACAGGTCTCACTTAAAGTACAGGCATTCACAATAAATATTTCACACCAAAACCTTTCATCCCCTGCTGACTAACTTTTATGCTTTTGTTTTTTTTTTCAGTTGTTTTGTGTGTGATGACCAATGTATGCATGAAGAATCTTCTATGGGCAGTTTTATGGATTATATAAATTTGTGCATTCTGGTTTTGTTCAGGAACTATGTAGCTGCAAATGGGCAGACACTTATTAATTACAGAGCTGTACATGCATACACTGTCCATTTGCTTTGAGAACAAGCCGATTGTATGAAAATCGCCAGTAAAGTTGAATTAAAGGAGTCCTAAAAAGATCACGGAATTTTAAGCTCTTTGATTTTACATGATATGATTATATGTGCATGTAAACAAATTGTAATGCAGGCACGCTCCCTCATAACCATGCAAAATTAAAGACAATACTTACACAGAAAAATATGTCAATGTTTGGAATTTGGAAAAAAAAATCACATACATTCACTTCCAACACATACACACTGAATGTCAAAATGTGCTCAACATTTTATTATCAGGCAAGATACGCTGTATAAATAAATTGTAAACCTTAGTGAATAGATCTGTTGATCACAACCGATATCTTAAGAATAATCGTGTTTGTTCCAGAAGGTCAAACTATTGAGCGAAAGCTATTCAGTCTGCAGCATACACAAACATTTCAATGTTTATATGTGTATATATGTATGTGTGTAGCCTATATATATATAGGTGTATGATTATATGTATGTATATCATATGTATAAAATAATAATGACAGTAATAATAATAGTAACTAATAATTAATAATAGTAAATAATAATTAATAATATTTATAATATTATTGTTCAGCTTTGAATTATTATTCATGAGCAGTGTTCTTGAGCTTTAATCTTGTGGTTTTTAACCTTTTAGACACATATTGATTATTGTGCTAGGTCCTTTTATTTGAACTGCTCTCATCAGTGAACTGTAGTTTTACTGAATAGGTATCTATATAAAGACTTGATGTGATGTTGTTAATACATGGCTTGATAAAGATTTGAATAAAAATCTAAATATTGCCTCAGACCTCAACTTGGGTGTTGCTGTTTGTTTTGTTCTCCTAATGTTTATATGCTCCAAAGCATTGTTTAATTTAGGAAATGTTCATCAACTTCCTTAAAACAAAATGAGATTGTGGCTGATAACGCCTCATAAACAGATTATCAATGAATATGTGAACATTAAACAGCATCACCCCTACCCTCATCACACTCACACATGGTGCCCAGCAAAGAAAGAATCAGTGAGTCACATCAAATAGTATTACAACCTATACACCCCCCCCCCCCACCCGCCTCTACATGCATGTCTATGGCACCAAATTAATCAACATCAATTAACGTCACAACACATGGGCATCACCCTCCCTCTCCACACCTCCACGTCGTCGTAGCAGCTTGTCCAAAACTAGGCACCGTAATAGCCCACACCGAGAAAATTCACAAGACTTTGATTCTAGCTTAAGAGCACATACACATCATTTACAACATTTTGGACACACCCATACATCATCATCACTTGGTTCGCAATCCTCAACAATTCCAACACACATCTGGTGGTACCACTCTGGGCACATGTCACACTTAACTGAACATTCTGCAAAATCGCGAGGTTCCTCTGATAGCTCCCTCAAACAAATCCCACACATATACACTCTCTTCACACCAATAGTTTTTTTTTCTTTTCTACTTCTACTAGTTCTCGCCTTTTTCGCTGAGAGCTCAGAGTTGGGCTCAGCGGCTCTCTTCTTTGCCACATCTGCATTTTGCTCCCCAACATCTGTGCTTTGCTTCTGATGCTCTGATGAACTGGTGTCTACAGGCTCCAGTTCAGCAGTGTCCTTTGCCTGATCTCCAGTTGGCTCCAAAAGCATAGGGGCAACCACCTCATTCCAGTACAGAATCAAGTTTGACAACATTCTGCTCCAGAACTCCTCGTTGAAATCAACACACACACTCATACTCCCATGTTCAGTGTAAACAAACAGCTCACATGAGTTCAGCCCAGTTATCCCCAACTGCCCTTGAATTTGGCCAAAATAGGCATGTTTCTGGGACAGCACAACATGTCCACCTTCCTCTCGAAGATATGGTACATTTCTCAAAGATGGTACTTCTCCCTTGATAGATTCGGGGCACTTAATTTCTACAAGTCTCTTGCTGTGGCACTGGCACGACACAATGAGGTCAGGGCTAGTGGCCAGAAATGGGTGCTGTAAGGACACGATCAGCCCACTGTCACAGGCTGCAAACTTTTTATGCAGAGTTTTTTGTTGCCTGATGTATTCCCTCTTGGCTTTGGGTTCCATTGAGAGACCATGCTTCATAGCATGGGTCAAGGGGTCACGGCCTCTTCCCACAATCTTGGCCGACAACCAAGAACCACCTTCCTTGTAGCTCCCACTCTGCACTTTGGTGTGGACAGAGTAAAATACCGATGATGTTATTCTGCCTGTGCGCTGGGCTCTCCACTCAACTGACTGTGCCTGGTTTCTTGTGGCTTGTTCTATAGCTTGTACATCGGTGTCCTTCACAGCCATTGCATTCTTGAGTTCCTCCACAGTTTTGCATTTGGCAGCAGCAACTGTTGGGGGGCATGGTGTTTCTGGTTTCGGAGGTGCTGGTAGCTTCTTTTTGTCCATAGTCAACACAAACACACTGTTTGGAACATGCAGCTTTAAACGGTCCTTCAGCTCTTCACAAAGACTGGCAGAATCATTAAGTCTTTCACCTTCATAAGCATCAAAAGGTTCAAATTCCCGGCGCTTCTGTTTCATTTCTTGTTTTTCAGCTCTTGATGTCACCTGGCCATATTTGTCTTTTGTGGCAAATCTATCTCGCCAACGCCCAGGCTTTCTGAGTAAAGGACCCTGGGGTACAATCCAGGAACAGGGAGTTTCTGTGCATGTTCTTTCAGTTGATCCAGAAGTCACCGCACATTCCACACGAAACAACAGGCCAGCAATATGGTTGCAAGAGCCAAGCAGGCCAGCTGGACAAGTGCAGTAGGCTTCTTTGATGTCTCCTCCCTTGCAGGCTGCCGTTTTTTTTGCCACCATTACCCACACTTTCCATGGCTTCTTCCGCAGGCTCATTGATGGGTGGACATCAGCTCGTAGGAATGCGACAGGAGATGTTGGGCGAACTGGGTGATACTGGATCTGTCGTACCTAAAACAAAGCAAAACATCAAAATTAACTTTTGTGAAAAGACGAAACCAGATTTGTCATGCAGAAAAGAAATCAAAAGTACAGAAATTAAAAAAACAATGTTCAGAATATTACTGAATCGGATGTTGAAGAAAAAAAGTATGTGAAAGATTAAAATGTAACTTTTTGCACTTTTTATTGGAAGTACTCACCCATTCACAGGAGTAGTATCGGTAGGCCTTCCCCAGTTTGTACTCATTCAGGAAATGGCCAACCTTGTCCTGGATGTTGACCGATGTCCTGGTCAGATAGTTGGCGATGTCAACAATATAGATGCTGGGCCACTGAAATCTCCCAGGGTCTTCGTCGAGCCAACCATCTTCGTATGTCATTGGATCAGGATATGTTATTCCACCTGCAGGCATATTACAGCTAAGTACCACATTTGCAGAACACTGAGAATTTTTTTTTTTTTTTTTTTTTTTTTAAGGATTGCTCAAGGATGGCTTTTACAAAATTTTAGTGTTGAGTTGCTGAAAATGTTCAGGGAAGTTACCCTGCATGTTATCGGTTAATCAAGCTTTTACATAAAATATTGATTTTAAGTTTGATTGATTAAAAAAAAACATGCCTGACCTTGATTCAGCTTTCTCAGGTACTCTGACAACAGGCGTCTCTCTGCCTTCTCTGCCTCAGGATGCACTGGCACCTTTTCTTCATGTGCAGCAAATGCTCTGCACAAAAAATGTATAACACATGTTTTATTATTAATAGGCGCACAAAGCTCGAGTGGTAAATGAAAAATACTAAAAGTGCACGCTGCATTATGATTATTTCAATCCCCTCCCCCCCCCCCCCCCCAACCCCCAAAAAATCTACTTTACATTAAAATAATGTTTTAAGTTAACAAGCGGGAATTTCCTAGCACAGTATTTATTTATATTCCTGAACCGAACCCTACCCTAACTTAACAAGCAACCTTCAAAACTGTTACGAGTTAGATATTCATTTTAATCTTTGTACAACGCCTCTCGGCTCTCCTGATGTGAAAGTGAGTAGGCCTAATAAACTATCACATCTTAGTTAAAACCATAAATAAATAAAGCTTACCTAGCCACAAGTTCGTCAAAACAACCTTCAACATTCTTCTTTCTGACACTCAGAAAATATTTCAAGGCGTCCGGACTCCACAAACGAAGTTTTTCAATAGAAATCTCATCCAAATCCATGATGACGAACAGAGTAACTTGAATGAAAATGGCAGCGTTTACTCGAAAGACTTTCGGACAACAAATGCGCATGCGCGAACTTCCGAAACTGTAAATGGGTCTATTGGAGTTTTACATTAAAAGTCATTAGATTGTTTTAAATAAGTTGTGAGTGTTTACTAGTGTTTGCACATATCTTGATTGTATTGTTACATTATGATGTTATTGTTATAAAGTTATTTTGTTTTACTAATTGTTATTATTTCAAACCCCAATGGCAAGATACAAAAATGCACACGACACCCAGTGCTTACTCCTTTACCATTGTTATATAAAATTGTTATTTTACCTTATGCTGTACTGACTAGGGCTGGATGGTTTTACCGATACGTAACTGTATTCAGGTTCGGAAACGCGACGGTACGGTATACCGGTGCGGGTGTCCAAGTTCCAGTTTACTGGGAAATTTCGACAACACATAACGCGACAGTGGGCAATATCTTGTCCGCCGAGAGAGCGAGCCTAAAGCCCTACCATTTGGATAGGCAGCTGTTCTTGAAGAAGAATTTGTAAGGACAGCAGCTTTTCCAAGTGTTTGAGCATGGTACCAGTCGCCAACCCTTCTAAACTCTTAAAGTTCTTAAATACCTTTCCAGTTGAATGTTTTTGTTTTATTTTGATTTTGTGGTTTAAAGTTTGCTGATGCTCTACACAGTGATTTATCATAATTTGTTTTGAAGGCGTTCAAGCAATAATAAAGCTTCAGTTTCTATGGTAATGTGGTTCTTTGAAACTGTTTTGAAGTGTATGACAATCTCAGTGATGTCGTTTTCGTCGGCAAATCGGCCATTCACCGATAAAATTCCCAAATGTCGGAAAGAGTCATGTTCTGATTGGCCCGCTGTCCTAAGGTTTTATGCCTCAATCGGCCACCCTTTGGCCGTTTTTTGCTTGTCTCATGTTTGTTTCGTCGTTATTGCTTCTGGCCATATTAATTTCGTATAGGATAAATAAAGTTGTTATGAGTTATTGTTGAGACATCGTGTGTCGGAAGCGCCAAGCAGACGACACATACATCAGCTGAGAGAGTTAGAGTAGCTCCCCTTGTTGCAAAGGTTTATAGGCGTTTCGCCGGATGGTCGATTCGCCGGAAAGGCCTGGTCGATTCGCCGATGGTCGATTCACCGATAGGTCGATTCACCGACATGTAATTCAATCACTTGTAGACGGACCGCTAGCCCTAACCCTAACCCGTTTCGAGCGGTATATGTGTAGCACTGCCTTACCCTACCCGTCGAGGCACTGCCTTACCCTACCCGTCGTTCTAGAATTTTTTCTTGTCGTACGGTCCCGTAGGAGCAGCCACTTGGACATTTCGCCTGAAAATCTGATTGGTCGATTCGCCGGATTCGGCGAACGTGATTTCCGGCGAAACGACCATGTACCGTTGCGAACACCGTGCTTCTGTTCCGGCAATAAAACTTTTTGTTTTCGAAATGCAGCCAAAAAAGAAACCGAAACTTGTCAGCGGCCTCTTGTATAGTGTTGGAAAGAAGTCAAAATGATGGCCGAAAGATTTTCAAAATGTCCTAAAGGTTTGTGACTGAATCGGCCAAATGGCCAGCCTAGCTGAAAATTTCTAGCAACATCACTGCAATCTTTCTTTTTGCGTCGGTCACTACTGTCAGTGCCATATCCCATTTGATTGTAACACTTGAAATCGCAGTATACTGGTACGAAATACCGATACGACCTAAAAATACAGCGGTAATATCGGTACGACTTTGATTCACGGTACCCAGCTCTAGTACTAACAATTTCGATAGCCTCAGTTATGAATCAATCATATGTTTAGTCTAATATTATAAGTGGTTTCAAATATTAATCCTGCAGCTATAACTATGGCTATTCAAAAAGAAAGTAACACTTCTCCAGTTACTGTTGCAATTTGTTTTTCACAGGTAAACAAGGAAGACCTTTGACACCATGAGTGATGATAGGCCTGCAGCTTACTGGGCTGCTTTGCCAGGCCTGCCCCCTCCTCATCCTCTTTTACAACAGGTGTATGCTTTGAACCAGATGTACCAGACAGGCCTAGCTGGAGTAGATGCTTCTAGACTACCAGCTGCAGGAATCAGCGATACTATGTTAATGGCTACTGGTAGTGCGAGTGGTGATGATGTTAGCAGGGCCGCTGCAGATGATGTGGCAGCAGACATTGCTCAGGAGGGACTACAGGAATCGACCAGGTAATCTTTTAAAAGATAGGTTTGTTAGTAGGGTAAGTACCTATTCTGCTCATGACAATGAACAATAGTTAGGGTCACGCTTTTTCAAATTTGTGACCCTATATAATATACTAGTGTATGCATGACTACATGAAATGTAAATCTGCTGTATTGAAATTTGAATCCACTGTGACGGTATTAGTGATGATGGCACGTTTATTCAGATTACTTCCCCATTGTGCATGAAAAAAATTGACGGTGATACTGATAATAATGATGATTGCTGTCTTTGCAGGATTCCATGAACAGGTGATACTCAGACTAAAATTAAAATGAAACCTAATAGAGAGAAAGTAGAAAGATGGAGCGGGATATACTGAGGTTAACTGAAGGTAATAATGCATTAAATGACTAAATAGATGTCCACCTTTCTGAGTGCAGAAGCTTTACTTTAATTTTTGGGTTAATATTTTGATGTCCCTGTTCTGATCTCGCATACATCTTTATGTTCGTGTCTTTTTTTTCTCTCAGTGAAGAAGTGTTCTCTTCATACAAACATAGAGAAGTGGTGCCAGGCTGTCAACCACACCCTGGTGATATTGTGGAGGCCGCTCCTCTGGCTGTAAGTATTGATATTTTCTTCGATACATTGTCATTGAGCTATGTTTCTGTTTTAATTTTAAAAAATTGTAACTCTTTTGGTCTTATATTTACACAAGGCCAGCGGTTTTAGAGTCTCTGCTGCTGCTTCTTTATCTGAGATTAATTTGACTCCAAAGTCTTTGAGCCAATTTATATTCTTTTTAGTTGATTTGCTGAGGAGTATGTTGATTCATGTTCTGGTCTAGGTTGTTTTATTTATGTATTTATTTATTTTAATTGTTCTTACATAGCACTTTTCCAGCATTAAAGCTGCTCAAGGCTCTGGCTGATACAGGATTTAACTCAAGGCTCCCACTTGCACCCCTTTGGACGCATAGTCTGACGCCCAGACAACTGAGCACAATCCTTGGCTTGATACTTCACCCTTACATCCCCACCCCTCTTACCCCACCCTCTCCTGACACCTACGGCTACAGACTGAGGAACTAGATTTATACAGGTAGAAATTGTCCTAAAACCTTCTTATCAAGGGCAACAAAGCTGTCCATTGTGTTTCCAATGAGTAGTTGCTTTTTTTACCTAGACATTTTACCTGCCTTGTCATTGTCACATGGATGTCATAGTTTCTCTCATAGTTTTCTCTTTAGTTTTACTCATCCAAATCAAAAGAGCAATGTTTGTATGATTTCCTGACATTTCACGTAGTGGAATTGAAAACATCTTGGTGATGTTGGATTTTGCAGGCGTTGGATCTTCCGAAGGTGTATTATCCAATCATAGACAGTCTTCCATCAGAGGCCATCACAAAATGCAAACTCAGCAGCCTGCAGCTAGAAGGCATCATTCATGCTGTAAGTTGGTTTTGTCTTGACTTATCTCACCTTGTTTTGTCTAATATTAGTTGAATGTTTGAAATTATTTTTAAAATAATTTTTTCATACTATATCATTGACCAACAATGCTATGATATATTTCTCTCACTCTTTCTCGCACACACATTTTTGGTAATATTTTTGTCTTATTTTTGCAGTGCCAGCGACATCAGATGATTTTGCCAAATGGGCAGCGAGCAGGTTTCTTCATTGGCGATGGAGCAGGTGTAGGCAAGGGAAGACAGGTGAGTTGTATCATTAATCTTTTCTTATTCCAAGATTATTTTGTTATTATTTTATAAATAATTTTGATGGACAACAGTGACATAAATAATTACTTGATAATAGGAGTACTTCCTAAATAGCTGTCAACATGTATTTTGACCGCTTTTCAGGGGAAGCAACTCTCATTGACCTACTTTACCTACTTTCGGTTTATGCTGTCAACATGTATTGTGTGACCGCATTTCAGGGGAAGCAACCTACTTTCGGTTTATTTAGGGATAATGCCTATTGACACTGAGCGAAGCCATGAGGGTTGTTGAGGACAGAGAAAGATGGTGTACACTGGTTAAACATTCATCTGTAGTGACCCAACGAGTTACGGGATAGGATAGGATAATCATATATTTATTTATTTATTGTGTTAATGAATTTTATTGCCTATGCGAATGGGGACATAAATAAACTAGTGTCTGCCTTGGTTTTATAAACTAGATCTGTCTTGTTTTGTTTTTTTTCCCTGCAGATTTCTGGCATCATACTGGACAATGTTGCACGTGGTAGAAGCAGGCATATCTGGTTCACCATTTCAGCTGATCTCATTGTTGATTCACGAAGGTCAGCTCAAATCAAGAAAAGATTTTGTCATAATGATGTGTTGTGGGTTTTTTTCTTTTTCAGAAAGAGTGTATATTGAAGTAACGAATTTATGAGAAGAGAACATCTGCACTCAAAAGATCCCAACTTTTATATTAATGTTAAGACTGTAATGTAAATTTGAAGGCTTTCTGCAGAATATAGATGTATTATATATTCCGATTTTAAAGGCTAAGTAAGTTGTGATCCATTTTTTTCTGATATAATTATTTTTGTAATGATGAATGCATGAGTTAGTATTAGGATGTGTCCACTCAACAACAGAGAACAAAACCGCACACAACACTGGAGAAGTTAAAGCAGTCAAAGGGTAAGAGATGTGGGCAACTGGTCTTGATACAAGGAAGGTTATCTGGTGCTGATAAAATGGAGGTCCTAATACCAAACACTTCTCTCCCATCCACTATGATCGAAAAGTTACATGAAAACGGCCTCTTGCTCAAAGCCATGATGACTTTTATTCACCATTTGCTTAATTCCACAGAGACTTGACAGATATTGGCTGCTTCAACAAGGTGATCAATGGATGCCAAGAACTTGACAGGGAGACGAGGTACTTAATATTTATTGTTTGGACTTTGCTGTGAAAAGTGTAGTGTGTGCTTACAGTTGAATACGTTTCCTTGTCATTGAATTGCTAAAATGTTAAATTAACAGTGGCTTTGTTTGGATGTACAGAGTTCTTGGATTGCCGCCAGGATTCAAGGAAGGTATCGTGTTCAGTACATATGCCTCATTGGTGTCTTCTGTGCAGTCAGGTGGTAAGCATTGGATGTTTAAAGGGTATCATGGGAAATAGCAAGTTTCTGCATCTTGTTTTCTTTTCTTAATAATAATAATAATAATAATAATACAGGATGCTATGTACGCGCCTTTCCCCAAGGCTCAAAGCGCGGCGATCTATACCAACATACACGCTCACCTGTCTCATTTACCCTCACACACACCAAATACACATACATCACTCAAACAGGTGGTGTAAAGGCAGGGAGATCGCTTTCATTTTAAACATCTTATCTTTGATGTTGACATTGAGCAAGTGTATAGAGCGTTTTTTTTTTATGCACATCTCCATATCTTTCATTTTAGGTGACTGACAAATTGTCCTTGTCCCTCACTGCCTCTTCTTCCACTGTTCAATTTTTAGATATCTTTCACATTGTTTTTATTATACTCCGTTTAGGTACCTTCGAACAACTAAGAAGTAACCTATTATATTACTCGATGTAAATAATATTGAAATCATTATCTTGTTCTTGTCAAACTTGAAATCCGGCCCTTGATATAAATGAGACAGTACACTGGAGTGGCTCCAAGTTGCACCGAAAAATTGTGTTGTTTATTGTCAACGTTTGATTTTCTTACAGGAAAGTTTAACAGCTCTAAAAGAACTCGCCTGCAACAGCTGATTGACTGGTGCGGTGGGCCACAGTTTGAAGGCTGCCTCATCTTTGATGAATGCCACAAAGCCAAAAACTTTGTGCCGGTAAGTTACCACTGATGATGATGAGTATGGTGATGTTGTCCTGTTATGCAAACAATTCCATGTTGGCAGCTTACTGATTATGGTTTAAAGCTTAAACAGCATTGTAAGGTTCTGTACAGCAAATTTGTTAGAAATGTTCAGGTTTTTTGATCGTTTGTTGTAGTTTTTGTTTGTTTTTTTGGCGGAAGGGTGGGGTGGGGGATTATTACCAGAAAAGCACTTTTAAATGTTCAACTAGTATACAGAAAGGTAACTGATTGTCAGATTTGTCTTATGAGATTTGTGATTTGTATCGCAGAACAAAGAACAGGCAAGTACCAAGGTGGCTCTTGCAGTGACAGAAATTCAGAGGTTAGTCTTCTTCTTCTTCTACTTCTACTTTTTGTGCTTCCTCTGCTTCTTGAAAAGACCTAATGTATTTGTAACGAGCTAACAAAGTGCAAACAAACAGTAAAAAAAATAAAATCACTGAATAGATTAGAGAGAGAAGAAGTGACAGATTAATGCCAATGTAATCTCTTTTACCTTTATTTCTCCTATAATATAGGCTTTTTAAGCTTTAACACACTCTCCTTTCTCTCCCACTCTTCAATTACTCATTTGTTTTTAAAATGTAGGCTATTTGAAAGCATCTTAAATCCACACACACATACACACACACCCACACACACACACACACACACACACACACATTTGTGTAGAAACGACGTTCTGATGACTGTTGTGAAAAATAACAAATTATTTTGACACACTTTCCATTTCTTTGACATTATTTTGACATTTTCAAATTTTTGAAGCTATCCCTAACCCTTACCCTAACCCTACTACTAAAACAGCTCTAACTCAACGGAGCACTATTTTGATGTCAAAATAGTACGGCCTTCCAAAAACGTCAGAAGAAACCATGTGGAGTTTCATGTGTGCGTCATTAAAACATCGTTTCTACATGCCCACACACACATACACACAGAGGAAGAGAAAGAGAGAGATAGGTAAAGAAAGAGGTATGCGAATTTAAAAAGAGCACTTCACAGATTTAAAATAGGCTTTATGTTAACAAGACCAGCTTTTAAGTAATTGAGTACCTTTGTTATTGCAATTTCTAATGGCACTCTGGCATACAAGTATACAGAGAGAGAAGAGAAGGCTACCATATGTTTAAAGCAACAATGCCTAGCGATGAAACTATGGATATACCGAGTCATTGTCTCGTAGCAGCGGCCAAAAATACCACAGTTAGTAGACATTTACATTCCATACTGACCAGACGTAATATTTTGTGCTCTTGCGTTTTTTAACCTGTGGTGCTGACAAAATGTCTTCTTCTCCTTCTGCAAGCTCTGAGGCTTTGTTTACAAAATCTCGGAAAGATAATCTTATGGAAGATATGGCATCGTTTATGTCAAGCCAAGAAAGCGCTGAAGAAATGAGTGAAGAATTGTTTGAAGGAGAATTGAGTCCGTGGTTGAGTAAGCAAGAGAAGAAAAAAGTGTGTGAACATTTAGAATATTACTAGGAGTGGACAACCAATGCTTACTGATACAAAAGAAGGAAAGGTGAAAAAGAAGACTGTGAAACCTAAAAAATCAAAGTCCAGTATAGAGTTTTTGTTTGAGAAAAAAGAGAAACATGAAATGTGCATTAAAGACATAGATAAAATGCTAAAGAAAACACTGAGAAAAAGTGATAGTTTGGTTGAAACTTCTGAAGAGCTTCAAAAGCGGGTTAATGAGGCAAAAACAAGCGCCGAATCAGCTCCTCACTTACAAAATGGAGCTAAGATCTTCATTCAAGGGAAAACCACATCTATTCATTTTTCCTTTGTTTTTGGTCAGTGGTTGGAAAAGGCCTTTGAGCATGTAAAAAAAGAGACAAGCGACATGGGTGCAGTTTTTAATATTGAAATCTCTTTAACTCAAGCAAAATTGCTTCATTAAATTTCAAACTGCTTCAACCAATTTCCCAAATTTCATAAATTAAACATATCACTTCAATATCTTTACAACAAGAGGACAGTCATTCTTATACATATGATCAACAGTAAAAGCTTTCATGAATTTGGGCAAGCCGCCCAGTGAGCCAGCGTCAACAACCCTTACGTCATTGTTTCTCTTCAACTCAAACCTGTTTTCAACCAGTCATCAAGCCTGTGCTTATAAATAAATAGTAGGTCAACTAAATCGCGATGGATCGTGATTCGCTCCAGTTTTACCACTAAAAATAAATCATCAGTCTTTGTTACACTCATTTGGTGTTTTTCTTTATCGGTAGTTGATTCAGCCCCAATGCTGAAATCCTGATAAGTGTAACTCGGATTTGTTTATCCGTGCAACCCTTTCAATCAGCAACAAGGCACGGAGTCGTCGTATGAAGTTTCCCAATTTTATTCAGCGTACATCAACAACTGCATTTCTCAACTTAAACAACACTCTCAACTTTTCACAGTGCATTGATTATATAGTTTTTCTCTAAACTCGAGATAACGTCAGAATGTTCCCGAGTGACGCGTTACAACCAATCAAACGAAACTTTGTCATCACTGTATTATGTCATACATCTTTCTTCACAGTCCAAGAATTTTCTCAAATATCTACACCTATCGCGAAACTTCGATCGACAGTAAACAAGCAAATCTAGAGAATTCTCCAATAATATCGACTAACGAAAATTATCAATGTTATACAAAGCTTCTCCTAACAACAACGCAAAATCAAATCAAAGGTAAATACACTCTGTTATTGAATGCTTTGCGAAACAAAACGATATCAGATCTATCGTGCGCGTCACACACGAACTATCGTGCGCGTTTCAACGTAACAGTCTTCATGTCCTCAACCACAAGACACCTAATCAACTACCAAGAGTGAACTCTACAACTTTGAACTTTCAGGATGTCATATGGCTCGACTCCCGCTGAGCTAAAAAAAAATGTATGCCCCTTCTCCTTTTCCTCACTCCTCTTACATGCACAAGAATTACTCATTACAACATGCAAATATGAAACTTTACCTATTACCCTCCTGAGCATTTTATTTCAGCACTCATTTAATTTTTCTTTTTTTTTTCAAACAAAAGCTCTATACTGGACTGGGTTTTTTTAGGTTTCACAGTCTTCTTTTTTCACCTTTTCTTCTTTTATATCAGTAAGCAGCGTTGTCCACTCCTACATGTAGTAATATTCTAAATGTTTTACAAAATTTTTTCTTCTCTTGCTCACTCAACCTGGACTCAATTCTTCTTCAAACAATTCTTCACTCATTTCTTCAGCACTTTCTTGGCTTGACATAAATGATGCCGTATCTTCCATAGGATTATCCTCATGAGATTTTGTAAGCGCAGCCTCAAAGCTTGCAGAAGGAGAAGACATTTTTTTCGGCACCACCTGTTAAAAATGCAAGAGCACAAAATATTACATCTGATCAGTATGGAAGGTAAATGTCTACTAACTGTGGTAGTTTTGGCCGCTGCTATGAGACATTGACGTGGTATATCCGTTGTTTCATCGCGAGGCATTGTTGCTATACACATAGGGTTCTTCTCTCTCTACGTGTATGCCAGAGTGCCTTTAGAAATTGCAATAACAAATGTATTGAATTACTTAAAAGCTGGTCTTGTTAACATAAAGCCCATTTTCATTCTGTCAATTGTTTTAATTCACATACCTATTTCTTCACCTCTCTCTTTCTCTTCCTCTGTATGTGTTTTGTGTGTATATGTTTGTGTGAGTGTGCTTGGATTTAAGACGCTTTAAAATAGCATATATTTGTAAAAGAATTAGGGTAATTGAAGAGAGAGACAGGAGAGTGTGTTAAAGCTCAAAAAACCTATATTTTAGGAGAAATAAAGGTAAATAGAGGTTATGTTGGCGTTAATCTGTCGCTTCTTCTCTTTCTAGATTTGGACAAAAATAATAAACAAGAAATTTCAGTGCATATTCAGAGGTGCCAACCAGTACGGATTGACCGTATTTAATTCCGGCGAAGTGAATTAAATACGGAAATACGGTAGCTTTTATACAAATACGGAGGAAAAGTTGCCGATCGTTTGTCTTTGCCAGCGCTGCTTCTTTACTGGTTTCTGGTTTCATAATAGTACTCCTGCACTCACTGAACGTCGCTGTGTTCAACAAGCTGATTTTCATGGTGATTTTAGAGTAAAACAAGTGTGGTGTTCAACAAGCTGATTTTTATCGTGATTTTAGAGGATTGAAACTAGCCTTCTGTTTCAGAGGGAAGCCTGTCGTTACTTTATAGTGTCATAGGCTAGGTTTTGCGAGAAAAAAAAATACTGACAAGTGTTAAAAAATACTGACAAACGGGTCCGGAAATACTGACAAGAAGATTAGGGGGTTGGCACCTCTGCATATTTTATTTAAATTGTAAACAGTAGTTTCTCCGTTTGGTTCCACAGACTTCTTCCCAAGGCACGTGTTGTGTACTGCAGTGCAACAGGTGTTAGTGATGTCAAGAATATGGTAAGTGTGTGATTCTTTGCCTTTGTTTAAATCTTTGATCGTTTGATTTGCTTTGTAATAAAATGGTTACACTTACCTAATACACATGTTCACAGAGCTAGTGAATTTATTTTAATTTTAAAAATACTTTGAAATAATAGTTTCGTGGCCTGCTCTTGCAACTCAAATAATTCAATCAACTTTGATTTGGTGATTTACAGTATATTCAGCTCAGGGCAAAATATGTAAATGAGGTGCAGATAGTGAAACTCACAAGAAAGTAAAATGAAGCAAACCTATGTCTTGATTCAGATGTGTTCTACTGAGTTTGGTTTCATTCTAGTAGCATAATGTCATAATTCTTTTCACAGGCATTCATGGAAAGATTGGGTCTATGGGGAGATGGAGCGCCCTTCAAATCTTTCATTGAATTTCTTGACACTGTGCACAAGAAAGGCCTGGGTAAGTTATATCTCAAAACATAATGTTATACACTTCTCGACTGCTTCAAATGAAAGGATGATGCAATTGCTTTGAAGACTTAGGTACATCCATTTTCTTTTATTTCTACAGTCTCGCCAAGGCTCCCGAAGTTAGGACGTGTTCTTGCTAACTACTGTTTCAGTTAATTAACATTCAGCATTCATCAGTGTCATATTTCTTTTTTTTAATGTTTGCTATTAAAAAATAAATAAAATAACATGGCCTTTAATTATTTGAAGTTATGACAATAAAATTGATGTTGAAATTAGATTTGGTTGAACAGGAGTGGCAGAAATGCTTGCAATGGAAATGAAGTCATCAGGGATGTACGTTTCAAGAGGGCTCAGCTATAGACAAGCAGAGGTAAGCATATATATATATAGATATAGATTTTTATATATATATATATATATATATATATATATATATTGCATTTTTATTTTTTTCGGCTGCTGTGATTGTTGTAGTTGCGGGTGTTGGTGATGGTGAAGATAAATGGCTTATTGTTCATTGATTCTTTTACTCATTTAATAAGTGGTATTTTTGCTACAAGTGTTAAGATATTAGTGTTACAGTTAATGCAACTGGTTTATGTTTCAGTTCATGACAGTTGAAGTACCTTTGACTCCTGAGCAGAGGAAAGTGTATGATATGTCTGCAGAATTATGGTACAGTATTTTCCTACTGCAGTTCATGAAATAATTTGTACCATTTCGCTTATTTAACAATATAGTTTCTATGTTGTCAAAACATTTTTTGTTATCTGCCATTAAAAATAAATTGTTTTGACAGTGGGTCTTTCTTTGTGTTTAGCATGGTCTAGCATTACATGATGTCATGGAAATGATATACAGTATTTGTAGTTTTCATGTAGTAATGGTTTTTGATAATATGAATGACTTTTGACAAATGAAGACTGACATATTGTGCCTTTTGGCATGTGCTTTGCGATTTGCATGTGAATATTGTTTCTATCTGTGTATGTGTGCTTGGACAGTGAATGTGACATGTGTGTGCTGTGTGGTTCAGGTGTGAGATTCGTCGGTCACTGAGCATCGCGTTGAGCAGGACAGCAACCTCTCTTGGAAGGATCTGGACGACTTACTGGGGTGCTCACCAGCGCTTCTTTAAACAGCTGTGGTAGGTATTACCTGGCCTTTCATTGCTTAATGTTTATCTTTACGACAAATGTTGATGTCAATGGTGATTTTGCTGCTTCATTGAATTTTTTTAGTATTACTTTTTTTTTAAAAAAGCAGATTTGTACTTTACAAAAACCATAAATCTTTGACATGTTGGTTACAGTGCGTAGAGCCTGTCGTTTAGAAAACCTTCAAAATGTTTTGATTATTTGTTGCCATTTTTGGTGACAGGTAAACCGACATGGTAATAATGTTTTATTAGCACATATGCTAATAAGGTTATGAAAGGAAAATTATGGTGGTTTAGTGGCATTTAAGAAAGTCTATAAATAAACTAGTTAGGACGCATAAACACAGACTGTCTTTTGTAGTTGGTGTAAATACATTAATTTGCAGTCCGTGTAAGATCTTGGTGATGTTGAGGCAAATATAATGGATACAATAGGTCTTAAAAAATAATTAGACTAGGCGTAAAGGCAGTGCACTGATTTAAATATAAATAATCTTTTTGCAGTATGGGTCTGAAGATTCCTGCTGTTGTAAAGGAGGCCAAAGCAGTCCTGGACACAGGTCACTGTGTGGTCATTGGTCTGCAGAGCACAGGAGAGGTCAGGTCTACTATACATTTAAATAGAAAAGAAGACATTTTCATGTGGAGATTTTATCTTGAACTCACAGATGATTTGATTTATGGGGGGAAAGGATCTTCTTACAAGACATAAGGTGTTACATTTTTTAAAGTTGCACCAACTTGTGAAAATAAAATAAAAATACATTTTGTAACTACATATGTTTGTTCACCATTTCAGTGATATTTATATGACAGCCTGGACAACAATTTTGCTTATTCTTATGATATGGGTAGTATATGACCGCTGTTTCTCAGTGTGTGTGTGTGTGTGTGAGGAGGGCAGATACAAGTGCTGAAGAAATGTAAAGAAACAACCAAATTTTAATTAATTGTAATTTGTTGGTGTTATTGTACATACTATTATAATTTAAATTGATGTCTTGTTACTCTCTGTTGCTGTTTTAGGCTGCCTTGGATACAGACTTACTGATGAATAGTGGACTGGGAACCCCAAACCAATTCATCTCTGTATGTAGAGAAATCACCAAGAATTTCCTCCGAGTCAACTTTCCAACTCACAGGGTAGGCCGGCTTGACAATGTTATTTAATTGAAAAAAAAAAGATTTTATTTCATTTCTTCCTTTCTAATTACACATGTCTTCACACACTCTCCCCTCTGTTTGTTTCAGCATCATATTAATTAAGGAAAACCATTTGGTGGACAATCCAATTCAGTGTCATTTTACTTTTACTCTATACATTTCTGCTAGTTTTGAAGGCATGATATGTGGATTTAGTGAAATTTAACTATACTCATCCCACAATAATCCTCTTTAGATTCATCTATCACATTTCTGCATTGTGTTTCCATCAAAGATCCCAGTAAAATTTGGTGGCAACATTGTCTGGCCAACCAGAAAAAGTAGTGGAAGTTATACACATTTAGTACTAGTCTGTAATTTATAATACGATTTGTTCTGCATAAAGGGAAAAAAAAAAGCTATAATATTATACTTCCCTCAGTTCTTGCTTTAATGATATACTTTTTTGGGACATTTATCATAGGTTTATCATGGTTTGACACTGAGTGAAGCCATCAGGACTGCTGAGGACAGAGAAAGATAGAGTACGTTGGTTAAACGATCATCTGTGGTGCCCCAACGATTTCATAACAGGATAAGATAGGATAGAATCATAGGTTGCTTTAATGAAAGGATGCCATCCATTACGTGCTCTTTGTAAAATGATCTGTGTTGGTATGAAACAGGCTGGTAACCCAGGCACAGGCCCAGTGGAGGAGGAGTGGAGCGTGCAGGCAAAGAAAATGCTAATGGATTTTGCTGACCAAATCGACCTACCAAATAGGTACAATCGTTGTCATTGTACTTGGGTATACACACTTGAAATATGCCAACAACTGATAGGTGCTTGAGGCATCTTCGAAAACTGTATTTTGAAAACGGCTGCAAACAATGCACTCGAGACATTTCTTGTGATTGCCTAATTATGACAAATAAGTTTGGTTTTGATTGTGAGTAAAAAAAATCATAATGAATCTTCTTCTTCTTGGATTGAGCAGTCACAATCAGTATGTTGATTCATTTGCTGCTTTAAACCAATGTACTGCTATTTTGATGTTGATTCTAATTTTATTTTTAAAAATTTATTTTATTCATTTTATTTGTCACCCATGAGGTTGAAATTCAGGCTGCCTTCTCCGTGAAAGCACACCAGCTGAAAGAGCAGCGCCACCCAAGTCAGGGAGGAACAAGATCTATAGTGCATGCTAGGTGTATAGGTGTTTCTGGGCACACCCATTTAGGATGAGAGCATCAAGATCTTTAAAACTGGTGTTGTACTCACCCAAAGAAGTGGGAGAGTGACCTGCTAAGCCATACCTTGCTCAGATAACATTTATTTAATTATTAATGAATATTTAAGGTTTGTTTCTAGTGGATGACTAATTTGATGCAGATTTCTTGTTCTGATTAGTCCTCTGGATGAGCTGATAGACCAGCTTGGCGGCCCTGACAAGGTAGCGGAAATGACAGGTCGTAAAGGCCGCATGGTGAGACGCTCACCCGGCCAGAAACCTGTTTATGAGCAGAGAGCTGTGTCCACTCAGGTTGCCACACAGACGGCACTGGAAAACCTCAATGTCAAAGAGGTTTGTTTGTACTTGACTGCATCTCTCCTTCTTCTTTTTTGCATCTGGAGAATGACAGTTTTTGGCTCATTGTGGTCTCCTTCATCACCATTGTTGTTCTTTTACATTCTTTTCTTTCCTCTTGCTCTTGACAAACCCCCAAACCACCACCTCCCACACATTTCTCTCCCTCTCTCTCGCTCCCTCCCTCTCTCTCTCTCTCTCTCTCTCTCTCTCTCTCTCTCCCTCCCTCTCTCTCTCCCTCTCTCTCTCTCTCTCATCATCATCATCATTGTCTTTTTGTTAGAGTTTTATGTTTGGATGGAATTATTTTACATCTTATAATGTTCATTTGTTTTCAGAGAAACCTCTTCATGTGTGGCAAGAAGTTAGTGGCCATTATTTCCGATGCAGCAAGCACAGGTACATGGACTTTTTAGAAATAATTAAAGAAGGTTGTATGGAAAAAAACAAACTAAACTTTTTAAGTAGTATAAAAAGTATTAAAATTAAAAATTTTAATGAATGCTTGTCAGGATTTCAGAGCTGCCAACACCTACGGAACGTCCGTAGTTTCTCCGGAAAATGTTCTTTAATTCCGCAACTACGCCATTTCAAGAAATACTACGGAAGAAAAATTTCAAAGCATACCTATTTTTTTACAAGTATCGAAACAAAACCGCGAAGACGTAGGCCTACTAGGCTTTCGTCAATATCATAGACTTTCGTATAGCGCTTTGCGTGTGCGCTATGTTTAGCTCAGCAGCCACTGCGCGGTAGACTGAGAGAGAGAGAGAGAGAGAGAGAGAGAGAGAGAGAGACCACAGTCATGTCCTGTGATCCCCGTGTTTCCTTCAGGCGATTACACGCGAGGGTTAGCTTTTCCGAACAAAATGTTAAAACTGGTGTTTTTTTTCAGGAACATTTCTATCATTTTAAAAATAAATATTTGAAAGTTAATGCTTTTTGTGTTGGTGTTTGGTTTTTATTTAAGCTAATATCAACATTTTAAATAATGCTCATTTTATCATGTGAAAATTCTTGTTCGTACATTTGCTACTGAAATTGAGCTGAAACTACGGATTTTTTTCTTTGTTTGCTACTGAAATTTTTTTTAGGGGTTGGCAGCTCTGGGATTTATTTAACATATTTATGGTTTTGTTATTTATTTATTGTAATTTCTGTTATTATTATGTGCAGGCATTTCCTTGCATGCGGATGAGAGAGAGCTCAACAAGAGGCGACGTGTACACATCACTATTGAACTGCCGTGGAGTGCAGACAAAGCTGTCCAACAGCTAGGCAGGTCACACCGCTCAAACCAGAACAGGTATGCTTCATCAATGAGATTTTGTAAAATTGTTTAAGGATTACTCCACTATTTAATACCCTCATCAAACATATTTTAGTGTCGACTATATGAAAAACACGTTAGTAGCAGAAATGTGTGCAGTTTGGAGAATGGGGGAGTAGCAGCACTATCCACAGCTAGGAAATTATGTTGCAGGAGATAAGTGTATTTTGGAGAGTATGTTGTAGAGAACATTCCCAGGGGTGATAAAAATGTTCAGGACATAAAATAATTCATGTTTTACATGGAAACAACATGGATTCCACTTTCTCCTCCTTCCTTTTAACATCATCCCTTTCCCCGAAATCAAGGATGTGGTAATTTAATGTAGATGTGCTGATATGTGCAGATTTGAGAGCTTTATTGCAGGAATGTGTTGTGCTGATAGAAAAACTTGTTGGTAGCAGGCTGGTAGGCTGTTTGTATCGTGAATGGTTTTTGTCAAGCGTTCTTTTTATTCATACGGTTTAATCAAATAGAAAACTATATTTGTTACATTGTTGGTTTTCAGTGGTCCTCTGTACAAACTGGTGACAACGGACCTTGGTGGCGAGAGAAGATTTGCTGCTGCTGTGGCCAAACGACTGCAGTCATTAGGTAGACGTGTGTTTTTTCTGGAGCTGTATCTTAGACTTATAGCTGAACACTTGAGTATCAAGCTGTAATAAGATCTGCTTCTATGACTTCAATAAAATACATTTTATGAATGTTTTATTTTATTTATTTAATCACTTTTATATAGCTCATTTCCAGCTCAAGAGCTGCTCAAGGCTCTGGCCGATATGTGCATTGTATTTGTTTGTGTCATTATTTGAGTACCCTGAGCATTCTGCCAGCCATTAGATAGAGATGTGTGTTTTTCCTCCATATGTATTTATAGTCCTATAGCTGAACACCTGAATATCAAGCTCCAATAAAGTACATTTCATTAATGTTAGAGTATTTCATGCATGTATTGTGTTTGTGTTATTATTTGAGTGCCCTTAGCATGCTGTCAGCAAAGAGTTGTGCACGTTACAAATCTACATTGTCATCCTGTTCTCACCTCTTGCACATTAACGTTATTCGTTTGCAATATTCTCATCATGTAGGTAGGTGACTGCTCCGCTCTTTGTTGGATTTAGTACAGATGTGTTGTCTAATCACAAACATAGGTTTGTGTGCTACTGTTTAAATAATTATCCTTGCGTGTGTGTGTGTGTGTGTGAGTGTTTAGAGCAAGCTTTAAGATTAGTTTTGTGCTATAAAAAATAAATTATTATTACTTCAAGGATGCTGTCTTCTTCAGGTGCTCTGACAAAAGGAGACCGAAGAGCTGCTACAGGTGCAGACCTCAAAGAATTCAATTTTGACACACCGTATGGTCGCCAGGCTCTGAAAACAATCTACACCTGTGTCTGCCAGGTTGGTTTTTTATACGCATTCAGTAAAAGAGCTGCTGGAGACTAGGGGCGCAACTTGATGATGATGATGATGTGATCTTGTAAGGCGCCAAAAAATCCATGTTCATGCTCTATGCGCAATGTGAACCAGTGGTGTGACACATGTCTCAGAGTGTTGTCGTTTTAGTTCTTGTTTTACGAATGTGTTAGTCTTGAGTGATATATGCAGAATTTTTAATTTCTATTAGTTTTGTTTGTATTGTCCTAACTCCTTGTATATGGAATTGTCACATCACATGCCAAAAGTCCTTGTAATTTATGAGGACAATAAATATATCTTAAATCTTGAGCAAGTGCAAAATTCACTGAAGGTAAAAGAAAATTTTAAAAATGATTTGTTTGTCATAAATAGTTCAGCATATAATATTTACGGAGTAATATGTTTAGTTTGTTTTTCACTCTTTATTCGAACTGCTTTTCTTATATTTCACACAAAATATTTGCCTGGTACTGCTTATGTTTTTACAGTAAACACATACCTACAACAAACATCAGTTAAAACAGCCCCAGTTTGATTCTTGTTTGTAATAAAAAGTTCTATTTTGAATACTTACAGAATAACGTGTGAGGGTTGCTTTTTTCCTATTTATTCATCTGCTTTTCTTATCTTTCAGCAAAAACTTGCACCTGGCATTGATCTTGGCAAACTAACAGCAGATGACTTTCCAACTTTCAATGCTATACTGCAGGTAAGACAATGTGAAAATCTTAAATACATTGACCCCTTTCCTCTAGAAAATCATCGATTCCAAATCTTCTAGTATAGCAAATGCTAACAATGGTAGGGGTGGGGGTATGAAGACGGCCTGAGAAGAAAAAAGCAAATGATATAAAAATGTCTAATAATTCATGAGTTTTTCAGGTTTTAGAGAGTGCTGATCTTTTTATAAAAAATAATTGGAGAGTACTGGATTATCCAATACCAATCCCTCAACACAGTGCACAGCTTCAAATATTTAGGAGCCATTGTGTCAGACAATGGGTCTCGACAGGAAGTCCTCTCCAGGATCGCACAAACAACTGCTGCCCTGACAAGGTTGAAGCCCATTTGGAAAGACAGAACCATCAGTCTACATTCCAAAGTAAGACTGCTGCGCTCTCTGGTCATCTCCATCTTCCTATATGCTTGCGAAGCATGGACCCTCACAGCAGATCTCCAACGAAGAATACAAAGCATGGAGATGAGGTGCTACAGAAGACTTCTGTGCATTTCCTATACCCAACACATCACCAACGACGAAGTCCGACAGACCATCACACAAGCCATTGGACAACACGATGACCTGCTCACAGTGGTGAAGAAACGGAAACTCCGATGGTATGGCCACGTCACCAGATCATCAGGTCTTGCAAAGACCATTCTGCAAGGCACAGTGCAAGGAGGTAGAAGAAGGGGGAGACCGAAAAAGAGGTGGGAGGACAACATTCGAGAATGGACTGGTTTGACACTGAGCGAAGCCATGAGGGCTGCTGAGGACAGAGAAAGATGGAGTATGCTGGTTAAGCGATCATCTGTGGTGCCCCTACGACCTTCGGGTTATGGGACAGGATAGGATAGGATAGGACTGGATTATTGTGGATGTGGTTCTTTTATAGGAATGCCTTGTGAAAATGGATCTGGTTGATGAGGACACTATCAAGTCCTATGCTCGTGTTGATGACCGTTACCTCTCTGATGTGGGCAAATTCCTGAACCGGATCTTGGGCCTTCCTGTGGCCAAACAGAACCTCATGTTCAGCTACTTCAGTGAGTGCATGGAAATGATCATTCAGAGTGCCAAGCGGGAAGGCAGGTATGTGTATCTAAATGTTTCCTCACATGTTGAACCTCTCCACAATTTCCTTGTATGCACTTTTATAAATTACACACATGCCGCACACTTCCTATCAATCCCACAACATTCTGCATTCTCGGTTGTTGTTTTTTTTATTCAAATTTTACTTTAAAATAACTTCGTTATGTTTTACTTTCATTCTTTTCTGTCAAATTAAAGCCATTATGGCATGTGTTGTCAGGTTTGATGAGGGTCTACAAGACATTACAGCAGCCTCCATACAAATGGTGGGAGAGCCCCAAGAAGTCTTCAAGAATCTTCTCAAGGGTCATGGCACTACAAGGTACATTGTTTCTAAAAACGATACTTCAAGTAGAAATATTGATTCAGGGATAAACGCTGTGTAAAAGCATGAAGTGGGTATGGAAGATGTACATGAAGTACGTAGACTTGCTTTGGGACAGGGGAAATAAGACTATAGTTAGTAAAATATCTGGAAGAGAATCCTCAGATTCAATCCTCCAAGGGACAAAAGTATCAGTGCCTGAAAACTCTTTTTTTATCATTTTAGTATTTTATTTTATTACTTGTTAGATATATGCTGCTCAGGTAGCAGGTTTTATGATTTGGATTCTGAGATATACTAAACAGTTAGCACCTTCCCATCTAGTTCAATCCCAACCACCCTGCACTCCACTACTGCAAGAAAATCTGTCCCTTATTGCTTTCGTTTGTTTGAAATCAGAGTGGTGGAACTGGAGGTGGACAGGGGCCTGGACTGGGAACATGCTCTGACTCGCTACGAGAACTACAAGGAGATGAGTCCCATGACGGGCTTCTACGTTTCTAAGCGAGAAATGTTTGGCAACAAGATGTTCATCCTTGTTACACCAAAAGATAACTCTTCCCATGTGTTTCATGTTGCCAGGTAAACTTGATCTCCCACATTTATTTATTTTTGTATTTATTCATTCATTCATTGATTCTAGAAAGAACTTTAGCAGATTATCTGGGAACCGCTATTGGCAGAAGGCCTTGATATGCCTAACAACTGCCAGCTCTTTTTTGCCTTATAGATTAACAACAACAAAAATAAAAAGAACATTTTTTTAACTTATTTCTTTTGAGTTTTATTAAATCATTGAACTTCAAGAAGATGATTATGAGACATTTGGAAAAAGTGGATAGAACAGAGCAGAATTTTATCATTGTAACATTGTGAATGTATTGCGATAGAATATAATTTACAACAATGATTAAATAATGTCAATATTTGCTGGTGATATATTTTATGCAGACCCAGCACTGGTGTGTCAGGGTTTGAACAGGAGCAGTCGGACTTGCTGCACAAGTACAGGTCCATATCAGTAGATGAAGCCAGTAAGCTGTCTTTCACTTGAACTACAACTATTTTCTGTTTATGAGAATGCCTTTATTAAATCCCAGACAAACGGTTATCCCCCTTGTTTACTACATGCAACATTTCATACTTTGTATGATACAAAGTCAAAAATTGTCATAGCATATTATGATTTGTTGGTATTAAACAGTATCAATCCATATGTTAACTTGCAATGAATGTTTAGTTAGTCTTTGTTTTTAGGGTCCAACTTGCAATGAATGCTCACTTACTGCTCACTTACACTAGTCTTGGCACAGGGTGCAGATTTCATCACATACAATTGAGTTGCGTAGTAACATAATAGTGCACACTGTTCTGCAAAAATACAGTGATCGTGTTTACACTAATTTTCTTTATATTTTATGAATTTTAAAAGTGAATTGTCTTTAAGCATATGAATGTTTGCTTTGCCCGAATAGAATAGACATTTCCTCTCCTTTCGGACTAAGTGATTATTTTTACCATCCACCAAATAATTTTCTGTCCATGTGTGTGTATTCACAGAGAAAGGCTGGCAACACAACTTTGAAGCCAGTAAGGACAGCTGTATGCATGGCCGACATTGTAAACACAAAGACACTTGCACAGGTATTTGCACATTATAATTATAATTATTCTCAAACTGCGCTTTTAAGCTCAAGAACTGCTTATGGTGCTGTCTGAAACAAATCTAACTCGAGCCACCCACCGTTCATTAGTTTATTATATTCACTGACTATTATTCTTATGTGATAATTTTATCACGCATTGTTTTTCTTCTTGACTAATTATTATATTTGCCACGATCCAAAGCAAGTCTGGCATATGCCTTACAGAAGAACAAAAAGTCTTGGATAGATGGACAGAGTACTGCTCTGACCTTTACAACCATACGCCAAATGGAGATCCATCAGTTCTAGCATGTCCCGAGAACAGAGAAGAAGAAATCCTCCCAATTCTCCGGGAAGAAGTTGAGGCAGCAGTGCAATCACTGAAGAAAGGGACACACCGACTCAACCAAAGCTTTTAGGTTTTGAAGCTAGTTCAGCCAGGCTAGCTATAAATAGCTTTGCCAGTGCTCTTCTTTCCTGTCCTTTCACTGAAAGGGAGGGTGTAGGCAAGCTATAAATAGCCCTCAGCCAGCAAAATGTGGGAGAACCTAAGAGTGCTGCTCACATAGGCATTGAGCTGCTGTGGGGAAGTCAGCGGAAGTGGACAACATACCCGCGGAACTGCTACAAGCAGGAGGAGAAGCGATGATTGATGCCCTCACCATTCTCTGTAACACGATCTGGCAGAGTGGGGAGTGGCCTACACCATGGACATAGTCGCTTGTCATCACTCTTCCCAAAAAAGGTAACCTTCAGGAGTGTGAAAATTACCGCACCATCAGCCTCATCAGCCCTCCCAGCAAGGTCCTCCTGAAAATAATACTCAACAGGTTGAAACCCCAAGCTGAACAAATCATAGCTGAAGAACAAGCAGGATTCAGGGCAGGGCAAAGCACCACTGAACAGATTTTCAACCTCAGAATAATCTGTGAGAAATACCTACAGCACCAACATCTATATCATGTGTTCATAGACTTCAAGAAGGCGTTCGACCGAGTCTGGCATGCAGTTCTTTGGGCTACAATGAAAGTGTACAACATCAGCCCTAAAATTATTGAAGTCATCAAAAGCTTTTATGACAAGGCTACCAGTGCAGTCCTCCATAACAGCGTCATCGGGAACTGGTTCAGAACAACAATCGGTGTGCGTCAAGGATGCCTACTCTTTCCAACACTCTTCAACATCTTCCTAGAGCGCATCATGTCAGATGCTCTTGCAGATCACGAACGCACAGTCAGCATAGGGGGTAGAGCAAGGTGAACTGTGCTTTGTAGGTAATGACTTTAACATGCACCATTAACCTTAACCTAGAGTAAAAAGTCAACTGAAAATATTAACTCTTCATTTGGCCTAAAGTCCAAAATATATCCGTTTTCGTGAAATCGGTTGCCTGTTTCACGAATTTGTCAACTTTATAAAGACGTTTCACTATTTCGGCAGATAACAGATACTTTCTTACCAAATCACAAGAACAATACTTGAAGAAAAACATTTTGAGCCAAAGAGAATTGTTGTTTTGATTAATATTCCTTCATTCTTTCTAATTAATTCATTCATTTTTAACAAAAAGAAACATCTTCTGATCTAGTAAATCTGATCTGATATTCCAAGTAAATATGAGCTTTTTTTGCCTTTCAGTGGGGAAACGTTGCTACCATCTTCACTTGCTGTGTGGCAACATTGCTACTCTCATGACAGTGCTGGAGGCTGTTTTATTGCGCAATGCACCATTGATGGGACTGAGGTAATAAAGTTCTCTTTTTGCCTACATGGTGTTGAAATGTTTTTTTTTTTTTTTTTTTTTTTTTTTGGGTTGCATCCACAAGTGATTTGATAGTCTAAACCTCCAGAAATTGTAAACAAGAGAGAAACCTGAGTAACAACATTGCTGTCTTCTGATATGGTAAGGCAGATAGCATTTTAAAATGAAGTCATTTGCAATAAACATTTGGACATTAATTTGTGTACAGTTGTATGTTTGCTTTTGTGAAGAATTGGATTTTTTAAATTTTATAAATCTTCTGTTCTTCTCCCTGGTTGTTTTGCAGTAAGTTTGAAAGTCGACTGAGGGTGGTACGAGTGGCTGTGGACAGTGGGGAGAGGGTAGTAGGGGTACGTTACCCAGAATCACTCATTCCAGAGGTGGAGAAGATCCTGAAAGATCAGTTGTTACAAGAGAGACTGCAACGAGTTCAGGCGGTAAGCATTAACTCCATGAATGTTTATCAAATTTGGGGGTTTTATCTGTGAAGTATAATACTTATTGTTAGTTTTAGGTTTATGGAACTGTTTGGTTGAAGTACATTTTGTAAATAAATAGCTCTGTCTTCAGCCTTTGTTCTATGCCTTAGTTTATGTAGATTTCAAGCAGTAGCTGTTTGTTGTCCAAATGCAATCTGTAAGATATTTGATGTACAGTTTTGATTTGTTCCCAGGTAATGATCCACAAGCAGCAAATGGCAGCGGTGGCAGGCTTGCCAGTCCCCTCTCTGCCTAGTGTGACATCTGTCTCCTCCTCATTCCCCTCTTCATCCCCCTCCTCATCCATTTTCTCTCAAGACAAGCCATTCATCTACAGCCAGGCCAAAGTGGAAGATGTCACTCCAGTCAACTCCAATCAGCGAGCGAAGGCGTTAAGACCACCTTTGACCATCAAGAGCTTTTTCAAACCCAAAGCTTCTGCTGCTGATGATGCAGGGGAAGACACCACAGTACCTTCCACCAGCTTGCCAAGCCATTCATCATTTTCTTCCAACCACCTGAATAAGACTTTACCTGTATCAGCTCTGTCAAATAAGACGACAAAAACTTCAGCAAAGGAAAATGGCGTGAAAGTGAAGTTGGAACCTGTCGACAGTAGTATGGTCCAGGAGAATAAACCCAACAGCAGTTTGAATAAGAATGGTTCTGCTAAGAAACTTTCAGAGTTCTTTTCCAGAGGCTCACAGAAATTAAAGCAAGATGCTGAGAAAATTGAAGCAGCTGTTCCAAAGAGTGGCAAAAGTTTGACAGTTTCAGAAAAACATGAAACTACAGAGAAAAAACAGGATGAGAGAGAAATGGACCCCATTGATGAAGATGGCGCTTTGGAAGCAGGAACAAAGCACTCTGATATGACCAACATGAAAACGGGTGGATCAGCAGTGGTAGGTGTTGAAAACATTAACAAAAAATCCACTAATGCACGAGAGGGGAAACGTAAAACCCCAAAAAGGAAGAAATCATCATCTGATGATGACAGTGATTTTACTCCAGAGGAGTCACAACCTGCAGTTAAGAAAGGAAGAAGGCAATCGCAAAGGAAATCAGCCAGAACCAAAGATAAGGAGCAAGTGAAGCTCAGTGCAACAGATGATGATGATGATAATAACTGCGATGAGGATGATGATGGAAATCGTAAAGATGAGGAGTCGATGGCAAAAGAGGATGAGGATAGCGACTATGCTCCTTCATATTCTCCAGAAACTCCTAGAAATAAGAAAGGAAGAGGAGAGCGACCAAAGAAAACAAAGGAAACCAATCCCTTAATTAAACGAAAACCTGCAAGTGGACACAAAGCAAAAGCCAAACCAGCCAAGTCTTCAAAAGCAGAAGATGCTGGTAAAGGGAAGAAAGAAAAACGATGCCCAATTTGTGACAAGAAATTTGATGCCGGAACTTGGTCTGATGAAATTAATGCTCACATTGACAATTGCATCATTGAATGATTGCATGAAAATATTCACATGAGTAATAAATAAAGAGCAAGGGATAAAGAAATAGTTGTAGAGAACATTCCCAGCAGAGTTGAAAATGTTCGGAATGTAAAATGATTCCTGTTTCACATAGAATGGATTCTACCTTTTCCTCCTCCCCTACCTGTCCATTCCTCCGAAAGAAACAGAAATCAATAATGTGGTAATTTAATATAGATGTGCTTGAGAGTTATTAACTGTGTTTAGACTTCAACATATCTTTAGATTTTTAATTTGATGTGTACTTTTTCAATGCTAATGTTGTGACTTTTGGAAGAAAAGGGTTGAATACCATTTTAATGTGAACTTATGCATGATTTTTTGGTATATGTGAGAAAAAGTATTAAAATCTGCTGAAAGACAGAAAGGATCAGTTGTGATCTGTAGTATTCGGTTTCTGGTATTTGGTCCAATGGGTGAAGTGAACAATAGCAGCAACAACAAAAGCGAAACATACACACTCAGAAAAATATATATAAAGCTTTGATATAAAGTGACCCTAGATATTGCTTTGGTAATGCAGCCAGTATTGCGGCAGGCTCAAGGCAGAAAGGATACTCTTCTTCCTGATAAGTAACCACAATTGTCGTGTCGATCACTATGTTACTATTAGGGGTCTGAGCAGATATGAATTTAGGCACTGCTGGTGGGGTTGGAGGGGAGGGGGTGGGGCTGTTGTGGATCAGAGGTGGGTAGAGGCCCTTGACACAAATGTGTCAGGAGTTGAGGCCTCTACCACTGGCTGTGGTAAGCAGTTCCAGTCCTTAACAGTCCTCGGCAGGAATGAGGCCTGTTGGTACTGGGTGCGGCAGTTTATTTATATGTTAGTTGGATATGGTAGTTTTGGAGAAATTTTCATTTTTAAATAGCATAGTTGTGTCCCTTTGTGACTTCCTGTCATGGCGTCCTTCAGTAAAACGTGATTGTCTAGTAGCGAGTTGCTTTGCAGCGAGTGACTCACGAGCGTTGTTTCGTATGCAACATTGTTGGTCCATGTATGCAAATACTCACAAAGCAACGATGGGAAATTAGGAGGTTCTGCGCATTAAGAGGTCCTAGACTAAAATCAAAAGGAGAAGAAGTTAACAATGTGGGCGGCCATAATAGCATAGTTGTGTCCCTTTGTGACTTCCTGTCGTGATTGTCTAGTAGCGAGTTTCTTTGCAGCGTATATTTACGATTGTAGGAAAAAAAGTCACAGGAAAAAAAGTCACGGAAAAAAAGTCACGGAAAAAAAGTCACAGGAAAAAAAGTCACAGTTTCCCACTCTCTCATGTTATGGGTGTAGAAATGGTATCAAGCAGAACACAAACTCACAGCTCTCTCTCTCTCTCTCTCTCTCTCTCTCTCTCTCTCTCTCTCCTCTCTCTCTCTCTCTCTCTCTCTCTCTCTCTCTCTCTCTCTCTCTCTCTCTCTCCCTCCATTCCTCACTCTCATATGTGTACATAGTAAGTTTCCCACTCTCTCATGTTATGGGTGTAGAAATGGTATCAAGCAGAACACAAACTCACAGCTCTCTCTCTCTCTCTCTCTCTCTCTCTCTCTCTCTCTCTCTCTCTCTCTCTCTCTCTCTCCCCCCCCCCCCATTCTCCCATGTTATGGGTGTTGAAATGTTATCAAGCAGAACACAAACTCACAACTCTCTCTCTCTGTTATCAAGCAGGCACTGTGAGGTGACATAAGCTCATTGTGTTCAGCCATTTCTAGACCGCACTGCACTTTGAATCGAGACATTGTTGAGAGTGCACTTCTAGTTGCTTTTCTCAAAGTTTACATTCACTGTTTTACCGACGGCACATTTTATGCATTGTAATGGAAGTGCTTACAAGTAACAAAGGTGGCATGAAGCTGAATCATGGTGATTATTTGTACACAAAGCACTCAATCAAAAAGACCAGTATCTGGTGGAAGTGTGTGAAAAGGTCAAGTGGTAAATGCAGAGGGAGCTTGAAGACAGATCTACAGCGACTCAATCCTGAAGTGGGACAACCTCACAACCATGCTCCAGACCAACATCAAGTTCGTCTAGCGCAAGTAAGAATGACGATGAAGCGCCAAGCAGCAGATACAAGAGACAAACCTGGCCAGATATATGCCCAAGCAGTTAGTCAGTGCCCAGATGAGGTGAAAACCCTCATGCCGTCGTCTGCTTCCTGCAAAAGAACAATCAGAAACCAACGCCCAGCACCTCCAGCACCTCGCCGCCTTGCAGGTTTAGGAGACCTGCCTCAGGAATTCACCATGACCGTAGGTCCTGACCCGGGGCAGTTTCTCATTGGTGACAACGGCCCCAACAGGGCAGATCGTCTGCTGGTTTTTGCAACAGCTGCTGGCCTCCGGCTTTTAGCGGCAGTAGAAACATTCTATATGGATGGCAACTTTGCCATGGCACCCAACATCTTCTGCCAGATCTACGTGATTCGTGTTCTTTTGGGAAATTCACCTGTGACTGTGGTCTATGCTCTTTTACCAGCGAAAACCCGGGCTTCCTACGAACGTCTGTTTCAAGCTGTTGTAGACAAGTGCGCAGAACTCGACTTGGTACTGAATGTGCAGACTGTAGTAACAGACTTCGAGGATGCTGTCCTCAGAGCTGCTGTTGCTGTGTTTGGTAGGAATGTCCAATGCAGAGGATGCTTTTTTCATCTTTCACAGTCAACATGGCGGAAGATCCAGGAGTTGGGTCTAGCACCCAGGTACCACGCTGACCAAGAGTTTCAATTGTTTTGTGGGATGATGGACGGTTTGGCCTTTCTTCCTCTGAATGATGTTCAAGAGGGTATGGCCTTTCTGAGGGACAATCTGCCCCAAGACCCACCTGAAGTGGAAGACCTCCTCAATTACTTTGACCAAACTTACGTTTCTTGACGCTACCGCCAGATTCAACAGCAGCCTGCAGGAGATGGAGCGGCAGTTGCACCTGCCAGAATGCAGGCCACTGTCCGCACAATCATGCAGCAAGATGCTGTAGGCAATCCACCAGCCAAGCAAATCCAGCGACGATACATGCAGATGCAGGAGCGACTGCGAAATCTCTGTATCGCACGTCGGGATGGGAGGAAGTCTGTCGAGGAACTTCTTCGAGGAGTTAGCTGGAATATCAGGCTGAACAGGGAAACGTGAATTCTGCATCTTTACCATCAAATTGAGTGAGACAGAGCTGTATGACACAACAAAAAGTGTGTGTCTGTGTGTGTGTCTGTGTGTGTGTGTGCGTGAGAGAGAGAGAGAGAGAGAGAGAGAGAGAGAGAGAGAGAGAGAGAGAGAGAGAGAGAGAGACCTACTCTTAATTGATGCATATGATGCTTAGTTTTAAAAACATGATTTCTTAAATAAATAGTTGTTGACTTGAACTGGATTTGACCGACTTCTTCGAGGAGTTAGCTGGAATATCAGGCTGAACAGGGAAACGTGAATTCTGCATCTTTACCATCAAATTGAGTGAGACAGAGCTGTATGACACAACAAAAAGTGTGTGTCTGTGTGTGTCTGTGTGTGTGTGTGCGTGAGAGAGAGAGAGAGAGAGAGAGAGAGAGAGAGAGAGAGAGAGAGAGAGAGAGAGAGAGAGAGAGAGAGACCTACTCTTAATTGATGCATATGATGCTTAGTTTTAAACACATGATTTCTTAAATAAATAGTTGTTGACTTGAACTGGATTTGACCGACTGTGACTTTTTTTCCTGTGACTTTTTTTCCGTGACTTTTTTTCCGTGACTTTTTTTCCTGTGACTTTTTTTCCAATTACCATATTTACAACTCGCCAAAGTTACGTGACGGTTTTCGTGTTTTCGCCTTGTGCAACGGAACTCATCGCTTAATTTCGCGAGTACTCGCTTCAAAGCAACTTGATATAGGCATGCTGTTTTCAATGCAAAACGCTCGAGGAACTGCAATATGATTATGAAATATTGCTGTGAAAGCCTTGTCCTTTCATTCATGTTTATAAATTATTACATTTACAATACAACAAAAGCATCGGTACTGACTATCAATTATTGAACTGTGTTGTGTATTGAATTTGAAACCCCAACCCAAGTATGTCACGTTCTTTTATTATTGCAAATCGTTTTCAAAAGTCTGTGATCAGAGAACTTAGCTTGAGAAGCAAGCGATTTAATCACGCACTTGCATCATTACCATTATATAGGAAACTTGATCAAACATGCAGTTTCTGCAGCCAGTGCCATAAGACTTCGGCACCTCTACAGCGCTGGCATTCAGAAAACGGAAGTGGTAATGGTAGAAGGGTCACAGTAGTGGATGAATCCTCATTTCTGAAATTGCCAGCATCATTCTTGTGTAATGGCAGTGCTAGGGTCCATACACAAGGAGGCATCAAAAACAACATTACTGAAATGCAAACTCAAAATACTGATTCTTTCTCACATGAATTGGCGATGAGTGATTCACCCAAAGTTGCCGTGCCTGGTTCAGAAGAAGTAAAGCAACCAAAAGCTTGGGCTGTACCATTCTCTCGTCCAACTCCAGGGCTGAACTGGGAGTACTTGTGTAACCCAAGCAATCGTGACAACATACGCAATAACATAGCAAACAGGAAAGGTGTGGGTGATATTGATAAGCTTGTGAGTATACATTTCATAGACCTTTAAATTGGATGTAATTCACATACTTGCCTGAAATGTTAGGCTACATTCTTTTTGCTCTTTCCCATTCCCGATCTGTCCTACCACTCTGCTATACTATCTTCTTCTTCGCTAGATCAATGACCTACCTTTTTTCTTGAAAACTCTTCCTGGACAAGACTCCTTGTTTGTGTATGAGGTCTGTTGGATCAGCTTGGGAGTGTTGGACGCTTTCTGCCGGGTGGTCACTAGGGCTTCCTATGAATGTACTATTTAGCACTATAGGCATTTTATATGTATGTTTTTTGTTGATGATTTATAATGATGTTTGTATTCTATTTTGTTTTTGTAATCGGGGAGTTCGCGTAGTTGAGGTCAACCCTCAGCCGTCCCTCGCGTGGGATGTCTTTATTGTAAAGTGACTGGCCGGTGGAGGGCGTTCAATTTTCCCACTGGGGTTGTTTCAACAGATCTTTTATGCGGATCGGGGGTTGTCCAGTCCTGATTTGGCTCGGAAGAGTCCGCTGGACCTAAAGCAATAATAAATCAATCAATCAATCAATCAATTGTGTCTCAGGTTTGTTTTAAAGTTAATTAAATAATTATGCTGTAAATTGCAAATTATTGAAATGTTGTTCAATTACTTGACAGTTTTTAGATTTATGCTAGATAGGTCTGCTAGTGTGTGTGTGTTTTTTAATGATGAATAATATTTGAAAGTAACATTAAACAATAATAATTAATATCATTATGATTATAGGTAGATAAATTAACGTCCCCGGACACTATAAATAGGGGAACACATTAAAGTCATTATGATCTTTTTCACCTTGGTTTATATCTGTCAGAAGTTGTTTTCCTATGCAGTGCTGTTGCTAAGAAAAAGTATAGTTTTTTTTTTGTTGTTTTTTTTTTTGCAGTGTCATTTGTGGGAGAGATACCAGAATGCACAAACAGTGAGAAATTTAATTACTTTTATATTATTGAGTTTACAACTGTAAAACCAAAATGTTTGCATTAATATGAGATTTAGTAGATTTTTAACTATGAGTATGAGCAAAAAACTGAAACTTATGGGCTTGTCATCTTTATGGTATTAATTCAGTTGTTATTGCTATATATTAATACTTGATCAACTGATGAAAAGCAAATAAGATATTAACTATTTTTCATTAAAAAGTCATGGAAGTTTAAGTTGCCATGTCGAAATTAACTAGGAAAAACATGTACTTATTTATTTAACCCTTCATTCATTTTCATTCATTCATTCTAGGAATACCATAAGAAGATCCTCTGGGACCAGCTGCTGGCAGAAGGTCTTAATATTCCCAACAACAGCCATCCAGACTCGGTAAGCGTAAAATTGTCAGTTTACAAGGTATTTTTATATTGATGTGAGTTGTTGATGTTGTTTTTTTTATCCTAAGTGCTGCAGAATTACTGGTGACAACTTGTGGTACTCATTGGTGGTATAGATGCAGATTTATAAATTCATAGAAAAAATATTATACTGAAAGATAACAAAAAAAAATTTCAAGGCATTATCAAGGTAATAATAATAATAATACAGGAGGCTTTCACATGCTTTTTCTTCAGTCGAACTCAAAATGCAGCGATTTCTTCAAATTGCTATTGAAGAAGGGGAATTTTTTTTTTTCATTTTGAAATTTTAGATTGAAAACATCCAATACCATTATTGAAGGGAGGGAGGAAACAGGAGTACCTGGAGAATATCCTCGATGTTCTGAAAAACCTTGTACTTCAATTACATAAGTTCGACCCACACTTGGTTTAAACCTGCGACATAGAAAACCAGCTTACTGTCACTAGCTTAAGTTATATCCTTTTCTTCCGCTCCGTCCACCCGCAGAAGAAAAATAGAATTTACAGCAGGGGTAAGGACGACACGACACAAATTTAAGCTAATATATCTTTTATTTCCTCAATCATACAACTATCTTATAATACAATACCCAAAGCAAATTAGAGTTAGCAGCAGGAATGACGTGATTGGGTATGCCCAATGAGTTCAATAAGGAGCCGATGGAGGTGATGATATGGGTGGCAATGTCGCGAAAAAATACGCGTCTCTTCGTATAAATACTCGTCTCTTCTGCCAGCTTTCCTGACAGCAACGGTACATCGTTTGTTTTATTTTTTCGTAATGTTCAAATGACATATTTTGGGTGCCTTTGGATGAAATTCTCAAGACTCTATGTTTTGACGTCGGTGTATACGTCATAGACCGATTGCGTCATAGTAGAGAAGGAGAAAAAAAAGTCAACAACACCGTCTTCACGGACAGGCAAGCAAGAAGAATCGCTGCAAGTAACTCCTAGATGCGGCATTAACTGTGCAAGGCACACCAGCTGAAGGAAGCCAAGAGGGATACTGAGAAGTACCTGGGGATACTGAATGAGTCAGCTTTGGGTGGAAAGGGTCCGCCAACTTTCACCTGGTTCAACTATCCAAGGTCGTCAATCAACTGGGCGTTACCCGTATCAGGAGCCATCTTTGCCGTCACGAACCGTTGGGTTCTTTCTTCATGTGCCATCGTGGGCGCAATCAGTGCAGGCCGGAAGAATTGGTGCAGGCCGGAAGAATCGGTGCAGGCCGGAAGACGTAGGCAAGTCGCTGAGGAACGAACAACATTAAGTTTCCAAGACATCACAGTAAAGACAGAGACAATGAGTACCAGAGTGTAAACATTGACATTACATTTATTTCAAGCCTCTACAATGAAGATAAGTTGAATTTTTATTCCTTCACAATCTCACAAACAACGGCTGAGACGACACTGGAGTAAAACACAGATTTCACTTTTATCACATGTGATCACGCATCATTGTTGTCAGTCATAAACATCATCAGTGAATCTGAATGAATAAGTGATTTGCATTACCATCACACTCTGAGTGTACACATCTATGGTGCAAATGCGCGCGTGTCTCTTATCTTTGATGCTGAAACTCTATCCTTAATTGCACACACCACTTATTTATTACGAATTCGGAGGCAACCACGGCAGGTGGTGCAGCACCCCCCTGAAATCACTGCGTATTTTGGGCAAGGGCTGCACAAGGGTCCTCCCGTGCGTTGACAGGCAATGATGACTAAGGTGGTGATATGAATTATGATGCAGCTGGGTATGAGCACAAATTAATAATAGCGACTGATTGGTAACAATGAAATACAGCAGCTTAATTAATGTTCCCTGAAACTAGGATGAGTTGTCCCTGCAGTCGAATTGTTGGCCACAGTATACAGTTACCCTCAACGAAGACTATCCAGCCAATCCTGCGCAATCCCCAACTAAACTGTCACGAACACCATCGAGGCTTAGGTAAAGGGATAACAGTCCTCAATGAGTGGTGTCTTGCGTAGGTCGACGTCATGCCCTCATTCCGATGCTTTGGCAAAAAAAGATCGTGGGTACTGAGGCTTCGAAGGGAAAACGGAATGGAATGGACAGATCGTGAGGATGCGGGACTATGGGACGCCGTCATGCTCCCCACTGACATAGCCCAGCAGCCGTGTTGATGCGAGGAGCTCTTTGTAGCCCCAGTCTGCTGCCTCGTTCGATCAGACTTGACTGCCCAAGACACTGAGGAAAGATCCCGGAGTAAAGTGACCCCAGGCTCCAGCCTACTTCAACAATGACGGGGAAACGGAGGTTTAGACGACTGTCTGGAGACCCATCCCGCCAGAGTATGTACACCCTTCTGAGGTTCAAAGTCAACCTAAGAAAGAGACACAATTGACACTCATGCGCTCATTTAATAATACATTATATTAGCTAACACAACCAGGGCACCGTGTACGAAAACCAAGGACATCATTTGACTGAATATGGACATTCTATAGATGATGTATTACATCATTCACAGATAACAGCAGTTGTGAAAATTATTGCAATGACTCCTATTGGTAGACTTTTATAGTTTGGTGTTAAATCCTTCTTCCCCTTTCATTCCATTTTGTTATCAGATTTCTTAGTTGTGAATTGATTTATATTGTTGTTGTTATTAATTAATGTCTAATATCACCTGAATGTGTGAATAGACAATAAATGAAATATTGATTGAACCAGGGCACCACCATTTTATCAGATGCCTAATGGTTCCTGTTTTACCACAGAATCCATTTCCCAAAGCGTTGATGCAAATCGCACCTACAAGTCACCAACACAGCGTCACCTACCACCATTGCATAATGTGACCCAAACCTTCCTGACATGACTTTTAATATATATGCTTCATAAGAATGAAATGATTTCAACATGTATGATACAATAATGACAGTCATTAAATCCTTTATATTCCCTCCCCCACCCACCCACTCACCACCCTCCTCTTATCAAAATGAATGAAACACAAAACAAAAAAAAGAATGCGAGGGAAATACGTGAAAAAAACAACAACATAACTCTTACACAAACTATTTAGAATTCAACCAACTGCATTACCTGACGAGCAAAGCACAACAAGGGAATGAATGCCACACTCACCTCGTGAACGCTAAATCCCAGCGTAACCTGCCTAAACAGCAGCCCGGCACCTCCAAGCAGACAAATCATCCTGTCCACAAGGGAAGTACAGTAAAAAAAACAACAACAGAGGAGTTAAAGTGAAACTCACAGCTGCGAAACAGGGCACTGACTACGTCTGTCTTCAATAAAAGACCAAGACGCAATGCTTTACCTGTTGCAATGCAGAAGCAATCAAACAAAACAAAGCAAAACTCACCTTTGCACGGAAAACAAATCCCGTGCAGCACGAAGACTGAAGACGGCGTTCCAGCTAAGTTCGGGGTGAAAACTAGGCCTCAACCCCCCTACCACCACTAATACACAACTACAACCAGACAAACACACACTGTTGGTCGTGACACTCACTATCAGTACCAACTGAACTATGGGTGTTTGTGCGTTTTTCTGTCTTTCTGTTCTGATATTATTTGATGTATCTCTCCTGATGTATGCAAATATTTTAATGCACCAGACCAGTTGACGGTGATTATCATATGTAATTGAAAGTGTTTGTTATTAAAATTATATTTAATTGCTTCATATTGTGTTAATTCATAATGTTACTTTGCTTTTACTTTTACAGCCCATAGGTGAAGAGTCTAAGGCAGTTGTGGTGGAGACACACATTCAGAAAAGAGGTTTGTTATTTCTATTTCAGAATGAATTATTGGCGGACATTATAAGTATCTTAGAATACTTTGATTTCTTATCAGTGTGCTGTACTTACAGAAATTTGGCTTGTTATTAATCATTTTTATGACAAATGCAGGAGCAGTGTTTTGTTAATTTTCTGCACTATCCGTTCAGAAAATGTTCTGCACTGTAACTTTGTCCTTGTTGGCTCACCTCTCTTTCTTATTGCAAAATTGCACAAATTCCAGAACTCTGCTGCCATTTTGTTCTCAGAGCGCGAAAACGCGATCACTCAACTCCACTTCTCAAATCTCTACACTGGCTGCCCATGCAAGCTCATATTGATTACAAGCCCTCAACATGAGTGTACAACTTTTTCTCTGACTCTTCTCCATCTTACATAACTGATCTCCTCTCTGTTTACACCCAAGCCAGACAACTCAGTATTTTTCTGACAGCAAGCTCCTTAGAATTCCACGTGTGCACACGAAGATGTATGGTAAAAGATCCTTTTCATTCAGTGCTTCCACCCAGTGGAACTCTCTCCCATCACCACTCGGACTCGCAACAACGATCTCTTCTTTTAAAAAAAAAATGAAAACTTACATTTTCAAGAAGTACTTTGATTCATTATCCCAATATCATCATGATCTCGCCATTGGAAGGTCCATGTGTTGTTTGAAATGCTTGTCTCTGCGTCCTGTGTTTCTTTTCGTAAGTTTGTTAGTTTGTGATGAATGAGTTTATAGTGCGGGTTACCCTTTGTTCTGTACCTTCTTCACCAAGGATTGAATGGAGCAGGGACCCGTTTGTTTCCAGGATCTTGCAGTTTTTTATTGTGTTTTAATTGTTTTGCCTGTTGGTATTACCATCGTTATTTAATGTGCTTATTGCTCCTGTATGTTTTTGAATCTTTTGCGATCTTTATGCATGTATTTAAATAATTATGTTATAGAGTCTGTTTTTGCTGTAAATTTTGGTCTTATGTTTTAACTCTGTATGACTTCTTAACACTGTGTACTGGGAATAGTGTTTTAGGCTCTAGAGGTTTTCTGTAATAATCGTGTGTGTCTAGCTCAGTGAGCTTGCCTAAAAAAACAGACGAGATACCGTGCAATACAAATACCCAATTTATTATTATTATTATTATTATTACTTAACCATTCAGAAAATGCTACGCACTATCCACTTCGAAGTGTTGAATGACAGGTTGTGAAGCCTTATTGATAATAAATTTGTTTGTTTAGACCCAAAATCAAACTTTTACAATGAATTTCAATAATATATATTTACAGCCGTAAGCTCAGTAATTACTCTTTTTTTTTTTTCCTGTGTTTCATTTTGTATGATATTAATGTAGACTGGCGTCCTTGTGATATTGCCTGAAAAGATTTATAGGTCTTTCTAAGAACTCAAACTAAAACCGTAAAACTAAGTTTCATGTTTGTGCAGAATTTGATTTTGAGCCAAAGACAGCGGTGCAGATAGGAGAGCACCTTCAGATGCTGAGAACAGAGTAAGAGCTTTTGTATTGTTTGCTATTTATTATTCTTTGAATCGATAGACACATTGTGTTCTCACATTGTTGAAACTGTGGGTATAACCCCAACCCAGACACAATAATCTTCCTGTGTTGGTCTCTGTACCTTTGCATCAGTACATGTTTTAATTTTAAATTGTCTCTGTGTGTTTTATCAGCAATCTTGCCATGACAACAGGACCAAGGACATACTATTTTATGAGAGAACTTGCCAGATTAGAGCAAGCCTTAGTCAGATTCACTTTGGACAAGTTGAAAAAGAAAGTACGTATAGTCATTGTTATGATAACCTGTTTTTCTGTAGTTCAATATAGTTTAGTGTAGTTGCTTTTCTCACTGAGAATGTTCTTTGTATTTTCTTCTCTCTCTTTCTGTCTCTCTTTCTCTCTTTTTTTTCTCTTTCTCTTTCTATCTGTCTCTCTCTGTCTCTCTCTCTCTCTGACTCTCTGTGAAAAGTGATTTTGATTGGGTGTTATTGCATCATTCTTGAATGTTTGAAGTTTCCCTGGATTGTTGAAAAATATATAAATAATGCACTGTCTGCTTGTAGTAGTGATTTTTGTAGTGATTTTTGGAAAGCGATTTTGTATGCAGTTGTTGGTGTTTGCTGAATAAAGTTGGAAAACTTTATATGATGATTCCTGCCTTGTTGCTGAGTGAACAGGCTGCATGGAGAAACACATATCAAGATTCAAGCTTCGGGGCTAAGTCGACTATTGAGAATACATGTAACATTTTGGCATACGAATTCAGCATAGTCGATTCAACCCCAATGCTTTAATCGTCAGACAAAGTTTTCCAATTTTATTCAGCAAACACCAACAGCTGCATTCAAGATCGCTTTCCGAAAATCACTCCAAAAATCCCAAAATGCAACAGCCTATGGCTCAACTCCCTGTTACTGAAAACTGCCATTCGCCTCTACAATCTGCATCTATGCCCCTTGCCTTAGCTTATCAGCACAATGCGTCCATATTATCTAGCAGCAACATTATTTCTCAAGTAACACAGTTGCTGCAGCAATTGATTAGACAGTAATGAATTATGATTCTTGGGTTAATATTACTAGGAAGGGTGGTGTGTGTGTGGTGAGTGAGGATGGGAGAGGGTGCAGGGGGTTATCTTTCTGCCATATTGAGCAATTATTTTAACATTTTGCTAAGTATGCCTTTTTTTAATATTATTTTTTGTTCTTTGTATCTTTTTTTTTCTTTTTCTAACTATGCAAAAATGTATATTTTGATTAACTACTGTGGTTTATGTACATACAAAAAACAGCAATATTGGTGCTAGAAGCACTAAAACTGTACTTTGCTGTTCTACAGTTGAACAACATTTCCTTTTTGTATATATCCTGTGTGGAATGCATTAAATTTCTGCGTTATCAACAGCAGTGTGACTTATACCGCTGGTACATTTATGTTCTGAAGATTGAACGATGACGCTGTTAAAGATCGGTCACCTCAACATTGCCAGCCTGAATGCTAAAGTGACAGATCTTTCAGTGTGTTTGCGATACTCCGATCCTAAGTTTGATCTATGTTGCATTACAGAGTTTCGGCTTAGTTCTCATATATGTGACTCTTTGGTAAATATTCCAGATTGTATTATTAGACATTAAGCCCAAATTTATGGTGAAACATGTGTGGCAATTTACATTCACAACTCAATTTATACTTTAACAATTAGAAGGCAAGACTTTAAGTACGTCAGTATTGAATGCATTTGGCTTGAGTTTAAGTATTCAGCCACAACCTCTCCTGTTTTTGTCTGCTTCCTATACAGAAATCCAGCTAGTACCACTGATTGGTTGACTATTTTTCAGTCATGATGGACCACGTATACAAATATAATCCTAATGCTGCTGTTCCCATTCTTGGTGATTTTAACATTGATCTCTTGAAATCACAAGGTAGATGGGACCGCCTAGTATCTTCTCTGGGTCTTAATCAGTTAACTTCACCTACTAAGATAACCTCATCATCATCTTCTTTAATTGATCACATATACACCAATGCTCCCGCAACAATTGATCATGCTTCCATTTCTTCTACGAGTACAAGTGACAATTCTCCAATATATTGTACAAAGCTAAATTGCCCAAATCAAACATTAAAAGTCACACTAATATAAAATACTAGTCCTTTAAGCACTTCAATCGTGGAGCCTTTCTTATGAACCTTTTTGATGCCTCATTTGATGGTGTTTATATAATTAACCTATTGATGCACTTGAACGTTGGTATGCTGGTTATTGATCTATACTCAATAGTCAGGGGCCCATTAAAAAGAAAAGAGTAAAACATCCTAAACTCCCCTCATGGCTGACTCCAGAAACTATAGATGTAATGTCTCAGCAAGACAAACTTGAATGTGCTAAACAGTTTCAAGAGTATAAAAAATATCTTAATAAAATCAAAGCGTGACTCCAAAAGAGATTATTTTAATAAATTAATAGAAAATACCAGAGACATTTCTCAGCTATGGCATGCCCTGAATCCTTTTGTTAAGGGCTCACCTTTTGTTCATCATGAAATTGTATCCAGTTAATCTGCTAATGTCTTCAATAACCATTTTCTTTCAGTCACTACTTCTGTACTGAATTCGAAATATTCACAGTGTACTTATTCAGATTGTCTCACTACATTCTGTATAATACTTTCATATATTCTACAGACGTCAATTCCCAATGTAATGTATGGTAACGTATTAATTTAATTAACATGTTAAATAATATAAGAAATACTAAAAAAATTAATGTAACAAATCATTTTCATGCAGTTATAAATAACAATCACTTGTATATTTTCCTCTATCAAATCATACAATAATTATCGTTATCTTTTTTATTGCTCCCAACCATAACCCATATAGTCAATGAGAGCTTGTCCTGTGGCGCAGTTCCTTTTTCATGCAAGTCAGCTGTCATCAAACCCTTGCTTAAGAAGGCTAGTCTGGATAAGAATGACCTGAAAAACTACAGACCTGTATCTAATCGGTCATTATTATCTATAGTCATTGAAAAGCTAGTCTTGAAACAACTTTTTGCTTACCTGAACGATAACTCCCTTTTTAGCCCAAACCAGTCAGCTTATAGACCTTTTCTCAACACAGAGACAGCTCTCCTGAAAGTCACCAATGACCTCTTGCTCGCTCTGGACAGCAATAACGTCTCCATCCTAACCCTCTTAGATCTTAGTGCGGCCTTTGATACCGTTGACCATCACACCCTATTCAAGACCCTTCAGGATTACTTTGGAATTTCTGGATCAGTTTTGGCTTTGTTTCGATCTTACCTTTCCGATAGAACTCGGGCGGTGGCTGTGGATGGTTGTTTCTCCGGCAGAGCTGAGTTGGTGTGCGGGGTTCCACAGGGGCCGTTTTGGGCCCTGTTTTGATCATAATGTACACCAAGCCACTGCTCCTCTTGCTCGAAAAGCATGCTGTTGAGAGCCAGTCGTTTGCAGATGACACGCAGCTGTACAAACCCACCCATCCTTCTCTGGTTAACTTTGCTGTCCAGACCGTGCGTGAGTAGAGCTGCGTACCGTGGGTCAAAGTCGTACCGGTATTACCGCAATATCTTTAGATCGTATCGGTATTTTGTATCGGTATTTCGTATCGGTATACCTCAATTTTAAGTTTTACAATCAAATGGGATATGGCACTGACAGTATTGTGACCGACGCAAGAGAAAGCTTGTCATACGCTTCAAAACTGTTTCAAAGAACCAAATTTCCATAGAAACTGAAGCTTTATTATTGCGTGAACACCTTCAAAACCAATTATGATAAATCACTGTTTAGAACATCAGCAAACTTTAAACCACAAAATCAAAATAAAACAAAAACATTCAACGGAAAAGGTCTTTAAGAACTTTAAGAGTTCAGAAGGATTGGCGACTGGTACCATGATCAAACACATGGATAAGCTGCTGTTCTTATAAGTTCTTTTTCAAGAACAGCTGCCTCTCCACGTGTTTGAGCTTTAGGCTCGCTCTCTGGGCGGACAAGATGTCGCCCACTGTCGAGTTATGTGTTGTCGAGATTTCGCAGTAAACCGGATCTTGGACACCCGCACGTGTTCGTCGCGTTTCTGAACCTGAATACAGTTACGTATCGTTAAAACCGTCCAGCCCTATGCGTGAGTGAGGTCAAGTCATTGATGGCCCTCAGTAGGCTGAGGTTGAATGACAACAAGACAGAAGCACTCCTTATCCATAATCACAAATTATCCTTTGTCTCGTCTCTACGTACCTCTCTTCGAGTAGGCTGCTCTGACATACAGTTCTTTCCCTATGCTAGGAATCTTGGCTACATTCTCTCCGATGACATGTCCCTCAACAATCACATCTCTCATATCTGTCGCTCTGCTTACACCACCATATGTCAGATCATTACACCATCCGCCATTACCTCACTATTAGTGCTATAAAAACATTAGTCTATGCCATTGTTCTCTCTCGTCTAGACTACTGCAACTCTTTTCTGTCAGGTTCTTTTAAACACTTCATCGATAAACTGCAAAGGGTCCAAAACTCTGCTGCTAGGCTAGTTCTCAAGGCAAAAAAGCGTGATCACATCACTCCACTTCTCCACTCACTTCACTGGCTTCCTGTTCAAGCCGGCATCGACTACAAGCTGTCCACTCTCTGCCACAACTTCTTTTCTGACTCCTGCCCTTCCTATCTTGCTGATCTTCTGTCTACTCACCATCTCGACAGCTTCGCTCCTCTGCAGGTGCTCGCATTCTTTCTGTTCCCAAGACACGCACTAAGACATATGGTGAACAATCTTTCTATTTCTGGGCCCCCAAACAATGGAATTCTTTCCCATCACACATCCGCAACATACCGACCACCCAAGCCTTCAAAAACGCATTCAAGACCCATCTCTTCAAAATGTACTATCCTGATTGACTCTCACCCTCTTACGGATGCCGGCTGGGTGCTGTCCATGGCTTTGTGTGTGAGTAAAATTTACGTCCCCGGACACATTAAGTGTATAGGGGACGGGTGAACCACCACATCCCATGGCTTTATTGGAGCATGCAATAATTATTATGTATGTATGAATTTATGTGGGGTTTTGTTTTGTTTAATTCATAGGTTAATTCTTTTTTTTATAATAAACACTGTTTTATGTTTACAAGAACTTTCTCCAGTTTGGTTTGAGTGTAGTTTGAATTTGTTGTATTTTGAGAAATTATTTGTTTGAGAGTTTGGTGAAAGAATGACCTCCCTTCCCTTATGTTCTTTCGCATGCATAGCCACCCAAAGTTATGAAATGCATTAAAGTCTGAACTCTCTCTCTCTCTCTCTCTCTCTCTCTCTCTCTCTCTCTCTCTCACTCTCTTTCTCTCTCTCTCTCTCTCTCTCTCTCTCTCTCTCTCTCTCTCTCTCTCTTTCTCTCTCTTCTCTCTCTTTTACTGTTTGCCTCTCTTTCTCACTCTCTCTCTCTTCTCTCTTTCTTTTTCTGTTTGTCTCTCACTCTCTCCCTCCACCTCCCACTCTGCCCTCCCTCTCTCTCTTTTCATGCCTCCCTCATTCCCTTCCTACTCTGTTTCATTCTTTCTCTTGTCTCATTCTCATAATCTGGTACTATTCCTATCAGTGTTTTCTGAAGAACATTTTCTTTTTGGGCAGGGGTTCCAGCTTGTTTCAGTTCCTGACTTGCTTCATCCTGATGTTATTGTAAGTTCACATTTTAAAATGTATCACACACACATGTCATTATTTTTTTTTTTTTTTTTGCTAGAGGTCTGGTGGGAAAAGAGATCAGATTAATTCCACCATCAAAAGCTTTATATTACAATTATGCTCAATAGACGATTGCTACTAGCTTGGAGTAAATATGAAATGCCTAGCCTGCTGAGGCAGCGTATCGGTAAAATGATGCTGACCAATAGTCCATATGCCAGCACGCAGCTTATGCTTGATAAATCTTTGACACTCTTTTTATGAAGAGCCAAATAAAGGGTTGATTCTAGCCGAGACTGCTTTTGCCCGTTCAGATCTTTCTTTTTAAGCTCTATGAACATGAACTTAATCCGTAGATACCTGCACTATACAAGATGACTACTTTATCATCATCACCAAATTCCTGTCCGCATGCTTTCTGATGGCAGGAATCTTGTGGCTTCAAGACACGAGGAGAGAGGACTCAGGTCTATTGGCTGAATGAAGCTCATGGCCAGGCCTGTCTAGCAGGCACTGCAGAAATGTCTCTGGCTGGTGAGAACTACTTTGTGCTAATTAGTTTTAACCTGTAACAATGATAGTATTATTTGATTTAGACATCTTATTGAATAAACACTATGGTTAGTAGTGATTGTAGTTTTCAAAGAGAGAGAATGTGTGTGTGTGTGTGTGCGCGCACACATGCATCTGATCGCACAAGGGAGTTAAGAGTGAGGGTGAGAGACAATGATGTATGTGTTTTCCCGAGCTTTCAGGCGTGACTGATCGATTGTTTTGTTTCTGGTTTTGCAAAAACAAAGGGAAAAAGTGTTGTATTTTTTTAATTAAAATTTTTTTAATGGAAGTTCTGAATGCAGGCATGGGTGAGGCAGAGCTGCCAACTGCTACGAAATTTGCGGAAAATGCTACGCAAAAAATTGTTTGCTACGCAACTCTGCAAATACCACAAATGCCACGCTTTAAAATTTTTTAATTATTATTATTATTTACAGTGGATTTTGATAGTATTTCGGGCGCCTATTGCTGGGAAGTACTAGAACGTGAGTGGATTTTGATAGTATTTCGGCGCCTATTGCTGGGAAGTACTAGAACTGTACCGCGCGCGCTTAAACCAGCTTCAGCCGGTTTGAAGCAGTTCCGTCTTCTTTTGTGTTGCTTGGACAATCAGCTTTTTAGGCCTATTACTGTGCCATTTAAAGTGAAAGTCATTAGTCTGAATCAGTTCTGAGTTAAATATTCGCGTTGCAATCTGAATCCTGCTATTTCTATTTGCAGTAATGTTTTATTTTTTTATTTATTTTTTTTAAAAATTAATTTGTATCTGTAATAAAAGAATTGTTTAAAATGGAAAGTACAGCCATTTTTTCTTTTATATGTGGCTACTCGGTCCGTGTTTCGCGACACACTACACAAATTTTGCAAATGCTACACAAATTGAGATCTTATGCTACACAATTTTTTTTGGGGGGGTTGATAGCTCTGGTGAGGTGTTTAAGCTTTTCCTAATAATTTTTTGCACTTATTATTATTTATATTATTGCTCTTTCAGGGTATTTTATGAATGACATCCTAGACATCAAAGATTTGCCTAAAAAGTAAGTGTTCAAGTCATGTCGACCCTGTTATATCTTTCTTTCCCTTGCTATTTCTTTAAGCTATTCAATAGATAAAATTGATGAGTGTGCTGATGAAGCTGATGAATTTAGATGTCATATGATATATAATAAAAAGGAGGATTACATATTTTTGATGTGGAAGATAATAACTCAACTCAGCTGTGACAGATGCCTCCACTGAGATCCTTGGCAAGCACCGTCCAAAGAAGAAACAGTGTATAATACCTGAATTTTTGGACCTGTGTGACAAACGAAGAGAAATGAATAACAAAAAGAACACCTCACAGGGAGCTGATGCCTACTGAAAACCAACAGTGACACCCGAAAAGGCATGCACACAGCAAAGGAGAACTGATTTGAAGATCAGTGCCAGGAAATAGAGAAAAGTCTGAACAAGAACAACAGCTAGAAGGCCTACCAGACTGTGAAGCGGCTGACAAATGTTAAACAGCCCAAGGTCTCCATGATCCAAAGCAAGTCTGGTATGTGCCTTACAGAAGAACAAGAAGTCTTGGATAGGTAGACAGAGTACTGCTCTGACCTTTACAACCACACACCAAACGGAGACACATCAGTTCTAGCATGTCCCCAGAACAGATGAGAAGAAGAAGTCCTCCCTATTCCTTGATAAGAAGGGGACGTAAGTCAGCCTCACAGCAGGAGTGGACAACATGCCCGCAGAATTGCTTCAAGCAGGAGGAGAAGCTGTGATTGATGCCTTCACCATTATCGGTAACAAGATCTGTCAGAGCGGGGAGTAGCCTACACCATGGACCCAGTCGCTTGTCATCACTCTTTCCAAAAAGGGTAACTTTCATGAGTGTGAAAATTACTTCACCATCAGCCTCATCCTAGCAAAGTCCTACTGAAAATAATACTCAACAGGTTGAAACCCCAAGCTGAACAAATCATAGCTGAAGAACAAGCAGGATTCAGGGCAGGGCGAAGTACCACTGAACAGATTTTCAACCTCAGAATAATCTGCGAGAAATACCTACAGCCCCAACAACATCTATATTATGTGTTTGTAGACTCCAAGGTAAGGGTGCTGCGCTCCCTTGTCATCTCCATCTTCCTATATGTTCGTGAAACATGGACCCTCACAGAAGATCTACAACGAAGAATACAAAACATGGAGATGAGGTGCTACAGAAGACATCACCAATGATGAAGTCCAACAGACCATCACACAAGCCATCGGACAACACGATGACATGCTGACAGTGGTGAAGAAACGGAAACTCCGATGTTATGGCCACATCACCAGAGCATCAGGCCTTGCAAAGACCATCCTGCAAAGCACGGTGCAAGGAGGCAGAAGAAGAGGGAGACAGAAAAAGAGGTGGGAGGACAACACCCTAGAATGGACTGGCTTGACAGTGACACTGAGTGAAGCCATGAGGGTCGGTGAGGATGAAGAAAGATGGAGTACGCTGGTTAAAAGATCATCTGTGGTGCCCCAACGACCTTTGAATTACGGGATAGGATCAACTCTAAGCTCCTTCACTCACAACATTATTCAGCCAAATGAAAACAGTTGCAGTGCATACTGAAAATTGCCCCAATGTTGGTGAACAGCCACACACACACACACCACAGGCAAATGGCATCATTCCTACAGTCATATATCTCTTACACACAAAAACACTTTGTAATACTTTTTTTTTTAAATCTGACAGACACCATAGAACCATTGAACACAATCACACTTGACATATAATATCAAAAATGGACATGGGTATATCATAGGCAAGCCAATTATCATACAGAATGCTAAAAGAAAGGAAGGAAGCATGCACACACTTACATTCAGAGGAAGGTACATCAATATATGCTTAAAAGAATGAAATTGCCTTAAAAAAAAACAACAACAACAAAATTTATATGAATAAACATTAAACAGAGTCAGATTTATGGAGGAGGGGAGAGTGTCCAAGAATTTCCAGCCCATCATCCTCTCCCCTTTCCTCCTCACCAAAAATAATAATTTTTTAATATTTGTATTTATTTTTATTATTATTTTCTGACTAGTAATTAACCATATTATTTTCCTGGAGAGACCTACAATGCACCTCAATAATTTATCTTCAGCATCTGCGGAGCTTTATCCTCACCCATCTATCACCCCTGACAAGGCCTTCACCCCTGGAACCCACCGGAGCCCAGGGCCCAGGTTTTTCGGCCCTGGCCATAATTTGGACACCCACGACTTCCCAGAGTCCCTTAGCCCTTGATCTGCCCTGATCTGCCCCTGATTAAAGTGCACCTTTACTTAAACAAAAAACAACCATAACAGACACACTCTCTCACATTCACTCTCTCTCTCTCACACGCAGCCACTCTCTCGCTCTCCCCCTCTCTCTTTTTCTCACTCTCTTGGAAACTTCCACAGAAAACGTTATAAGCACACGTTCTTGTCCCCACACACACAGACACATACACCTCGCACTTTGGAGATCAGGTAGCTAAATCACTCTCTCTCTCTCTCTCTCTTCCCTCCCTCCCCCCACCCACCCCAACACTAGGGGAAAAATCTTCTAAAGTGAGCCCCTTTTGCAAAAACATGACGAGAATACAGATTGAGGTGTTCTGGGATGTAAATCTTACTTCAAAGACTCCCTTTAGAGATACGACGGATAGAGTGAATACAAAATTTGCATGTTCGACTGTAATAATAATATGATAATGATGATGCCATTACTGCAGGGTTGCAGCAGTAAGCAGGTGCTACAGGGCTGAAGCGGCAGATGTTGCAGAAGAGAAAGGCATCTACAGAGTGCATCAGTTCACTAAAGTTAGTACATTTGGAAAGATTTTCTTGTCTGTCTTTCTTCTCCTCCCTTCCTCTTTCTTCTCTGTTAACCTTTTTTCCATTTGTTTAGACTTTTAATTCTAAATTCCCTCCAACCATGCAAATCCACACATATTTTCATCTAAAGTTGCCCACATTGCAGTATTTGTCAATAATTTTTTTTTGCAAAATGAGTTTACCCTGAAATTCACATTTTTGCATGTTTATTTTTTATTTTTTCAGAGAGGCAACATCCACTGTGAATGTTAAAGGATATGTTAACGCTGAATTAGTCAAAGTGGGCATCTTTAATATGTCATGTACATATGTGGGAAAGAATTGACCTTGCCTATAATTTATTAGTGTGTCAACCTTAGGCATCTTTCTTGCTCAGGACATACTGCTTTTGGCTTGTCTGGAACATGTTCAAAAGTTGGTGCATTTCAACTGATAATTAACATTTGTGAAATTGTAATTTGTGTATGTTTTTTGTTTTTTCAAGTCATCACATCGCAAACAAATTTTCTGTTTTGATTACAGGTGGAGATGTTTGGTGTGACAGCAGATGAAGGAAATGATGAAAGCGCACAACTGCTTAATGAGTTTCTTGGCATTGAACGAGAGCTTTTCGTCTCTTTGGGTCTTCATTTCAGGTGTGACTTCTGTTTTATTTAGCACTTTGAGCCCTGTCTTGCTATCACTGGCTTCTGCAGTGCTGGCCTAATCCTCAATATTGTGATTAATTTCACATACTATACCATGACTCACACGTGCAATGTTTATGGCGTTGCTAGGAGAGTGCCTCTCTAACGGAAGCTGACAAAAGATAAAAACAGTCATAGAGTTGCTTTCCCTGAACCACTTTCCCCCGTGAGTCTCGTGTTATCACACGCGTCCAAGCGCTCACGATAACGGACCGAATATCTCATTCCTTTTTTGGCTCTCGCTGAGTGAGGTTGTGTCTACTCTAGTTCTCTTTTTGCTGACTTACTGCGTTCGCCCTGTAGTTTGCTGTTACTACCGCCGGCGGAGTTTTGGGTTTCCTTGCCTGTCTCAACGTAGCTGTTCGTCGGCTTCAACCCTGTCTATGCGACGTCTCTACTCCTTCGGCGGCCGTTTGTTTTAAGAAATGTCGGTTTCCTCTCCTGCCGACATTTCCTCTGTTTTGCTACGTTGCGTTTCCGCTCCTGCGCCTCCTGCTTTGTTTTCTACCCTTCAGGTTTGTAGAGTGGTGGTAGTGAGGTGGGGAGTGGCGGTAGTGAGGTGAGGGGTGGCTCCTTGGTCTTGCCAGAAGTGACCTTAAAGCCGTTTCTGGTCTAGGTTACGACCAGAAACATATAAGTGGTCGCCCTAGTTTAGGACCACATAATTTTTCCAGCGGGGATGCTCCGGCAGGGCCGGGCAAGCTACCTGCTGAAGCCTTCCCTTCTGTTTCCTACGGGATTCAGACCGGGTCGGGACTTCTGGCTAATATAAGTGGTCGCTCTAGTTTAGGACCACATAAATTTTTCCAGCGGGGACGCCCCGGCAGGGCCGGATAAGCTACCTGCTGAAGCCTTCCCCTCTGTTTCCTACGGGATTCAGACCGGGTCGGGACTTCTGGCTAATGTCGAGCTTGAGACATATAAAGCACTGCACGCAGTGTTACGTCCGGCTACGACAGGGGGTGTGGCTTCCGGTTCGTCCGGTTTGTCCCTCACCTCCCCTTTCCACCCCGCATTAATTTTTTCCAGCGGGGACGCCCCGGCTGGGCCGGATAAGCTACCTGCTGTAGCCTTCCCTTCTGTTTCCTGCGGGATTCAGACCGGGTCGGGACCTCTGGCTACTGTCGAGCTTAGGACATATAAAGCACTGCACGCAGTGTTACGTCCGGCTGCGACAGGGGGCGGGGCTTCCGGTTCGTCCGGTTTGTCACTCACCTCCCCATTCCACCCCCCATTGCACTCCACTTCCGCTTGCGGTCGTGGGGTGGGGGCTCTGGGTTCCTGTTCGGGGAGGGGTACGGTTCACCTGTTACCTTTCCCTGTTTCCAGTTTGGCAACCCTCCCATCATCCTTTGTACTCCACTTCCGTTTGCGGTCGTGGGGCGGGGGCTCTGGTTTCCGGGTCGGGGGGTTACGGTTCACCCGTGGCCCCCTTCAGTTTCCGGTTTGGGTCAAGCATTCCCTGTTCACCCTTCGGTCTCTGCCACTTCCGTGTTCGGTTGTGGATCGGGGGTACTGCTGTCCGGTTCTGATGGTACGGGTTTTCCGGATCACATGCTAACACCATTTTGCCGTTGTGTGCGCCAACTTCTGTTTGGAGTTGGGGCACACTTGGTTCCTCCTACCATAGTTCCTGTTTCACGAGTACTGGGGTGTTGTTATATCAGGCCCTTTCACCTGAGGCTCTGTTTAAAGAGGCCGTTCAGCGCGCTGCGGCTTTTGTCCTCAGGTGGTGGAGGAGGTTTCGGCGCCCCTACCACTCCTCCATTCCTTCCTAGGCGGGACTCTTGCTTCTGCCGAGTCTGATGAGGCTTGCCTTGTTTTCAGTGAGTCTCCTAGTGTTACTTTTTTTTTGTGGAATGGGCCTCTGCTACGGCTAGAGGACTTATAGAGGGCGAGGCCTCTTCGTTTGAGGAGGTGCCTCGGTTCCCTAGAGCTTCCTCTGTGGGCTCCTTTTTTTTTGAGTTCGTCCTCATTGCCCGGTGTTGCCGGGAAGTTCCTCTCTCGCTCAGAGGTCTGGCACAGACAGAGGGGTCTATTGTTAGGTCCCTTGAGTATACTTCTCTCGCTGACGCGCTGTATGCTGCGCTGTCTTCGGCTGGGCGAGTATTCTGGGACGACGTTTCGTTCTTTTCGGGGAGGTCCTTGTTGCAGGCCCACTATACCTCCTTCGTTCTGGGTTGCGAATCTCAGGCTTTTGCCTATGTCAGCCTGCTTCTTGTGCGTTGTGACGCTTTTCTTCAGTCAGCGTCCCTTTTGCCTCCGCTCTTGTCCTCCCCTCTTCGGGTGGGACCCTTGGTACCCGACTCTCCTGTTAGGTCCTTACGTTCGCACGGCTGTTCGTGAGGAGTCGGAGCGGTCCATATCGGATGGTTTCGCCTTCTGGGCTCGGGCCATACCTTCGGCCCCGCCTTTCTTTCCTGATAGGGGTTGAGGTCGCTCGGTCCTTGGTCGCTCTTCTCCGGGTGTGCGGGGTGGTATTCCCTCTTCCCGTGGCAGGGTTGAGGTGAGCCGTAGGCGTTTACGCAGTGGCGCGTTTTCCACCAGTCCTGTCCCTGCCTGCATCCCTAGGTGTTCTACCCCTCCAGGCGAGTGGCTTGGCTCGCCAGTTTCATGCTTGGCTCGGCCTCCCCTCCGCAAGCAGTTGGGTGCAAGAGGTGATTCGGTCGGGGTTCGAGCTTCAGTGGGGTTCTATGGTCGCCTCTTCGTTGTCCCGAAGGCTTCCGGCGGTTGGCGCCCCGGTGCTAGGTTGGGCTACCTCTATCGATCTTTCTGACGCCTTTTTTCCATGTGGCTTTTCTTCCTCTTCACAGGCGTTGGATGCGCTTCGTCTGAAGAGTTCAGGGTTTTCATAGTAAGCCCTTCCTTTTGGTTTGTCTCGCAGTCCTTGGTTTTTCACAAGGATTGTCTTAGAACTCGCTGCTGTAGTTCGCGTACTCAGGTTGCGGTTCTCTGCTTATCTTGATGACCGGTTGGTCAAGGCTAGTTCTCACGATCTCTTCTGGTGCACACCAGGCTCGTTCTCCTTTGGACGCAGCGCTTGGGGTTCTCTGTGAACCCTCTCAAGTCCGTGTTGTCTCCATCTCCGGTTTTCAACTGCCTGGGGATGTCGTTCGTCACTCGCGATTGGTCGGTCCGCCCTTTCGCTCGTCGGGTGCAGAGGCTTCCGTCCCTTCTGCTACCTTTGGAGAGTCAGGATGTCGTTTCAGCCAGATTTATGGCCTCTCTGTTGGGGTCGTTTTGAGTCTATGGTTCCTCTGGTTCCCCTCACGGGAGTTCGTAAGCGGCCGATTCAACGTTGGTTTTCTTCCCGTTGGAGTCAGTCCGGCGATTCCTGGGACGCTCTTTTTCTCGTCACGGAGGGCCTTCGCCTTTCTCTGCTTCCTTGGAGGAATGTTGAGTGGCTTTCGCCGGGGGTTCCTATCTCCCCTCTGCTTCCGGTGGCCGTCATCTTCAAGGATACGGCTTTGGTTGGTTGGGGTGAGCGTACCGGCAGCCTTTCAGCTCACGGTTTTTGGTCTTAGGACCATCAGTCTTGGCATTTCAGTCGCTTGGAGATGGAAGCCGTTTGCCTGGCTCTTCATCGTTTTCTTCCCTTCCTTCCTCGGGGCTCTTGCTCGTTCGCTCTGCCAGTATCACTGTGGCTTCTCTCATCTGCCACTTCGGGGGTACCCATCCCTCTGCTCTCTCCTTGATGGTGGAGAGCCCCCTTTTGTGGTTAGCTGATTTCGTTTGTACGCTTGTAGCCACGCATGTTAGCGGCTCTGCCATGTCTTAGCCGATCTTCTGCGTCGCCCTCATTGTGTGGTCCACACGGTATGGACCCTGTCCCGCTCCGTTCTTCATCCGGTTTGGGCGGAGTGGGTTAAACCTCTGATCGATCTTTTTGCCACTCATTACTCTTCCAGGCTTCCCCTGTTTGTGTCGCCGGTCACAGGCTGCCTGGCTTAGGCGGTGGTCGCGTTGTCCTTTCTTGGGAGGGGTTGCAGGCTTATGCCTTTCCGCCATTCTCCCTCCTTCCGCAGGTTCTCAGGGAAGCCGAGGAGGAGTCTCCTTCTCTCATTCTCGTGGCTCCCTTTTGGCCAGCTCAGCCCTGGTTCCCCGATTTCCTTCGTCTTTCCCAGGGTCGGTGCATTCCTCTCGCTCTCGGGGCGAGATCGCTTCTGCAGCCTCGATCCGGGATTTCGCACGGCGACCCAAGCGTTCTCCGTCTTCACGCTTGGCTGTTGTCCTGCCTCCCTTATGAGGTTTCTGAGCTTCAGGAGGCCTCGGAAGGTTTCCCGCCTGCATCCTGTTTCTGCCTTGCCATACTCGAGAGGATGGCTTCTTGGTTTCGATTCTGTGGTCGCGGCCCTTCAATCTGGGTCCTCTTCTTCAGCCTGTTCAAGGTAAAGTTGTTTCAATAGAGTTGCTTCCCTCCGTCCTTTTTTCGTGCTAATCTGCACTTGTGAGTCATGGTATAGTATGTGAAATTAATATTAAAATTTTTTCTCTAAATTTATTATTAATAAACATACTTACCATGACTCACTTTAATGTCCCTCCCACCTCCCCGCAGTTCCAAATAAGGAATGAGATATTCGGTCCGTTATCGTGAGTGCTTGGACGCGTGTGATAACACGAGACTCACGGGGAAAGTGGTTCAGGGGAAGCAACTCTATGACTGTTTTATCTTTTGTCAGCTTCCGTTAGAGAGGCACTCTCCTAGCAACGCCATAAACATTGCACTTGTGAGTCATGGTAAGTATGTTTATTAATAATAAATTTAGAGAAAATTTTTTAATTTTTTCATTGTTTTCTCTTAACAAAATCAGTGAATTATGTGTTATGGAGAACATGGAAGATCTGGTTCTAGAGATGAGAAAATAGAAACGAGACCTGTGATTACAGGCTAGAGCAAGATGATTTAAATACCTGTCACCCACACAGTCTTTCTATATGACATGTGGAGATGGTGAATCCGCTGATAGTTCTTAAGTTCAAATGCTGTTCCCATTGTTTGGTTATTTCGTCTTGTGTGAACTGCTTGTGCAGAATACTGAATATGCCAACAGAAGAGCTGGGAGCTCCTGCCCACCGCAAGTTTGACATTGAAACCTGGATGCCAGCAAAGGCATTTTGGGGAGAGGTAAGTCTTCAGTCACAACTTAGTCTGTCTTTGAAAAAATTAACTTAGTGCATTCTTAGCCTCCTTAGTCACAATAAACCAAGTTAGGAAAAGATTAGCTCATTTGTTCTTATTTGATATAACTTTGGTTTGGTTATTTATTGAGTGAGTTTGAATCATTTCCAGCTAAAACATATTGAATTGTTTTGATAATTGTTTGTTATATACCAGCACAGGTCAAATGACAATTAGTTTCTAGTAAAAATACATCAAATACGACCTTTATACAACCTACATGAAGTAGTCACTAGTGGTCTTCATGATCACATAATGAAAGTTATCTTTGAAAAATATTGTATATTTTGTAATTTTTTTATATTTTTTTCTGAAGATATCCAGCGCTTCTAATTGCACAGACTTTCAGTCTCGGCGACTGAACATCAGGTACCAAGATGGTAAAGGCAATGTCAGGTATGCTCACACAGTCAATGGAACAGCCTGTGCAGTACCAAGGATGCTGATGGCTTTACTAGAAAGCAACCAAGAGCAGGTTTGCTGGAACATTTTCATTATACCTACTCGTACATTGTTTTCATATTTTTCAGAATTATAACTCTAAACATTATTAATACTATTTCAGTAATGAAAATCCAAAAATGATGATCATGGGTTGTTTAAATAAGAAAACCTAAACAAGGGTTTCAGAAGATAGGAGTGCAGTTGTATCAGTACAAGTGCACCCATGGGTACGAGGGAAGATTATTGTTAAAGAGTTTAGTGCATGCACTATACTGTCAGTAAGGTATAAATGTTTATGCGTAAAAACTTATTTATTAGTTAGTTTTGTTTATTTCACAGCAAATTATTTATCGATTTCAACGAAGACCACAGAGAACCCCACCATTTACCTTTGTATAGTTAATAAAGTATGTTGGTAAGGCTTGATAAGTTGACATTGCTTTTATGGTTTGTATGCATGAAAATATATATAAGTGTAGAAATGCTGGTTTCTGTTTCAGGATGGAAGTGTTCGACTGCCAGAGGCACTTCATTGCTACATGGGTTCATCATTGCTTGTGCCACCAAAACACAAAGATCCTATGATCAGGATTCAAGACAGACGCAAAAAATAAATCAGGATAATAGATCACAGAAAGGGAAAAAAAACTAAAAAACAAATGTGGACCTTATATGAATAACATTCTGGCATGGTTATCAGCCGCCGTATCGCTTTACGAATATACTTATATGCGTCTAAATTTAAAAATTTCATACACAGTGGAAGTAGTTTGGTGATCCACATATGACAAGAATCTTTTGTGAAATAAAACCTACACCCACACACAAACAGTTCCACATAAACAGTTCAAAGTAGATTGTTCCGATATGCAGTTTATTCACTCCAGAACTGCACACAATTCCAACATGACTATTCTCAGCACTAATGCAGAGATACACTACCATTTCCAACTATATGAACAATTCATGAAAAACTCAAAACATTGCAGAACACAGGCTGAGTACTAATATACTGAGATGGGTAAAAAGAACAAAAATTATCTAACAAATATTTTGGCATCTTACTGAATATCGGAATTAAAATTGTAGCAATAAAAATAAAAACATCAATTTACCATTACTTTCCAAACATGATGCATTTTCCCATAAATATATATATATTGGATTTCCATGATGGATTTCACAAGTTTAATAAAACTTGTGCAATAATTTTTCTCTTCTTTTTTTTCTCTATCAATAAATAGTACTTGTCACCTAAAAAAATCATAACAGAACCTATTTATACAAATGTTAGTCTGAAACTTCAAACTATATTAATATAAAATTAGAAGGGCAAAGCCCATTACAACTTGCTTGCTCCTTGAGGAACTTATTCATAATATTCTACACGAAAAAGAATTCCCTGTGCGGATTAAGTTTTTTTAATAATTTTTATTGAAACAAAATGGTTGCACTGATCTTGAGATGACCTTGACCTTTAACTTTACATGAACACTCGTTTTTGATTACATATACAGCAGAAGTTTTAATATATCAAAAACATTTAGTGACCTTAGTATGATTTTGACGTTTACATGACTTCTAAGGTTCAGGTATAATCAAAAAAACCAATGTTGATGCACAATGTTCATAAAATATAGACTATATCCACTGTATGATCACACATTTTGACGTTTTTATAAGGACTAAAATGACCTTGACCTTCAAGACTAATGCAAAAACAAAACACACTTATGAAAGATCAAGCGTGGTCTTTATATACCAAAGTCAAAGTGTAAAAACCAGGCATTTCTGGAAATGACTAAAAGTTATAGGCATTTCTGGGAATTCCCTTCTAGTTATTTCCCACTCTGCCCGACTCGTCAGTACAAGTGGTGAATGCGCAGAAGTGCATGGTTGCAGTTCTCACAGTTTCTGAACAGTCACGTCAGACATGAAAAGATCACAACAAATTACAATTCAAATAATTACAAAATAATGCAATTGTACATCTAATCACCTGTTCAAAATATTGTAAAATCGGTAAGCGATATTTACAATGCTACAAATACTGTTTACAGCTATATTGTGAACCCAGTCAGAGGCGTTTCAGTTAAATAGGAGTTGCCCAGCAGTTATGCTTTTAAAATTGGAATTCAATTTCTAAGAAGTTATTTAGAAAGTATGTAAAAACGCTGAAGTTTTTAATCCCTAAAAAGAAATGCTTTCAGATGATCTCTGCGTAAGGGACAAGATTATATGTAAAGCACAGGATGCAAAAAATTGCCAGAGCTACAAATGCAAGTGTCTCGTGGCCACATTGAATTTCTATAGTCTGTGTAAAAACACGTGTGCATGTGATTTCATGAATTGAATTTTTGTTAAAGTTTGTTTTTACTACTTTCGTAAGTTTTACCTTGTATGTGTGGATATGTGATGCATTGCCTTTATTTTGTTATTAAATGTGCAAATTCTTATTATATGTGATCTTCATTAGCTTATTCTTCTTTGGCTTACTCTTCCGTTTCTTCATCTCCCCTTCCTCCTTTCTTTCAAAATACTATGCAAAATAAATTAGGCAATGGCTGAATGGTCATCTTTTCATGTCTGATCTGACTGCTCATAAACTGGGAACTGCAACCATGCACTTCTATTCATTCACCACTTTTACTGACGAGTCGGAAAGAGTGGGAAATAACTAGAAGGGAATTTGTCATTTCCCGGAAATGCCTGGTTTCTAACTTTGACAAACATATACAAGAAGTTTGGACTTAGTATCTCTCATAGTTTAGGGGCAAAGTCGCTTCAAAAGTACCAATATGAACCGACTTTGAACAGTTCCAGAGACCTTGACCTTGGAATGAAGTTGACACAGCAGCTCAACCAAAGCTTTTCAGACCCCCGTTGGGGTGCCGGGGGTTTCAGTATAAATAGTATCCCCACTTTCTGGAAATTTAGTGCTTTAAATTCCCACTGTCGCTGTCTTTCTCATTCCTGCTCTGTTCTATCAATCTGCTATACTATCTTCTTCGCTAGACCAGTCAACTACCTTTTTTCTTGAAAACTCTTCCGGGACAAGATTCCTTATTTGTGTGTGAGATCTGTTGGATCAGCTTGGGAATTTACTACTTTATTTATTTATTTAATATTAAGAAAGGTTGTCACTTTCTGCCAGGTGGTCACTAGGGCTTCCTATGATATTATTTAGCAATGTAGGCATTTTATATGTGGGTCGTTCTCTGGAAACATGCTGAAAGTGTGACATAGATGTAAAAAAAAAAACTTTTGAAGAGAAAGTTGTTACATGCACAATATTTAAGTATATATTTGTCCTTTCTCCCTTTATAATTTTTTTTAAAATTGTTCTTTTAGTTACCGAGTACCAACACCTTAAAGGTATAGGTAGAAGCATATGGACGGATGCAACATAGTAACCAAAGGAACTGCTAAAAGGTGTCCAAAACTCCTAGTTATGTAAATTTTAAAATCATTTTATAAAAAAGTATCTATTTCAAGAAGATAACATTTTAAAAAATACATTAACAAGAATTTTAGTGCTTCTGAGAAGTCATAAAATAAATACATTTTCCGAAGGCCGATCGCAACTAAGTAACTATCGGCTGTGGCTACTTCGTTGCGTCCGACCTACTTTTTAAAACTAACCCTCTCCCGACAATCACAAATAATAAATATTCACATCAATAATATTCTTAAAACTGGAAACATTATAATAATTGTAAAAATAAAGATTAAAGTTTGATTCTTTTACTTTGGTAATCAGAATATTGACGGACGCAACTTCGTGTGGATTCAAAGCAACGAAAACACTTTTTCAAATTTCGACGATACCGCGCATCAATACAGCATCTAATTATAACAAAATTTAATCCGCTACTTCCGTGACTATTTTTATACCTAAAATATAGTTCCATTTACTTTTAAACCTAAGTTATTCTATTTTAAAGGTGGACGGACGCAACTCAAGATATTAGTAACGAAGGATACCAGCAATCAAAGAACACCAAATTCTATTCATAATTGGGGTCTATCAAGATTACTTATCTTTTAATAACAAAAAAATAGTGCAGTGCTAAAAATAGAAAGCATTCATTCCCGATTATTTTGAACAACTTTAGTGAGAGGAGGCTGTTGGTGTCTGTGATATGTGAAGTAACGAAGCGTTGCGTCCGTCCAACTAGTTTTGGTGACGCAATAGATTATCAAGTGGCACCTCAGCATGACGCTGAAGCGTGTATCGGCAAACCTTAATAGGCATTTTCAAAGTTTGTACCTCTTTCAGCCATAAAACTGAGCGAGATAAACAAATAATCTGATAAAAAAAATTCTGACCGTCAGCATGTCACGAAATGGCGCTGTGGAATTTCATAAATTTTAGCAGAAAAACACAAATTAAAGAGAATCACTTTAGTTTTAAATGGAAATCCTTTTAAATAATATAACATTAATATATACTCAACACAATAACAACAAAACAGACACAGATAATTGGTTTCTTATATATTTTATTTGTTCTCAAAGTAAAGTACCCCCCAAGGGCAGGTTTTTGGAGACTAACCCATGTATGTGTTTTGTTGATAATTTATAATGATGTTTGTATTCTATTTTGTTTTTGTAAACGGGGGTTCGATAAATTAAAGTACAGCCTCAGCGTCCCCTGCGTGGGATGTCTTTATTGTAAAGTGACTGGCTGGTGGAGAGCCTTCAGTGTTACCACTAGGGTTGTTTCAGCAGATCTTTTATGCGGATTGGGGGTTGTCCAGTCCTGATTTGGCTCGGAAGAGTCCGCTGGACCTAAAGCAATAATTATGTAATGTAAAGCTTTTCAGATTTTGAGGTTAGGTCAGCCAGGCTAGCTATAAATAGCTCGCCAATGCTTCCTTTCACTGGAAGGGGAGTGCAGGCAAACTATAAATAGCCTGCAGCAAGCGAAACGCGGAGGCACAGAAAAGAGCTGCTTACATAGGAAGTGAGTTGGAGTGTTGACAGAGCTTGAATGGTTTGTGCAAGTTTATTGTCAATAACTTCGGAAGATTGTGAAATTATGTGAAAAAATTTTGATTAATATCGGTCAACCCTGGCTTGAAGTAATTCAATCTAATTTTTTTAAAAAGCTTTTATGGCTATACACCCTCCTACCAGGTTGTGATAGATAAAATAAATAGGCTCAGAGTAGTTGTGAGAGAAAATAGGCTCAGAGTAATTAAATTAGCCACGTTTAAAATTTGGACAGAGAAACATATTTGGAGTATCATTTTTTGGACTGTTTATGACTCGTATCGCGAAGATTTGGGGGGAAAAAAAGCCTGATTTTTATTTTATTTTGGCTGAAGTACATAGACTCACATTACTGCATGCACATGATTACAAAAATCCAAGTATTGAAGATTGAACAGCAGAAATAAATTAATAACTGATGTTTTGCCAGTTTCAATTTAATCATTGCACATCCTCGCATTCTTTTTCTAAAGTCAAACTGAAATCTGCATACTATAACTATCTAAAAATTAATTTTAACCAAGTTTTTATATTCAGCTGAGTACATAAATTCGCACTGTTACACGCATGCAAGTCAAAAAGGTTAAAAATGACAAAACATACCATAACATCAGAAATAGATACACATAGTTTTAAGTTAAAGATTAAAATAAAGAGCGAAGTATATTAATTTATCAGGTAACTTGCACACAAGAATGTTAGGTGGGTGAAAAATAAAAACGTAACAGAGATGGCACACATTCAATTGACCGACATACAAAAATAATTCAGAAAGAGCCATAGATTAATCGACAAAAAAAAACATTCATTTTTGTCCATTGTATTTAAACGTACTATCCAAATTTTGAAGAAAAGAGTAGTAATAAAAATAGCAGTTGCTTACACAAACACCCCTAGTTGTAAGAATTAATTCAGCACCTACTGCGCCACCTAGACTACACCAACAAAAAATATCAGTACAGCTAATAAATATACTTCTCAATACACACATTATTTCACCACAGAAATACATAAGATAATGAAATGCACAGACTGAGCCAGTTATAACTGGATAACTGACACCAAACAACGCCAGCAAGCAAACGAGATATATTTTGATCTTTCAAAATAATAAACATAAAAAAGATGAATTAAAAACTTCATTAGTTTTGTTCTTGTCTATCTTCTCCAGTGGCTAAACTCTTGAGTATATTAATGAAAAGAATTGGAGATCAAAAACAGGCCGATTACGCACAGCTCAAGCTCTAACATTACGACATAAGTATGCATCCTAAAATTATTTTGACTACAATTTCAAACCCAGTAAGTATAGTTAGCTTTCAAAGCACTTGGGATAAGAATGAGTGGAATAGAAAGTCTAAACGAACCAATATTGAATGTGATCATTATTGTTAACTATATCAAATTGCCTGTAATAAATAAATAAATAGTTTGATATGATACCTTTCTACCTAAAACTGTAGTTCACAAGTTATTTTTTAACACTGGCAAAATAAAATCACAGATGAAAGTTGAAGACAATTGGAATATGATCCAATATCATAATTCAACAGAATATCATTACCTAGCAACTCATTGGGCTAGATGTTGCCTGCCTGACCCCTTTCACACCAGCAGTGTGATCAATGATAATAACATCTTAACACAATCAGTTGTAGATCCTTTTTCCTAGTGGCTTTGAAACTATTCCTGTCCAATTATACAGCACCAAAGTACAAAATTTTAAAGTATCAACCACAAAATCTCAAATGCTTGACAAAAAATCCAATATGATACAACATTTTGATAATTAAATTAAAGTCAGGGGTTGGAATATCATTTCAGAAAGCACTATAGGCATACGAAACAACCAATCTGGTTAACACTCATAACAAAATCCATGCAAACAAAAATCAAATCACCTTTCTACACATTACATTCTTTTTGCAACTACATTTTGTTTTCCTTTTTTTTTTTTTTTTTGGTTATTGTGGCCAAGGCAGTTTTTTTTTAAATTGAAAACATACATATGTGTGTCATTCTCCCTGTCAAATTGATCCATGACTAAATTTGTTCAACTGTTTGGGGATTACCACACATACACAAAACCTCGCAAACTTGCTATGCACTACTATATTGTTATTAATGAAAACTTAAGGAAAGAAAGAAACAATGCAGATGTAAATCTCTGCAAATGTAACATATGTAAGTTTAACTGGACTTTTTTCTACAACTGTTCACCTTTTTTGAAAAGGAATGGATATTCAAAGTTTCTTTCAATTATCCACTGAAACTGAGCATACACTATTCAGTTTACTACCATTTTCTAATCAAGCAGCAACTTGATTCAAACTTTCTTCTCTCTTTCTCCTACGGAATCCCAGACACACATGGTTAAACTTTGCGTTCAGTCTGTCTTTTTCTCAGCATCTGACTTGGGTTCAGCGTCCTGCACCCTTTCCTCAGCAGCTGTAGATCCCTCCACAGCAAGGGTGGCACCATGCCCATCTCCCCCTCCCTCCCCTTCTGCCACAGCCGTAGGGTTATCCATCATCTCCTGGCTAGTGCCAAATTCGTTGACACGCTTAGGGTCAATGCGGTAAATCCAGCGCTGATACAGGTAGATAAAGAAGATGACATCTGAAAATAAATACATAAATATCAGTGTTAAAATTCAGACAGGGTGTGACTGGTATGAAAAAGACTAAAACTATACCGAAATCTCGCACCTAACCACACTACAAACCCAACATCAATTTTCCATTTTCCCACCCCCAGGCCTGAAAATGGCGACTAATTTAATCGCCATGGCTGGTGAAAAAAAAAAATTGGCGACAAAAAAAAAACTTTAGTCGCCAAATGCGAGTGCGCTAAAATGAACTTTTTTTTAGTTTGGCTAGTAAAATTTTTAGTTTGGCTAGTAAAATTTTTAAGTTACTAGCCAAAGGCTAGTGGGACCTTTTTTTCATTTTCAGGGCTGACCCCCCAAGAAAATGACAGCAAGAAAAGTAAACAATAAAATAAATCTACTTTCCTAACATCCCATATTCATCTAGTTAAGAGAACTAAAAGAAAAAAAAAAGTAGTTAATTTTAATGAGAACTGGCTACATAACAGAAACTACTGTACAATACCATCTCTGAGGCATCCCAGACGATAGAGTGTAGGCATCTTGATGACAAAAGCAAAGATATCATCAATGAAGGTGTTAAGGGCCTTATAGGTGAGCATGCGCCAAGGCAGGTGGGCCACAGACTTCAGCTTATAGTTGATGAATAGCTGGGGAGTCATCATGATGAAGCCTGTATGACAACAAACAACAAAAACTTCTACTAGCATTGTAAAACTTCATTAAAAGTCCAATTCAGGCTGCCTTTAAAAGAAGACATTACGAACAACAAATATTTCTACAAGCACGGTAAAAATTCAATAACGAATTCAATTCGAATGATGTCATTGTGGCTGCAGCTAAGTACCACTTCAGATGTTGGACCACATTGGATAAATGATTATTCACTCAAATTAACAATGCTAATACACTAACCACTGAAAATATTAATGTGACAAAACCAAATGAACAAAGACATTTTCAAACTGATCCCCATCAACAATACAATCACCAAAAATAAAAATAATACGAACCAAAGGTGAGCAAAAAGCCATACAGCATGCTGAGGATCCACGAGTACCAGCCCTTGTGCTCTTGATAGACCAGGGAATAGACCGCATAGATGCCAAGCAATGGATAGAGTGCCCAGGACAGATAGCGGAATGCTTGCTGCAATGAACCATATCAACCCTGAGTTTTAAATATATTTAAGCAAAATAAAATGCCCAAGTTCATGTTTATGCTTTGCACTGAAACCTTTGTACTATTGAATATATAAGGAGTAGGAAAGGTGGGTTACTCACAGTATCAAACTCCTTAGTATGAGACTCAGTGTAGGAGGATTTATATTCTATCGTCACCTTGGGCAGGAAACCTAGCATCGTCTCTCCCGGGAACCTCTGGAACATTCAATAATAGCGTAAGTTAAAAACGAAAAAAACAACATGAAAGTGTAAGAGACCAGATGGAGAAATATGATCTCTTTTACACTCAAATTCCCTTTGCAAGATGTCATGAATCACTTCTATTTGAATATGTCCTAGATCCAATTATTTACTCCACCTGTAAAGGTTGGACAGGACTCTGGGCTGGGGACAGGATTTCCTGCTCCCTTCCCACTCATCACCCGTACCTGGTAGTTTTACCGACTCTGTTCGGGCGGGAGAACGAGATCGGGATCATGACGTGTCCTGTTCCCCTTCCCATTTCTTGACCGCGCATCCTTGATGCTCCTATATGGATGAGCGGAGGAACACATATTTGTTTTTGTTCCTCCCCTCTGCCTCTCTGTACATATTGTCTGTCGTTTTAGTAGTAATTTTATTCATTTTTATCCCACCTGTAAAGGTTGGACGGGACTCTGGGTCGTGGGCAGGACTCCTGCTCCCTTCCCACATTTACCCGTCTCTGCAGTTTTACCGACTTTGTTCGGGCGGGAGAACGAGTTCGGGACCACGATTCGTCCTGTTCCCCTTCTCATTTCTTGACCGCGCATTTCGATGCTTTTATTGGGATGAGGGCGAGGAACACTTATTTGTTTTGTTCCCCCCCTCTGCCTCCTTTTATATCCTGTTACTGGATTCTCTTTACTTTTTATTTTTACTATTTGTGTTGTGCGGTTGTTGTGTGGCTGTTGTGGTCCTTCATCCCGGAGTTAGCCTTGGTCCCTTTTCCCGTTTTAACTGTGGTCCTGAAAATTTTATTGTAACTTTTATTCCCCTCCCCTGGGGCTCCCACGTTTGGAATTCTTAAATTCAAGTCCCCTATACGCTCAATGTGTCCGGGGACATAAATTTAATTAAGAAGAAGAAGAATTATTTAATGCAGCCTCACCGACTTGTGTTTGAAACAAAAATGGGTCTCCCTTGTAAAAACAAACTAGAATGACAATGATGACAAATGCTGTACCAAGATGAGGCAAAATGCAGCACAAGAAGAAATTAACTAGAAGGGCAAAGCCCATATGACTCACATGCTCCTTATAGAACTTGCAATATTTAATGAAAATGAATGCCCAGAAAAAAACAAAATGTTTATTAAAATGCAAAGTAATACCAACTTTGATCTTTTATTTTTTTTATTTATTTAATCATTTTATATAACACTTTTTTAGCTCAAGAGCCACTCAAGGCGCTGGCCAATACAAGATCCAATTCAAGGCGCTGGCCAATACAGGATCTAACTCAAGCCGCTGTCTTTCTATGCTCTTGACATTGGGATGACCTTGACCTCTAGTTCCAAATACACTCATGTACTATCAAATAAAGTACATCAAAAGTTGTTTTATGCCCTCCCCCCCCCTCCCCAACACACACACACCACCCAAAAAAAAAAAAACTTTGGATGACCTTGACCTTTAATGACCTTGATCTTCAAGTGACCTCTCATGCTAATGTATGATCAAATAATCTAATGTTGTTGCATACAATGGGTTAAATATACAGCCATTCCACTATATGATAACCTTTTTTTTTTGTTTTTGCAAGGCCCAAAATGACCTTGACCTTAAAGATCAATGCAAAAATGGCAAATATATGAAAGATCAATCTATCATCCCTAAATACAAGTTTGGGCTTTATATCTCTCATAGTTTAGTGTCAAGGTCACTTCAAAGTACCTATACTATCCAACTTTGAACAGCTCCAGTGACCTTGACCTTGGAGTGAGGTATACCAAATTTGCACAGTATGTGTCTCATCATGTATCAAAAAACTATAAGTTCAATATTAATAACTTATTTTAAAAAGTGACATTGTGAAACTTTTTTTTTTAACTCTGTAACCTTGAACTTTATGTGAAGTCATTCATTCACTGATCATTTATGAGGTTTCATGGATATACACCTTTTACCAAGTTTAGCTGTGATTGCTGAAATAGTTCAGAGATATTAATCTACATGCAGTTTTGCACAAACAGCGTACAGATGGATTGACAACATTTTTTTTTAATGTCATTTTTGCACTATTTAGGACTTATCTTACACAGATTTGACTTATTTTTTTGGTGAAAATGGGGGTAGGTAGGGGAAACAAGGGGAGGGGGGGAGGGGGAGGACGAGTGAGTACATAGATCCTATCCTATCCCACGACTTGAAGGTCGTTGGAGGACAACCCTCCTGTCTTCGCTCATTGTCAAGCCAGTCCATTCTCGAATGTTGTCCTCCCACCTTTTTTTTTGTCTCCCTCTTCTTCTGCCTCCTATGCACACGAGTCAAAAATTCCAATTGGAATGATTTGAAAGGCTGCCAACTATTGAATAGACACTATACGTTATCGGCATGTTGGTGTGGAATATCGGCATATTGGTGATAATATCCAACGAGATCTATTCATTGTTTCCATGAGCAGAAGGTGAGTGAAATATTGAATCGATCGAGTTGGACATATTTCATATTCCACGGCAACATGCTGATAACATTTTTGTAACGATTTCTTCTAATCAAAATATAAAACAGGAAATTTGCCAAAACAATAAATACACCAAAGCTGTTTATAGGTCTATGCAGGCATGCTTACCCTCCATTTGAAGTTTCAGTATTAACTTTTTCAAATTTCAGTATTACTATTACTATTTCCGTATTTACTTTTACTACCTATTGTTCTTGCACTTATCCTTTTTGATATTATGCGAAGAATCCAGTGATTTGCTGCCATAATCTTCTTTTTCTTCTCCAAAGCCTCGTAATTCTTGACCTGCTGTCAGTGGGCCTTCCACGTGCCGCTTCATGTTGTTCATACCACCGGCGGAGATGCCAAACTGGTTGGCACAAATCGTACTTTTGAGTCAGTGCTGCCGCGAATAACGAAAGGACACTTTTCAGAATACGAGACAAGATATGTCTGCCCCTTGTGCCGTCTCTTTGAAGATTCAGATTCACAATCACTTAGCCATTTGTTTGGATGCCATGTTTTGAATTCTGTCTCACGAGCACCGATCTTCACTGTGACTGCGCAAAACCTGGTTCGGCAAACTTTGGTGCCTCCACCGGAAACTTTCGATGCAACGTGTCTCTACTGCGACTGCGCCATTAAACCGGGTTCGGCCGTTTTCGAAAAAACTTCACGAAGTGCATTACCACAGGCCAATGAGTTCAATTTTTTCCCAATGGTCTTTTTATTTATTTCCGGACCGTGAAACAAGTATCCGTATTTTCCGTAGCGCTTGCCGAGTTTTTCCAATTTTCGGAAAAAATACGAAAATTCCGTACGGGTAGGCATGCCTGTCTATGTCAAAGACCATTTAACACAACACATTCCAAAGAATGCACCATAACAAAGTAGTTCACGTGTTGGACACGTTTGCACCACATTTTAATTTTCAACAAACTTTCAAGTTTCATGCCTTTGCATTATATACACTGAAATATTCTTGGCGGATGCAATCAATTTGACGAAAAGCAGCATTACACGTCGCGTTGACAGTAGGCCTAAAGTGTCATACTGACTGGAAATTGATGACATTGTCCATTTGGCTATAAAAAATGGCGGCAATTATGGAGAATGTTTTTGTTTCGGCTTTATTGTTATGTTATCAGTATCTGAAATAAATGGCAGCAAGAAGAAAATAGTTCTGTCCTTTGCACTAACCACAGATTTATGAACTCAATGGAAGGCGGCAGGTTTACAGACCTGCCTACCCCCCTCAGAGTAAAAGCGGGAGACAGGGGATCGAGGGTTTGCCAAAATGGAGCTATGTATAATATCATGGCAAAATTGGTGATTTTATAATATATATATATATACAGAGCTCCATTTTGGCAAAAGCGTGAGTCTCCCGCCAAAAGCGGGAGAGTAGGCAGGCATGTGGTTGTGCACTTTCGTTTGATGATGAAACAGTTATTTATATTGCATTTTTATGTATTTTTATGTGTATTAGTAGCACCTTGTGGTAATCCTTGCCAGAAATTAAAACTGCATCTTCATCAATGGTCTTCAATCCATAAAGGATCGACTTTTGTTTTATCTTTTACGTTGACAACAGTCGTAAGTAGTCCGTGTAAGTGTTCTTACAACTTTCATACCCCCATTGGGGTGCCGGGGGTTTCAGTGTAAATAGTATCCCCACTTTCTGGAAATTTAGTGCTTTAAATTCCCACTGTCACTGTCTTTCTTATTTGTTCTTTCTCATTCCTGCTCTGTTCTATCAATCTGCTATACTATCGTCTTCTTCGCTAGACCAGTCTCCTACCTTTTTTCTTGAAAACTCTTCCGGGACAAGACTCCTTATTTGTGTATGAGGTCTGTTGGATCAGCTTGGGAATATTGGACGCTTTCTGCCGGGTGGTCACTAGGGCTTCCTATGATGTTATTATTTACTAATTTAGCAATGTAGGCATTTTATATGTATGTGTTTTGTTGATAATTTATAATGATGTTTGTATTCTATTTTGTTTTTGTAAACAGGGGTTCGATAAGTTGGGGTGAAGCCTCAGCCGTCCCCTGCGTGGGATGTCTTTATTGTAAAGTGACTGGCTGGTGGAGAGTTTTCGGTTTTACCACTAGGGCTGTTTCGGCAGATCTTTTATGCGGATCGGGGGTTGTCCGGTCCTGATTTGGCTCAGAAGAGTCCGCTGGACCTAAAGCAATAATAATGTAATGTACAACTTTCATATTCCAAGCTTTGCTAGAAACATCGCCATCTGTGATTGGTCAATTACCATGCGATGTCATTTTTTTAGGCACATTCTACTTGGCCAATTAAAATATAAGACACTTGTGGAAATCGATATTCTACCTTGTTACCGTCACAACTGAATCATAATAATTAAAAACTCACCTGTATATTGACCACTTTGTTGATTTTCCAAATCTCTATGCAGAGACCGACAAAGATGGAGATCTTGACAACAGTGTTTGTCTCATTGTCCATGACGTACAGAAGAACAATCAGCGACTGGAATACGTTGAAGATGATTGACCTCAGAGACAGACCCTCCAATGACTTGCGACTGCGCCAAAATTGGATATCTGCACATAGCAAGTAATCCTGTTATGCACTGGACAGTTGCAACTGCACAATTTTGTATTAACTGAACAAGTGGCTGACTGGTTTCCAAGCGTCTGTTCATTCAAAAGGCAGTTACTATTTGGTTGATTCAAAGCAGCTACCATTGATTTGCAAACAGTTACCCAAATAAATAGTACTGCACACATAAAATACTATTTAGTATTTACTTTTTAAAAAGTAAGACGAAAACATTCCAAGGAAAATACAACGATACTAGCTATTGCTTAATAGTAACTATAACATCTATTAATTAAATCAGCCAATTACAGTGTGAGTTCTTTCAGCACTTGCAAGACAAGACCATCAACAAACAACTATAGAAAGAAAAACAATTACCATTTTTGAAGGCCAGAAACTCAAAGACACTGTGAGCTATGGAGACAATTATGGTCAAAGCCAGCAGATATGGGCTTGTTTCCAGGAAGGCAGTCTGCAAACGCAACACTTTTATCACAGATCAATCAAATAATCATTTTTTACTTTGTATACTGCCCTCTAAACAGCATACTTTCTTCAGGGTGGAGAACAACTGAATCAAGAAATCTCTTAAATCCGGCCGGGGCCCAGGGGTTAAGCCCCGGTATTCGCCCCCTGGACGAAAATGAATGTATGCTATTTTGAAAGTAATTTAGGGCCTCTCCTGAAAGCAAAAAGCACAAAGTAAACATGAATAGAAACAACAACAACCAAAAAAAGATAATGTTTTATGTACATGTCTTTCAAAAAAGTTAAGAATCTTGATTTGTAGGCCTAACAAAGTTTGAGGTCCACCACTGTTACAAACAAACTCCACATTTCAAATTTTACTGGGCACACGTTTGTCTATTTTTTAGCTGTAAACAGGCAAGAATTTTTATAATTTTAGAGATATTTAGGGGTACGTTAGTAAAAACACTACATCTTAGGTATTAGTGACTAGTGTATAGATTTAATTTTTAAATGAAATAAAATGCAAAATGAACAGAAATAAATCTCTTTTGATTATCTACCTTTTTATACTTCTCTTGTCATGTCTTGTTTTTGATTACTCCATGTGTATACAATAAAAAAGTTTTAAAAAGTCCAAACAAGCCCCCTCCTCTTCTTCACTTTCATGCCAGTCTGAAAGATCGTATGCATGCACACTACTGACACTAATTGTCTAAGACTAATGTCAGTACCGATCTCTTCCTCCGACTCCAAGTCCATTTCTCTCACTTTAATGTCTGATAAATGGAAGCCTGTAAACTCTTCTTCATCAGTCGAAGAATCCAAACCATCCATTTTAGACACACACACAAGAAAATTTGAAAAAAAAAATCTAAAAAACGAACGCATCACAGAGAAAACTTGTGGAAATGCAGTCGAATGTTTTCACAACAGAATTTAACCGGAAGTCAATTGCCGGAAGTCTCGCAATCTTTCAAACAACGCGAGAATATAACCACATGGTTGATACGGACGCTTTTGGACGTTTTGCCTGTTTAGACCTTCGGCCGCTTTTGGCCGCTATGCCCAGTAAAGGGTAGCCCTCAGTTTCTCACACTCGGAACTCAATATTTTTTTCTCGGAAATGCAAATGCCTTCCGCGGAAATCCGCGGATTCGCGGAGAATTCTCCACCCTGTTTCTTACAAAAGAAAAAGGATTGCTCAATGAAGATTTGTTTAAAAGGTAAACATTGAATGATCTAGAATTGATTAATATCTCAACCTTTTTCTTCTTATTATTATTATTATTACTATTACTTTGAGAGAATCCTGATCCTCATCAGAATCATCTGAAAAGTCACTGCCCAGTATGTTTGTCCACTTGTTGCGCATGGATTGTGCAGCATACATCTGCCATTTGAACAGAGAGATGGGGCTGTAGGTCAAGGTGAGGTTCAGTGTTCTGTGGCAAAGGAAACAGGGTTTACATCAATACATTTACTCACAGTATTACTCCATTAATTCTCTTCTTTTAAAAAAATATATTGCGTCATCAAGTTCATATCAAATTTTTTTTAATGGAACAAATTCCAATCCAATCTAATGTTTACTTGTATATTGCAACTTCATGTCACACTCGTAAGTACATAATAGATATTCTTCATTTGTTTTTGTTTTTTTAAGTCTCCGATATTCTACATAACATTGCTAACTGGATATGAAACTGCTTCAATCTAAACAACAATATCGAAAATCCTAAAATCTCACTTTGTTGTGGTGTTGAGAGGCATGTAGTCACTGTTCAGATTCCAGTAGTCGTTGACATAGATGACAGGATAGTATTTGTTTGTCCCAGGGTAAAACTCAATAACTGCAAAACAAAACAAGGACTTTAGGGACCTTTCGGAAGTGAGTGAATTTCATTGCGAAAGTGGTTCTGCACTACTTTCTGTCCATGACGTCAGCAGTTTATGCTCTCATTAGTACGCAAAGATGAAAGTTCACAAAATCTTTCTCTGTGACTTCATCACAGCTGAAACTTCCTTCACTGAAAGTAAACTTTCAGCCACCAGCTATAAGCTATTTTTAGCCACGCCAGCAGGCCTTGCAGAGTGAAACCCATGCACAGCCAGCATCTCGGATCTGGCTACAAGCAGTTCAGCCAGCGATAAGGGACAGCACAAGGGTTATTTTTAGCCATAGCCTGAAAGTACCGCTTATGAACAGCCGTGTCATTAAAAGAACTTTCTCATGAAGATGACTTTGTGGATATATTTTGTTTATTATATGGCTTGTATGACATCCAAAATGATGTGATTTTTGTGAAAAGGATCTGACTCAACCATTTTAGATATAACAATGGAGATCTGCACTTGTTTTGAGACTTCAAATATAGTTTGAAGCGAGGTACTGGAAGTAGGTCAAGTTTGTCTTGGTGTGGGGTTGAAGCCCCCTCACGGCAACCATGAAAAGAGAAAATAGTGCGAATCACTTTCACAACGCAATCACTCACTTCCGAAAGTTCCCTATTCCTTTCATTTGAGATATTTTTTTATCATTTATCAATGACAATGCAGGGCTCTTTCAGCTCGATCTCCATTTACAAGGTGTGTCCAAGGTAATAATAATGTATGCAAATAAATTATCTATTGTGAATGACATACATTCATCTAGTGGTTGTGGCACAGAGCCTCTCATCCAAGGTGAATGGTCATCCAGCAGGTTGATGGTCAGGTTGGGATGCCAGTGGGACAGGATTTCGAATGACGACTTGTTCTCTTTCTGAAACCCCGAACATGTTATCTTTATAGCTAAACACATGCCAAGTTTTGAACTGCCAACTGAACAAGATGCAGGCAATTTTAGTTAACTATGTAGTGTTCACTCTTACTTTCTGTGTCAAGAATCATTACCCTAAGAATTCTGGGAGAAGTGTTAAAACTGGTTGATTGAAATGTTATAAATCCTAACATAGAAGAGCCCTCTTTGCCTATGATGTCATTTTCTAATTTCTAGTCAGGGTTTACATTTGGAATCTGTTGAACATAACTCTAACAAAAATATTTTTTACAATAACAAACTTATTTGTATAATGATAACATACTTGTTGCAGATCAGGATGAACATCAGTTGAACCAGTCAGAAGATTAACAGTAGATCTGAAGCGACGTTTCTTAAATTTGTTCAAACCTGCCACAACAGACATTTTTTAAGACACATTAAAAGCAAAAAAGAGATTGCTCTTTTATTGCTCTCTTATATAGCGCACTTACAAGCTGAGAGAGCTTCTCAAGGCACTGGCAACTAATATCCAGTAATCACATACAGGGTGGAGAACAACTGAATCAAGAAATCTCTGAAATCCGGCCGGGGCCCAGAGGCCAAGCCCCGGTATTCGCCTCCTGGAAGAAAATGAATTTATGCAATTTTGAAAGTAATTTAGGGCCTCTCCTGAAAGCAAAAAGCACAAAGTAAACATGAATAGAAACAACAACAACAAAAAAAAGAATGTTTTATGCACATGTCTTTCAAAAAAGTTAAGAATCTTGATTTGTAGGCCTAACAAAGTTTGAGGTCCACCTCTGTTGCACACAAACTCCACATTTCCAATTTTACTGGGCACACGTTTGTCTATTTTTTAGCTGTAAACAGGCAAGAATTTTTATAATTTTAGAGATATTTAGGGGTACGTTAGTAAAAACACTACATCTTAGGTATTAGTGACTAGTGTATAGATTTAAATGAAATAAAATGCAAAATGAACAGAAATACATTCTCTTTTGATTATCTACCTTTTTATACTTTTCTTGTCATGTCTTGTTTTTTATTACTCCATGTGTACACAAAAAAAAGTTTTAAAAAGTCCAAACAAGCCCCCTCCTCTTCTTCACTTTCATGCCAGTCTGAAAGATCGTATGCATGCACACTACTGACACTAATTGTCTAATGTCGGTACCGATCTCTTCCTCCGACTCCAAGTCCATTTCTCTCACTTTAATGTCTGATAAATGGAAGCCTGTAAACTCCCCTTCATCAGTCGAAGAATCCAAACCATCCATTTGAGACACACACACAAGAAAATTTGAAAAAAAAATGTGAAAAAACGAACGCATCACAGAGAAAACTTGTGTAAATGCAGGCGAATGTTTTCACAACAGAATAAACCGGAAGTCAATTGCCGGAAGTCTCGCAATCTTTCAAACAACGCGAGAATATAACCACATGGTTGATACGGACGCTTTTGGACGTTTTGCCTGTTTAGACCTTTGGCCGCTTTTGGCCGCTATGCCCAGTAAAGGGTCACCCTCAGCTTCTCACACTCGGAACTCAATATTTTTTTCTCGGAAATGCAAATGCCTTCCGCGGAAATCCACGGATTCGCAGAAAATTCTCCACCCTGACATAATAGTTTGCTTAAGTCATTATTCGAATCCATGTCTCCAAAGACGCACTTTAACAAGTCACGCGCTCTGATCACTGAGCTATCTCTGCCGCCAAACAATGTCCAAAAATAATATTTACCCACTAGGTCTTTTGAAAAATAAAAAAACAAAACAATAGACATGGCCATTTTTTGTTTGGACCAGCATACTACTAAATTAAATTAATCATGTAGTTTATTGCACAACTTGAAACGTACGTTGAGATCTGTATGCTGTGAATTTCTTGTGGTACAGCTTCTTTTCTTTGTCTGCTGGGTCTGGGGACTTTCCCTCTTTCACAAAGTAGACATGAAGATACAGGGATCCATTGTTCTGTAGCCTCTAAAATAACAAGCACACAATGCTACTGTACTGTACAAAGTAGAAGAAAAGTTTCTGAAAAATTTCATAGTAGCAGCAATTAAATAGTAGTAGTACAGCTGCAGTTTGATTTGAAAAATGTTTAGTTTACAATAAAACAAATCATTCCCATACACAAAGAAGTCTTACAATTTATACTATTACTACTGACTCATGCAATAATTGTCATTCAGACTGGCTCTACACATTTACTATCTTATCTAATATATATCCTATGTTAAGAGCGGTGAGCCCAGCCCTGAGCGGGGGTACCGCGCTATAAAAGCCTACTTTATTATTATTAAATGGAAATTCAACGACTTCATAAAAATGTAAGCAAAATCCAATCAATGTTGTTAAGCAAATGTTGCTCGAGAAAGGAAAAAACTTAAATGAACAAAATAAGCAACACAATGTGCCAACCTCAGAAGCTTCAATCTGACCACTTCTTTCAAAAGATCCATCACCATTGGGCCCACTCTCCCAGTCTCCATAGACCAGGCCTTTCTGAACCCAGAACAGTGCTTGTTCATTCTTGAAATCATCAAAGTCTTCCAACTCAGAGACGTAGATGTACATGTCCTGAATACAGAGAGAAGAGCAGTTTAAACTATTGTATCAAAAATCAAATAATCAACATGACAAGAAATATTCAGCAATGTTGTTTGGTTTTTAAAAAAATTATTTTACATTTAATGTTTTCTTTCAAAACAAAATCCACATCCTTAAATAGTAAACGATTTAAATGCTTAATGCTGCATATACATGTATCAAGTTAGCCAGAGATCACTTACCATAATAGTGCCTTTATCAAAGAGGTTTGTAGCTTGTTTCATGCCTGCTCCCCCAGAAGCAGCACCTATGGAGTCATTGGTAGCAGGAGCTGGTGACCGTCTAAACATGCTAGCGATGAAGTACACGAACAGCATGCGGATCGCCAGTGTCTTTATCATGCCCCATACTCCAGGCCGCTGCTGCGGCTGTTGCTGTTGCCCATCCTACAATTTAAAAGAAGAAAAAAAAAGTTACTCTGAAATCTCAATAAAGTAATAATTATCAGCCTATAGTACTAACTAGCAATAAAATGACAAGACCTGAAATATGTTCCGGCAGCCTCTGTCCACAACATGAGACAAGCACGAAATTTGCAGCAAATTAGACATTTTCATTCCCCTATTTTGTCAAATACTGCTTTCTTTGACTGATATGGTGTGTACCAACATAAAGAAGAATGTTCTGCCTTTACAATGCCATGTTTGTTTTGGACATGTACGATGAGTGCATGATTTATTAGGATTTTTTAAATCAGTGTTGGGATACAGCCTCATGGTTGCGTCTGGAACGCTTTTGCTGAAATCGGATTTTCGGGTCCCGAGATTAATCGCGTTGCAGGTAATCACCGTATAGGCTACACAATTAATGAATTATAAATACACCAGAAATGTAGCTGAATGTCTTAGCTTTCCACTGCTATAAATATGTTCTGCTTTTGTTTTGAAGGTCCAGAGTTAAATAACATCCTGCCTTATTGGAAGCCATCCTCTTGGGTTTAAGGTACAAATAGGAAAGATCTATCTCCACTTCTCTGCTGCCAACGGTTTATATTTGTGGAATCGGGTCACTGGTGGAGTTGGAGAATGCCCATCTCAGGAGAATGGGGGTGGGGGTTAAGGTAAAGGACGCGTGGTGACTTAACACAATTAGAATTATGTTAACCTGCATGTTAAAAGAAACAGCCCAGAAAACTAGAATAGTGCACTTGAATTATTAAGATCGGATGAAAATTGCAAAAGTTATTCATTTATTGTAGTTTCAATGTTTTCTGTATTTGCCACCCTTGTTTTTTCATTTGTGCCAATTTTGGTCATGTTTGAAGACATGTTTCTTCTTTCTCACTGATTATAATGGTCTGAAAAAAAAGGCTTGTTCTCTACATCATGGAGACTGACTGATGTAAAATTGAAGCTCCTGTGTACAGTGTGTGGTTTATTTAACATATTGTCAGCTTGTCTAAGTAGGCCATTAACCAAAATTAAGCAAAAAATGTCCTCGTTATTATTATTATTATTAAAACACGATGCAGACAGTCATAACTCAAATGGGAGGTGGCTTAAGAGAGAAAGAAGAAAAAGTTGCAGAAAGTGAATCCTAAAGGATGGAGCTGGGCAACTGAGACAGCAACAAGTCTGCACAGCCTTAATTAGTTCATGAGTTTTCCTTGTTATGTTTCGTCTTCCTTGTTATGTTTCATTTTCATAGTTATTCTGTATTCATGTAAGCACCTACAGCTACGTTTAGATTAGCCTCATTATTTTTTCTAAAATTTATTTTATAATTTAATTTTGGGTATTTAATTTTTAAACTGTGTTTTTTGGAATAGACCTTATACACTAATTAATGTACTGAATCACACACACCCCAGTCATACAAGACAACTTGAATGTTAAGATTCATAATCTCATATATTTACTCAGTGATGTCAGTCACAGAATTGTCACACAGCCTAGTATGAATAATTCAACTGTCTTAGTTCAAGTCAAGTGCCACGTGCGAAAATAGGAGTGTTTGGTGGTTTCGGAAAAAAGTACACACCACGAAACGGTGGGTTACTTAGCAGGGAATTTTCAGGAAAACTGCTGTTTCGTATTTCTACAGATTACTTCTTAAAAACAAAACTCGACAAAATCCATGTTGAGCCAACGACGACGGCGGGTTATTATTAAACTAGTGACTGGTCTGTTAGTGTTAACTGTTATGAATCATCATAATTTTCGCCGTACACCAACTCGCCTTTACATAGCTCCAGCGGTTAAGAATTACGACAGAACAATAATACAATCATACCTGTGCGTTTACAGTTCCATTTTGAGCTGGTTGTCCTTCATTTGTGGGACCATTTGCAGGCGATACATCAGTTACTTGATTCACGCCGCTTCTGTCAGCCATGTTTGATGCTGTTTAACTTTAACCTCTAAAAGGTGTCGTTATAAATATGTGTGTTTCAAAGATATTGCCAAAATATTTCACAGCTTGTGTCAAGTTTTAATCTTAATTTGTATTTTATGAAAGTTGTGGTGGTAAAAGTAACGAATAAATAACAGAATAAAATTTAATTGTGAGATTACCGCACCTGTGTGTTTGCGAATTACGGCATCAAGATGGCGGGCTTTCGAGAACGTGAAAAACAGCATTTCCCTCTAACAAGCATCCAGTCTGTTGTTGATCTGTTTTCCGATCAGCTCGACAGAGGAGAAGATGTGGATTTAGCGCTTCTTTCTATTGTGTTGGGATGTATAGAGAACACACTGACGATGAATCGTTCACCGCAGAGCGGCGTCGATGATTCGAAGACTATCAACCCTATCTTTCCCGTTGTGGAGGCTGACACGATTGATGTGCTGTATGCGAAGTTCACAACACTGATCAAAGGCAATGTCGACCTCACCAAGTTTAATACAGAATACGCAACACGAGAATTGGTCAAGAGGGTTTCGGATGTGGTTTGGGGCTCACTGACGCGAGCTTATTACAAAGATAAAGCTCATTTGCAGTCACTCTTCAGCTTCCTTACAGGTGCGTAGATCGAAACTAGACGAGTGCGGCATTGTTTACATTATCACTAGGAAAATATGTTCACTTCCAGGCGTATGTATTATAACGATCTTGTTAAAGTTATGTAATATGGGTCGTTTTAGACCCCACATTTGTTCTAGGTATACTGGTGTGAATTCAGTGGAATGTAAATTGTAATACTTGTTAAAGTTAATCAGTCATGTAGGCCTAATTTGTATACACGTGTTGGAATGTGGATGTGTCTGTATATAGAACAATTGGGAGGCAGATATGGTTGCTAGGCAGTAGAGATAAACCTAGAATCAAGCTTTTCGTTTTTCTTTCGGTCTTTTATATTTTAATTTTAACTAATTTTTTTATTTATTCAGTTGCTGGACCTTTCAAATTGATGTACTTGGATGTATCCAACTACTATTTAAATTGTAAAGTTCATGGAAAAAGAGGAAGGATCACCTACTTGTGGCTACAGGTTCATCAATTTAACTTAACCTTATACTTTTAATATGTAGTACATATGACTTACAGTTACATACAGTATACACTTTCTTTCTTCTCTGCAAAGATAGAAAACTTCAGCAGTAAGCTCGATCAGACCTCTTTCTCACCATTTCCTCCAGAACAGTCTTAATCTGGCAATCCTCTCCTCTTTTTCCAGCCTGTCACTGAAACAAAAGTTGAAGAAATACTCAGTGCTTCAGATTGTTTTCAGACATCATGGGCCCAATGACCCATGGCCATGCAAAATGATGGGTCAATTTTGAAAAAGATGGGTCATTGACAATCGAAGGTATTCGTATCGTATGTTCACCTAGCCCTTCTTGATTTTTAAGACGCGCCAGGCTGGCGCATTCACGTTGACTGTTAGTGTTACGCGCCATTCTGATAAAATATGCGCCAATGGCGCGGGCGCAACAACAATCTGAAGCACTGAATACTGAAAACTATGCCTTTCCATTAATGCAAGTTAGACCCTATTTCTGCCTTCAAAAACTGCCTTTCTGACCTGCTTCTTTCTATAACTAATAACCGCAATAATGAACAATTCACTTCAATCTGACTCTGTGCCACTATGCTACAAGAATGCCATCATCCGCCCTCTTCTTAAAAAAGCCAACCTTAGATTGTAAACCGTCCTGTCCCCAACCTCCCTTTCCTGTCCAAACTTTTAGAAAAAATTATACTGAAACAGCTCAATCACCATCTATTCTCTAATAACTTGTTCTGGCCTTTCCAGTCTGTCTGACCACTTACTAAAATTGCTCTTCTGCATATTTTAGATTTAGATTTTTTTTTTTTGATTTTAATGCTTTATTGTCCCTTTTTATCGGGAAATTCTGGGCCGCCTCCCCTGTGGAAGGCGTAGTCGCAGCCTATGGCGCGCCCAAACCCAACCTACCTAACATTAGTTGTGATTTTTGAAATTTAGAAATTCTTTAAATTTTTTGAAATTTTGCTGGGGGAGCAAACCGGAGTACCCGGAGAAAACCCCCGAGACGTTGCCCGAGTCGAAAGTAAATAATATTCGGAGAAACATAACGCCCCGATGCAGGATCGAACCCACACCTGTCAGGCGCCATTGGTTTCTGGCCTGTGGACAAGGCAAGTTAGTCCCGCCTTAGCCCACTTGGCCACAACGCTCGCCAACAACCTCATTTCAGCCACCAATCCTGGGAAATTATCTTGACCTTTCTTGATTTTTCTGCCACTTTCGATACAATCTATAGACTATTTCATTCTCCTTCATTGGCTTGAAAACAATTTCGGCATCAAAGATGCTGCTCTTACTGGTCCTGTTCCTACCTAACGGATCACTTTCAAACTGTCTCTGTCAACAACAACCTTTCTGCTCCATGGATCAAAGCTTACCTGTGGCTTACCACAAGGCTCAGTTTTAGGACCCATTCTTTTTACTCTGTACACATCACCACTGTCTCAGAACATTCAGGAACATAGTGATGACCATCATTTCTATCAGTGACACACAGCTTAACAGTGGTGACACTCTTGAAAATCTCACTTCCATTCTGATTCTGAAAATCTTATCTGACTGCTTCCCAGAAATCCAGAATTGGATGATTTCAAGTTCAAACAAATTACAACAAAATGCAGACAAAACAGCAGTCATGCTCATTGACATTGGCACAAACTGACAAAGCATAAACTGTCCTCCATCTGTACTAACACAATAGCATATAGGTCACAACACCATCCCTCTTTCTCTTACTCAGTACCGAGAGGAACCTGGGTGTTGTCCTGAACAAGACCCTTGATTAGTTGATATGTGAGATTTCATCCGCAAAACACGTCGAGCCTGCCACTACCAACTCAGCTGCATTGGACTTAACTGTAACAATCAAAGCAACTTCTAAACTTGTGACTTCTTCTTTAATTCTCTATTGACTTGACTATTGCAACTCTTTTCTTTTTGGTCTGCCTGCTTCTTCCATCTGCATCATGTTCAAAACGCTGCCGCTTGCCTCATTCTGAAAAAGAAAAATCTGATCACATCACTCCACTTCTTCACTCGCTCCGATCACTGGCTTCCTATGCCGCAAATAATTCCTTCATACCTTGCCGATGGTGACCAATGCTACACTATCTCTCGCATATTGCGCCTTCATCTGACACACTCTTTCTCTGGATACCCCATCACAAACTGACCTCTAGATCTTTTTCTGTCTTTGGATCAACTGTCTGGAACTCATTACCACTATTTCTCCGCAGCATACAAAATATCAACAGCTTCAAACAAAGCAAACCTCAAAGCTCATTTCTTCTCTAAAGTCTTCTCCTGATCTCTTAAAATTGTCTTCAGGCTGCTTCTTCCATATTGCCTCATCCATTTTGTGCGTTAGTGTTTGTGTGAGGGTGTATGTTTGTGCATGTGTGGGGAATCACTTTGTTTATTACTGCCACTTCTCCAGTCCGCTTTGATTTCTCCTGCTCCCAGCCATTATATAGTATTGTTCTAATGTTTAATGAGGGTGTGAATGCATGAGGGAGCACTTTGAACGGTTCCTTACTAGGAAAAGCGCCTTATAAATATTCATAATATTTTATTAGTTCACATTTTATTTTAGTGGTTTTTATTTTTTTTTTTTTTTATAATGTATGCCAATTGGCATTTGATGTAAAAGTTTAATTTACCATAATTTTCTTTTGCTTTACTTTACCCTAGGGAATAAGTTGGACTGTTTTGGAGTTGCTTTTGCGGTAGTAGCAGCATGCCAAGTGTTGGGGTTCAAAGATGTCAAACTATCCCTATCCGAGGACCACGCATGGGTGGTGTTTGGCCAAGACAGTGCAGAAACAGCAGAAGTTACATGGCATGGTGAGGATTTTAGATTTTATTCTTGACCATTAGGAGGGGAGGGGAGAATTGGACTACCATCTGGTCCTGTCAAATCAAGTCAGCAAACCTTTATTCCATGTATAAAAACAGAAAAATTGTTGTTGCCAGCAGCATGTAGACAGCTTTCAGTTGAAAGAAAGTGAATAAAGCTATAGTTAAAAAGAAAGTGAAGAAGCGATAATATGGCAGCGAAAAGAGCACCGCCCTGGACAAAGGGGAATGGCACTTGTTTTTATCTGGCACTTGCCCATAAATGGCGGATAAAAGATATGAGCATCAGAATCTTAAAGTGTGTGAGATTGAATGCTATAATGTTTTACTTTTCATTGGTGTGCTCTTGTCAACAGACAAGACTATAAGAAAGGAAATAGGCTAATTGAGGATGTTGCAAGATAAAAAAAAAATTGCGTTTTGGGGTGTATTTATGTTGGTGAGGTCATGAAGTTGCATGTCTCTCTCTCTATATTATAATATAACTTTATTAGCATGACTTATAAATAATTTGGTGGGGGGGGGGGGGGGGGGGGTTGCTGATTTGTTCTATGGGAACACTTACATTTTTACAACCCATACATTTTCATCACTGTTTGGCAGGGAAAGGTAATGAAGACAAGCGAGGCCAGCCAATCACAGAAGCTGTCACAGACAAGGCATGGCTCTATCTGAATGGCCAACCGGTGATCTGCACCCGACAGATGGAAGTGGCAGCCATAGTGTCCAGCATCAATCCATCCATTTCAACCAATATTGACAGTGTGGAAATGGGTGCTTTGCAGCAGGTATTTAGCTTTTTGCCAGTAAAGAAAAGTTGATAATATTAATAAAGCAAAACTTTGCTAAAAATATGCAATAAATGTATTCTACTAAAAATTGTCAAATACAGTAAACAATTAATTTCCTATTCTATCATATCCCGTAACTCAAAGGTCGTAGGGGCACAGCAGATGATCCTTAACCAGCGTACTCCATCTTTCTCTGTCCTCAGCAACCCTCATGGCTTCACTCAGTGTCAAGCCAGTCCATTCTCGAATGTTGTCCTCCCACCTCTTTTTCTGTCTCTCTCTTCTTCTGCCTCCTTGCACCGTGCCTTGCAGGATAGTCTTTGCAAAGACTGATGCTCTGGTGATGTGGCCATACCATCAGAGTTTTCGTTTCTTCACCACTGTGAGCATGTCATCATGTTGTCCAATGGCTTGTGTTATGGTCTGTCGGATTTCATTGTTGGTGATGTGCTGGGTATAGGAAATGCCCAGAAGTCTTCTGTAGCACCTCATCTCCATGCTTTTATTCTTCGTTGTAGATCTGCTGTGAGGGTCTATGTTTCGCAAGCGTATAGGAAGATGGAGATCATGACAAAGGAGCGCAGCAGCCCTACCTTGGAATGTAGACTGATGGTCCTGTCTTTCCAAATGCATGGGCTTCAACCTTGTCATGGCAGCAGTTGTTTGTGCAATCCTGGAGAGGACTTCCTGTCAGGACCCAGTGGCTGATACAATGGCTTCTAAATATTTGAAGCTATGCACTGTATTGAGAGATTGGCCTTGTCCATGTTGATGCCATTGTTGTTGTTGGTCATCATTTTGGTCTTCTCTAGTCTACACTTATTTTTATTCCATAGGCTCTGGAGGTGGTTTCAAGCCTCTGTACTAGCTGTTCAAGTTCTTGTTCCTCTCCAGCCAATCCATCAATGTCATCCGCAAAAAGGAGGTTGGAGATTGCTCCAACCCCTATGCTGACTGTGCTTTCATGATCTGCAAGGGCATCTGACAATTCCTTTATTAACTAATATTCACCCTTCTAAAATGTTACAGATTTTATTAAGGGCCAAGGCAATCACATTTCTTTTTATCATTGACATTGCTAATTGTTTCTGAAAAAGTAGTGGGTCACTCTCACAAGAAACATGCACTTAAATTTGTCTAGGGGGCCTCTGAAATTTCAGGGAGTTGTGTCATCAGGCATGCGAAACTATGTTGTTATTGTTTTAAGTAATGTTATTAGAATTTTCAGGGGGTCATGTCATCACTCGACATCAGTCATGCGAAACTATGTTGTTATTGTTTTAAACAATGTTTTCACTTTTTAGAAATGGTCAAGAGTACAAAAAAGCGTCGAAGGCCAGTTTCATCAGTTTGTTGTAAAAACATGCATGTTAGAGCCGGTCCTGTGAATGATGCTCAACCAAACTTGTCACAATCTGTTCAGAATAATATCCCAAAGTCTATGCGATTCGTTTTGTGTGTTTTTATATTGTAGTTAGTTATGTTTGTTTTCTCTCAGTGAATGAAAATGGAAAACGTGACACTGCACACATGTTTAGTTTAAAGCAAAGCATGCATTTTGAGAAGCAAGTTCCAACTCATAAGTTGAGACAGGCTGCTAAAAACTTCAAACTTTAAAGCAAGCTCACTTTCAAGACCCCAAGTTGCCTTGGTGTTTACCTATTGGAGGCGATATTTTGGGCACATGAATGTAACTCATTGTGTTAACTTTCTGTTCCAAGCTAATCTGCTATTTTTAGCAAAAAGAAGCAGATCTGCACAAAATGTCATTTGCATCACATGGAAGGCCAATGCTCGGCTTTTGTTTATTACCTGTAAAATAAAAATATGTTGGTTAAGTTCAAATGAAAAATATAGTCTCACAGTCAGACAAACGGCTTTGTTTCCGACAAGTGGCAGGCATTTTGTTTCTTACTTGATCGAACACGCGTGCACATACCTTGCTCTTTCAACATCAATGGACGTTAGCGACAATAATTGGACAGGTAAGTTTTGTCATTATTGATTACGTTCATACATTTCCTGTCAGATTAGACATAAAATAAAGTAAAACTTTGGCATATTTGTTTTTGTGACGAAAAGCAAAATTACCAAGAAGACAGTGCTTGTCGTGGTTACATCTTTCATTATCGGCGAGATTGACAAGTCTTTTGATCTGTTTTGTTGACAGTTTTGTCATCGGCAATACAAGCTTTGGCTATTAATGTTATATTCATACCTTTGTTTCAATGTTTACGATTTTAGAGGGTGTACTTTCTAAACATATTAAATTTTGCATGGAATTTTGCCTTTCTCGTCATTTGGTGCCAAAGTAGACAGACATTTTTTGCAAGTAACCCTTTTTTTGGCTGAATGTAACTTAACACGAAAGTACTTTCCATTAACGTTACTTTCAAAATAATGATGCTTTATAGTGAGACTACGAAGAGGAAATCGCAAATCACTCTCTTACAATATCACAGATTTGCCATTGTATTGGGTTCAGACAAAGCCCAACTGATTACCTGTCTGAATGTAACATAACACTATCGTTCATTGGGCATGTTCTTCTTCATGTTAAGTTATGCTCAACCGAGCCACACTGTATTCGTGGATATCGGCTGTGGCCAACAGCCTGGAGAGGATTGAGCCCTGCCAGGTCTTTCTTGCCCAAGACACACTGCATGATGAATAAAACCATTTACTCCCTACCGGATCGGTCGTCGCCTGGATCAACAAGGACTGCGCCTTCCTTTGGCCACCAGGACGGAGCCGATAAGTGTGCTACTGATGGACAACTTAGCAAGATCCGCACCAGAAACAACATCGTCATAGAAACCTGGAATGTCAGGACCCTAAATGCGGAGGGAAAATTAGAAGAACTGGCCCATGAGATGGACCACTATTGATGGAACATTTTAGGGATCAGAGAACTGCGCTGGAAAGGCATAGGTGAAACAAAGGCCACAAGCTTTATTTCAGCAGTAGAGATGACAGGCACGAACACGGAGTTGGATTCTTGGTCCACAAGAACATTCTAGCCACTGTCATGGGTTGCCACCCAGTCTCCAGTAGACTCATTACCATCCATCTGAGATCAACCCCTTTCAACATCACCATCATCCAGGCCTATGCCCCAACATCAGACTATGACGACAGCGAAGTGGAGGATTTCTATGAAAATCTACAGGCTGTCCTTGACCAAGTGCCAAAGAAGGACATAGTCATAGTGGAAGGCGACTGGAATGCCCAGGTTGGCCAAGATGCGCACCACAACTGGGGAGACACATGTGCAACAACGAGACAAATGACAGGGGTCTGAGACTCTTGGAGTTTGCCAGATACAACAATCGGATACTGGCAAATACGCTTGGTCTCCACAAAAACTCCAGACTATGTACATGGCACAGTCCCAGCGGGGAGCATCACAACCAGATTGACTAAATCATGGTCAAGAAACACTTCAGATCAAGCATCAACATTGGCAGGGAACGCACTTTTCCAGGAGCAGACATCAGAAGTGACCACCATCTCGTGATGATAGTAAACACAGCAAAGTGCACTAGACTGAAGTTTGACCTGGACAAACTGCAAGACCCGGAGGTGGCAGAAATATTTCAGGCCACAATAGGATGGAAATTTGCACCACTGCTCATTTTGGGATCTGGTGAAGTAGATGTCAACACCATGACCACCACCTTCAACTTAGCTGTGAGAGATGCCGCCACGGAGATCCTTGGAAAGCACCGGCCAGAGAAGAAGCTGTGGATCACACCTGAACTTTTGGACCTGTGTGATAAACGAAGAGAGATGAAAAAAAAAAAAAAGAACACCTCATAGGGAGCTGATGCCTACCGAAAAATCAACAATGACATCCGAAAAGGCATACGCATAGCAAAGGAGAACTGGATAGAGTATCAGTGCCAGGAAATAGAGAACAGTCCGAACAAGAACAACAGCAAGAAGGTTTATCAGACTGTGAAGCAACTGACAAGTGTTAAACAGCCCAGGGTCTCCATGATCCAAAGCAAGTCTGGCATATACCTTACAGAAGAACAAGAAGTCTTGGACAGATGGACAGAGTACTGCTCTGACCTTTACAACCACACACCAAACGGAGACCCATCAGTTCTAGCATGTCCAGAGAACAGAGAAGAAGAAGAAATCCTCCCAATTCTCCGATCCGAGAAGAAGTTGAGGCAGCAGTGCAATCGCTGAAGAAGGGGAAGTCAGCGGGAGTGGACAACATACGCGCTGAACTTCTTCAAACAGGAGGAGAAGCGATGATTGACGCACTCACCATTATCTGTAACAAGATCTGGCAGAGTGGGGAATGGCCTACACCATGGAGGACCCAGTCGCTTGTCATCACTCTTCCCAAAAAAGGTAACCTTCAGGAATGTGAAAATTACCGCATGATCAGCCATCCCAGCAAGGTCCTCCTGAAAATAATACTCAACAGGTTAAAAAAAACCAAGCTGAACAAATCATGGCTGAAGAGCAAGCAGGACTCAGGGCAGGGCGAAGTACCATTGAACAGATTTTTAACCTCAGAATAATCTGCGAGAAATACCTACAGCACCAACAACATCTATATCACGTGTTCGTAGACTTCAAAAAGGCATTTGACCGAGTGTGGCATACAGCTCTGTGGGCAACCATGAGAGTGTATAACATCAGCCCTAAAATTATTGAAGTCATCAAAAGCCTGTATGACAAGGCTACCAGTGCAGTCCTCCTTAACAGCGCCATCTGAAACTGGTTCAGAGCAACAATCGGTGTGCATCAGGGATGCCTACTCTCTTCAACACTCTTCAACATTTTCCTAGAGCGCATCATGTCAGATGCCCTTGCAGATCACGAAGGCACAGTCAGCATAGGGGGAAGAGCAATCTCCAACCTTCGTTTTGCGGATGACATTGATGGATTGGCTGGAGAGGAACAAGAACTTGAACAGCTGGTACAGAGGCTTGACACCACCTCCAGAGCCTATGGAATGGAATTAAGAGCAGAGAAGACCAAAATGATGACCAACAACACCAATGGCATCAACACGGACATCAAAGTCCAAGGCCAATCCCTCAACACAGTGCATAGCTTCAAATATTTAGGAGCCATTGTATCAGACAATGGGTCCCGACAGGAAGTCCTCTCCAGGATCGCACAAATAACTGCTGCCCTGACAAGGTTGAAGCCCATTTGGAAAGACAGGACCATCAGTCTACATTCCATAGTAAGACTGCTGCGCTCCCTTGTCATCTCCATCTTCCTATATGCTTGTGAAGCATGGACCCTCAAAGTAGATCTACAACGAAGAATACAAAGCATGGAGATGAGGTGTTACAGAAGACTTCTGGGCATTTTCTATACCCAGCACATCACCAACGACGAAGTCCGACAGACCATCACACAAGCCATTGGACAACATGATGACCTGCTCACAGTGGTGAAATAACGGAAACTCCGATGGTATGGCCACGTCACCAGATCATCAGGTCTTGCAAAGACCATCCTGCAAAGCACAGTGCAAGGGAGAGAAGAGGGAGACCAAAAAAGAGGTGGGAGGACAACATTCGAGAATGGACTGGTTTGACACTGAGCGACACAATCAGGGTTGCTGAGGACAGGGAAAGATGGAGTATGCTGGTTAAACGATCATCTGTGGCGCCCCTACGACCTCCGAGTTATAGGATAGGATAGGAGAGTTTTGATGACAAAAACAGTGTATGGACCTTAAGGTCTGGTCTGTCTGTGAGAGATGGGTGTCAACAGAAATGAATCAGCATATATATATATGTTGTCAGAGTAATTTTTTGTGTATCTTGCTTGGATATAACGTAACATGGTCATCTCAGGAGGCAAAAAAAAAGAAAGATTGGTGTTAAATTACATTCATACAACTTTCATCTGTTTTAGTTGTTGGAGTTAGCATTCACTAGGAATAATGCAAGCATTTTATTAAGTGCTCTAAAATTTTTGCATTTTTTATAAATACCTGTCTGTTAAAGACTCTGTTTTTCAAAAGATGCCTTCATGTAACATGACAAGAAAGTTTTGTGTAAAGTAACATTCATGCACATTTTACAATCGGACGGAGGTTATTTTTAATCAGTATTGTGTTTAATACAATTTCCTCAAATCTCATTGCAATGATGACATTTTTTTCAGTAAATGGTAGATTAATTCATTCGGACTACAGTAGGTGTTCGAATGTAACATAACTTTGATGCAGGGAGTATAGTTGTGGAAGTGCTTTGTGTTATGTTACCTGCATGACAGAAGGGGAGCTGAAATCAAAGTTTTTATATTTGTCTATCAATCTGCTTTGGAATGTTGGACGCTTTCTGCCAAATGGTCACTAGGGCTTCCTATGATATTATTATTTAGCAATAAAGACATTTTATATGTATGTGTTTTGTTAATATTTTATAATGATGTTTTTATTCTATTTTGTTTTTGTAAACGGGGGTTCGATAAATAAGAGTATAGCCTCAGCGTCCCCTACGTAGGATGCCTTTATTGTAAAGTGACCGGCTGGTGGAGTGCCTTCAGTGTTACCACTAGGATTGTTTCAGCAAATCTTTTATACTGATCAGAGGTGAGTTCTCATTCAACCAAGTTGTGGTCTTGATTTTGTGGTCCTGATTCAGCTCTTTGCAGTCCTCTGGAACATGTAAGCAATGAATAACTATTGCCTTATTCCATAAATTTATATGTAGCCATGCATTATGACCATCTGTTTCATTGTGAAATGGTGAAATTTATTAGCACTGGTCCTGACTGATCATATTTTGTTTGAATTTCAGGTACATACAAGAGGATGGGGCAGAAATACGCTTTCTTCACAAGCATGGCGAAAATTCACAAACATTTATATGTCCAAATGTCGACGACATCACCTTTATCAGCATGGCCGAGATCACCAGATTCTTACCAGCTTTGCTCATTGATGGGCAAAGACAACACATTTTTTAAATAGACACGTTCCTTTCTTTTTTCTTTTTCCAAAGACAATTTATAAGCCTGTCTTTGTTCCACAAAACACAAAATATTTTCAAATGCATGTTGTTGTTTTTTCCATTTTGTTGATAAAGATGTGTTATTTGACTGATGCACTTCTATTTGCATGTTTATAATAATCATAATAATCAATTATTGTGGCATGAAACACATAATTTAAGTTGACAGTGTGTGCTAAGGCCAAAAGAAATAATGTCAGTTTACAGTAACATAGCAACAAACAAAAAGTCGGTAGGTAAGCTTCCTTTTTTTTTTTTTTTTTTTTTGTTTAAAAACACATTTTTACCCTGGATACAATTTTTTTGCTTAAAAAAAAAAAAATTCAGACGATTCCCAAAAGAAGTTTAGGGTTGGGGCAAAAAATTTGGGTCGGTTGGGATACGTAACCAGACTTTTTTGGAGAGGGGGGCCTAATGAATGTGTCCAGTCAGTATGATGGTTTTTAGAACCTAAAATAATTTTGTAACAATATCAGAGCAATCAAGACTGAAATTTGTGTCCGATGGGTGTTAAGTTACATTCAAACACCTACACAGGGTTCGTACGCTCCTTGAACCTCATTGAATCTCCTTGAATTTTTGATGTCTTGTTCAAGGGCCCTTGAATCTCCTTGAAAAATGCCAAATTGCCTCAGCTCCTTGAAAACTCCTTGAAATTTCAACCAGTGTATCTATCCATTGCTTGACCTAGAGATTTTATTGTCAAATTTAAAAAAACAAAAAGCATTAGAAAATAAAAATTTATAAAACAAAAATTATAATATTATTTGTGTTGTCAACTGTTTGACGATCGTAACTTTCGTCGTATGCTAATGATAAGGGAAGTAACCTCCACTGGAAATTGTTCATTCCCTTGCTATCGCGCGTGCACGCTCATTTGTCGGTTTCCGTACATCCTTCGTTTTTCCGCGCGTGTTTGCTGAATGAATCGGTAAAAATGCCTGGAGGCAATTGTGTGTTTAATCCAGTCAAATGCGCTGAGGAGCAAATCTAAGGAAATAAAGATCCAGCTGGAGAAGATTTCCCGTCAGATTGATGAAGGGATGGAAAAACTAAAATAACTGAAAATTATAATTAGCCGGTGGTGGTACCTCTTTCTGACAAGCAGTTCTCTAACTTGTATCTAAGGACAACATGTTTCACAATTATTATTTGTGTATAGACTCCGTATCTGCATCATCATCATAACTGCAACTTCATCCACGTGCAATATTTATGTGTGTAGATTTCATAATCAATATCAACATCAGTATCACCATCAGATTCATGACTGCAAACTATTTATAGATATCACTGGGTAAAAGATTTATCCTTTATTTTGACTATTTATCAATTATTATGTGCGTTTACTATTTTTAAAAACTCCTTGGATTTTTGAAAAAACTCCTTGAAATCTTGAAAACTCCTTGAATTTTTTACAACAATTTGAGTATGAACCCTGCCTACAGTTTTAAATAAGTTCATATTACCATGCAACAAAAATGAGCATTTGGGGTTCAGAGCATGTAACTACATGTAATACTTACACTGATGAGTTGTTTTTTGTGATTATGTTTTTTTTTCTGCCAGTGAAATCTCTTTAAGGGATTGGTCAAGGTGTTAAGTTATATTCAAGCACTTCAGCTACTGCAATTTCAAACTGTATGATGAGTTCAGTAATGACTTGCTTTTTTTTGTCCTTGTTGTGGCTTTGAGTGGATCATTTTCCATCCAGTTTAGTGTGAAAATGTCTTCTGGTGCATAGGTTGGTAGTTTTATGGTAGAATAGGAATTTATTGTGCAATCAGTGGATGTACTAATCTTGATAACTACACAAAACCCATCTTTTGTCAAATAATCTTAAGTGAAATAATGCTGCTAGTTACACATTAATTTTTAACTGAGATATATATGCCATAAAAGTGGTTTTGATTGTCCATTTTCTTTCAGAAATACCATTTGTTGTTAAGCTACATTCATTCAAACTTCATTGGGCTTTTTTAAAGCTTACAGTCTCCAGAACACTTTGTTTTCACCTCCATTTGAAAGCACTGTTTTTGTCTAAGCAGACACAACTTAATTAAAGTTCAGTTGCCTTTTCTGTTTGAAATTTGCTTGTATTTTGTAAAACTATGACTGTGTTAATGTTACATTCAAACGCAATACATTTTCATCAAATACAACCAAATGACAAACAAGTTTGAAAAAACACAGCATGTGCAGGATAAATGTAACAGTTTCAAGAGAAATTATTTTTTTTTCACTAAGTTTAGTTTTCAGGATTGGTGTTAACAGTCATTGGACACTTCTCTGTACTCTTGACCATATAACAGCAAGAGGTTGTTTACTGCTTATCTTGTGATTGATTTTGCTGGGAAAATAAAACGATTAGTTTCCGCTTGAAGTACAGTACAAAAGTTGAATGTGCACAGCAGAAAGTCACACTAGATGTAAGTCCATTAACAGACACTGTGCTGTGTGCAGTAATTCAATGTATAGTTTTGTTTAACGTTGTTATACTTGTTTTGGTTTCAGGAGCTCTTGTATTTGTTATACACAAAAGGTCACTTGTCCAGGTAAGTCTTGTTCGATATTAATCTCTTTCTACTTAGAACTGAAATACACATGTCAACAATCAGGAGAGGGGGTGACAGTGAACAGCCCAGCCTGTTCATTGTTGATAATTTGTGTTGTCCGCATATAGATAGCCATTCTATGTTTATGTTCCCGCACCCCATCCCACCCCTCACCCCATTTCAGTAGCATTGCAGTGGCTCATCATCCTGGTTCACTCTATTTAATCCCAGTTGAAAGACCTTCAAAGTACGAAGCCCAGTCGTTTTGTATTTCATCTCTTTTCAAAATATTGACTTATAGAGAGTTTTTGGTTGTGAAAGTCAAGGTTCTTCTTGATTTCGGATCCTTGCGCTGTTGCAGTTGCAGTTCACATCTGATATTGTATAAGTGATTCAAAATGTTAACTACTTGCACCCCTAGTCCTCCACCCCCAACTCATAGAAAAATGTCCATTTATGGAACAGGGATCAGAACTATTAAACTTATTTCAATAATGGTGAACTTTTCTGAGCAAACACTGCACTAACGTGAGAGGAGGCAAGGGGTGGTGTTAAGATGCAACGTTGTACCATCATTGATGTTTTTATTTGTAAGTTATTCCAACTATGTTGCTAAGCTTTGTTAGACTCAGACTGCCAAGTGTGGTGCGCGGGCAACACAAACAAGAAAACTCTGGGCTACCAGACATTAATTTTGTTAATTTAGCTTCAAAGCTGTTGAATGATCTCCCCATTTCTTTGAAGGCATGTCAGTCATCAGCTGGCTTCAAGAAAGTTCTCTAGACATTTTTCTTCAATGTCTTAAATTTAAAAAAAATATTTAATCTGGTAATGCCTGTATATAATGTAGTTGTGTACATTTTTAACTTTTATACATCTGATTGCCATTCTCTCATGTCTTCTTCTAGTGCAGTGAGCATAAACTTTGTCCATGGATACCTGCGCTATACAAGAGTACTTTATCATCATCATGTAGTGTATGGGTTCCAAGAAAAAATACTGTTGTAAATCAATACATATAATATATAATAGTGAGTTTGGGCAGGATTATTTGCGTAATGCGTCTTCAGTGTTTTCTTTATAATAGTTTTTTATGGCACATTCACTGCAACAGTGTTGTGTGCTTGTTGTAGGTACCCGATGGCCATTGGTAACCTGGGTGATTTGGAGGAAATTAGTCCCATGGCTGGTCATCCTACTTCTATCCAGCTGTTCCAGGAAGCAATCAACGCTGCACAGAAACACTACAACAATCAGCATGTGTATCCCTATACTTACATGGGACAGTACATGTACAGGCACAAACACTATCCCGAGGCTATCCATGCATGGGCACAGGCAGCTTCAGTTATTAAAGGGTATTGCTTCTTTTTTTCTTTATCATTGTGTGATAGTAGTTTCAAGGGAAAAGACTTGAAAAAGACTTTGATAGCTGGGAAACTGGTTTGGATGCGGAGCCACATCTGGAGTAATTAATGATTGTTTTTGAAGTTTTCAAGCTGAGTGAAATCGCAAGTTATAATTACTATTGTTCTTTTTAATTTGGGATATTTCTGTCCATTGTTATGTTGTATGATAAGCCATTGGATAACATGATGACATGCTCACAGTGGCGAAGAAACAAAAACTCCGATGGTATGGCCACATCACCAGAGCATCAGGCCTTGAAAAGACCATCCTGCAAGGCATGGTGCAAGGAGGCAGAAGAAAAGGGAGACCGAAAAAGAGTTGGGAGGACAACATTTGAGAATTGACTGGCTTGACATTGAGCAAAGCCATGAGGTTTGCTGAGGATAGAGAAAGATGGAGTAGGCTGGTTAAACAAGGCTGGTTAAACAATCATCTGTGGTGCCCCAATGACTTTCGAGTATGGGATAGGATAGGATAGAATGATAAGCTGCATCAATTTATTGATGTTTTCTGAATAATAATTACTGCTTTTGTTCCTTAGATCATTAAAGGTAAAGGAGTCCCCATAACCTTTCAGTTTGGGGGGGGGGGGGGGGAGCGTTTGTGACCTCCTTTTTCTCTGGGCTAGCTTAATGAGGGTGTGCCTATCTTCTCTCCATCACTGCTTTACTTTCCTTGGCTCTAAATAGATCCTGGTACCCATTTACAGCTGGGTGTGTAGGGTTTGTTATACGCTTGTTTCAATCTGTGTTGTTGGTGGTTGCCTTCCAAGCATGGCCACCCATCCAAGTAATATCCCCTCTGACATTGCTTAACATGAAACATTGCTAGCATGTGCACAAACCACCACACTACTGCACCAGCACCACCCCACTCTTAGTTTATCATTTTAGAATGTTGTTACAGGTACAATTACACAAGAGAAGATGAAGAAGTGTACAAGGAATTCTTAGAAATTGCAAACGATTTTATCCCCAACATCGTCAAAGCAGCATCCAAAGATGACGATGGCGATCCTCCATTGCTGCAAAATCCAGATGTGTATGCTGACCTTTTGAAGTTTTATGATGGTATTTGCCAGTGGGAAGAAGGTATTACAGTTATTGTGTTCCATCTCAGTGTTGTTTTAACTCTTTGCCTGCCAGGCATGTTTCCACGTTTGTGCCAGACAATTCTCTGGCACCGGAAAGAAAGTTCAGTACCTTAGGCATTTAAGCTACTGTTCTTTCAATAATAGTTGTTAAATAGACATATTTCATATCAAATTAAAGGTAAAAGAGTGAAGAATAAGAAAAAAAACCCACACAAATGTTAATTTGATTATGTTATTGAAATATGTGTTTTGAAAGCATGTTGATCTTTTTGAAATTATAAAATAAAATAAAAATATTTCTACATACAACAGTGATAAAAAAAAATCTGGAGGAATAATTCCAATCACTGAATCAGCATCACACACCAGAAAGAAAATTTATTTAGGATCAAAATACACTTTACAGTTTGAAATTATATTGATTATTAGCAGAGTTTGACACACTGTCGATAGTGCCCATCACATATGCTTAGTAAAATGCACAAAAAACACTCTAAAAACGAATCAATTTGAAGAAACAACGCGCGTGTCGATCGGGAACGAAAGTAGAAAGAGTTATCTCTCTCTTTGGTTAAAATAAAACTTGGATTGGACTGCGCAAAAAACCGGAACGAAACGGAATACTGAAATCGACGATATATCGTCGATTGGCACAAACATGGCGGCTCAGATCGACGATATATCGTCGATTGGCAGGGAAAGAGTTAATACGTGTTTGTTTACGTTTAGGACTTGTTTAATTTTGTAGTCTCATTTTATTCTCTTTAACAGCAAAACACTGAGGACATTGGATATTTATTGCCTGGCCTTTTGGACTCGCAAGCATGCCCCGCCACTACCCCCACTGCCAAAAAAATTTAAAGATTTTTGCAAATCAATGCAAGATGAGTCCTACATAGTCTAAAAATGACATTTAAACAAAATCAGAGTTGTCCGTCCATCCATCTGTCTGTCCGCAGTCTGTCTGTGCAAAACTTGCAAATGGATTAATATCTCAGAACCTGTTTCAACTATCACAATCAAATTTGGTAAGATTGTGTATATATCCATGAATAAATAATCGGTGAATTAAGGATTTCACTTCAAGGTGAAGGTCCAGAAATGTCAATTTTTCACAAAGTTGAACCTTTTTTGAAGTTATTAATATTGAACTTATGATTATTTGATGCACGGTAGATATTAATGAGACACGTCCTTTGCAAATTTGGTCAACCTTCCTCCAAGGTCAAGGTCACTGGAGCTGCCCAAATTCGTACAGTAGAATGACTGTATATTTAACCCATATGCAACATCATTAGGTTATTTAATCATAAATGCATGAGTGGTCACATGAAGGTCAAGGTCACTAAAAGTGAAGGTCATCCCCCAGGTCACTGTTTTTTGACTCCCATGCTCACCTCCACCCACCCCACCCCCTAAAAAAAAAAACATTCCGGATTTTTGAAAATCTGTTTGTCATGAGTTCTAAATTAAAATAATCCAAAAGGGACTTTTATTGTTTAACAATTGTGTCCGCCGTATGCCGTCCGCCGTATGCAAAACTTGCAAGTGGGTCTTAGAACCTATTTCAACTATCACAACCTGTCCTAAACTTCCCGTGCGCGTTATGAAATAATTAGCTTTATGCTCAGAAGATTCCAATAAACTTGATATTAGTTTGTAAACAGTTTTTATTTTTCCAATTTCACTCATCAATGCATTCATCAAAAGGCTTATCTTATACAAGTACACAAGTTGAGACAGAGACGTAAACTTGAAATACTCAAGATGTAAAATACGAAACCGTTCAAAAACAACATCAATACATGCTTTGCTAATTTTATGGTTCTCTTCTTTCTCAATCAAGTAATACAATAATAATTAAAACTGAATCCAAGAAAACTAAAGTAGTAAAATAATAAATAGCTGAAATTTAATATATTTCTATTTAATCACAAACACTCTCAGATGCACACGAGAGCAACCTTCTATTCCTCAGTCTTTATATAGCCGTGTCTCATCACCGAGATATTCCTGAACTAGGAAATATAGTACCAACGCAAAGCGAATACATATGCCATGTGCCTATGTCAACAGCCGTCGCCTCTGTACTTACTATACAAAATATGTGAGGTATACACAAATATAAATATTTACCAATTCACTTCGTGACACAACCAAACTTGGTAAGATGGTGTATATCCATGAGACCTCATAAATGATCAGTCAATAAATTACTCAAGGTCAAAGTCACAGGGTCAACAAATGTTACTTAAACAATGACCATTATTCACCAAATTTCACTTTACTTTTAAAGTTATTAAAATTGAACATGATTTTTTCATGCATGATAGGTATCAATGAGAAACACATACTATACAAATTTGGTCAACCTCCAAGGTCAAGGTCAATGGAGCTGTCCAAAGTCAGTTAGTATAGGTACTTTGAAGTGACCTTAACCCTAAACTATGAGAGATATGAAATCCAAACTTGTTTTATTTAGAGATGATAGATTGATCTTTCATATATTTTTGCTTTGATCTTGAAGGTCAAGGTCATTTGAGGCCTTGCAAAAACATGTAAAATATAGGCCATCGTACAATGGAATGGTTCTATTTAACCATAGTATGCCACAACATTGGATTATTTGATCATGCATAAGCATGAGAGGTCATGTAAAGGTCAAGGTCTCTGAATGTCAAGGTCATCCCAAGGTCACTGTTTTTGTGGCATAATATAATTTTTCTGGAGTTTATTTGATAGTATATGAGTGTATTTGGAGCCAGATGTCAAGGTCATCTCAAGATCAAGAGCATAGAAAGCTCAGTCGGTATTTGCATTTTAATGCCACTGTTTCTTTTTTCTTTTTTTTTTTCTGGGCAGTTATTTTTATTATTACAAATTTCCACAAGGAGCATGTGAGTCATATGGGCTTTACCATTCTAGTTTAATATAATGATTCTTTTGATCAGCAGGATGGCATTCTGCTGTTTCTCTTGTATCTTTTCCTCAGAAGTATTTTCTTTTCAATTGAAATGAATAAAAGCTGATAAAAACAGCACTAGTACTATGTATAGATCATTGGTTTTAGTACTGGCAGAACCGCTCAACTTTTGTAACAAACATTCCAAGATGAGGTGTGATCTTTTTGTTGTTGTTGTTGTTGTTGTTGCAGTTTATTAGTGTGCGTCTTGAAGTGTCATTTTCTTCAGGTAAAGATGCCTTTCTGCTATTATTTTCAAGATTAGGTTAGCACAGAAAATCAACATCCAAATTTTATTATTTTTTTATTTCCAGGCAGCTCAACACCAGTGTTGCACATGGGTTGGGCACAGCACTTCACATTTTCCCTGTCAAAGTTTGACCCTCGTGTACGATCATTGTTGGATATCCATGCTGACAATGGTGAACAGGATGATGTAGATGCAGACAAAGAAAAGACTGATGAAAAAGATGGCAACGAAAAAGAAAGAGAAAGGTAAGAATTAACTAGACGACTGTTTGCAGCCATATGAATTTGTCTTTCAGGTGTTTATTTTAAATGGTCAGTGGCTTCACCAGGCCCATGGTATATGTTCAGGAGGCATTTGTCTTTCAGGTGTTTATTTTAAATGATCAGTGGCTTCACCAAGCCCATGGTATATGTTCAGGAGGCATTGACAACGTACCCCTTGGGGTCATGAGCAATCTTGCCACTGTAGATTGTTCTAACCTATAAAGGGAAAAGTGAAAGCCCCAGTTGAAAACCTGTCTTTCCTTTATAGTCATGACCGATTCACTGCGGCAACAGTACCCCTGTTGGAGTGCCGGGGGTTTCAGTATAAATAGTATCCCCACTTTCTGGAAATTTAGTGCTTTAAATTCCCACTGTCTCTGTCTTCCTCATTTGCTCTTTCCCATTCCTGCTCTGTCCTATCACTCTGCTATACTATCTTCTTCTTCGCTAGATCAATGACCTACTTTTTTCTTGAAAACTCTTCCTGGACAAGACTCCTTGTTTGTGTATGAGGTCTGTTGGATCAGCTTGGGAGTATTGGACGCTTTCTGCCGGGTGGTCACTAGGGCTTCCTATGATGTTATTATTTAGCAATATAGGCATTTTATATGTATGTGTTTTGTTGATAATTTATAATGATGTTTGTATTCTATTTTGTTTTTGTAACCGGGGGTTCGATTAGTTGGGGTAAAGCCTCAGCCGTCCCCTGCGTGGGATGTCTTTATTGTAAAGTGACTGGCCGGTGGAGGGCATTCAGTTTTCCCACTAGGGTTGTTTCAGCAGATCTTTTATGCGGATCGGGGGTTGTCCGGTACTGATTTGGCTCGGAAGAGTCCGCTGGACCTAAAGCAACAATCAATCAATTAAATCAATCAATTGACAACGTTGGATCTGCAACAGATCTTTAGTTGATCAGTAGCAACAAAAGACTTTTCAGATGTTCAAGAAATAAGTTTATTGACTGTGTCTGTATATGTGTTACCGCATGACAAAACCCGGCTAAAGACGCCAGGATTGATTCGCTGCTACTGCCGTAAAACACTAAAAATAGGCTACCCCATCAATTTTAAGATTGTTGCCTCTTTGTCTTTATTTAAGACTTTTCTTTAATATCCCAAACGGATTTTGTTCAAAAATTACTAAAACATTGTTTATTTTGTTGATTTTGATAAGGGTGTTGATCACACCTTGCTAAAACAATGGCACTAATTGACCTCCGATACCCCAACTTTTCTTGTCCGACTATGAAGGGAAATCCCCAATGTGGATTGATATATAACGTCTGGAGAGTGAAAAGTCCCTATTGCTACTACTTTTTGGTACATAAAAGTGTGTGGCGTATGAATTTTTCATGAAATTCCTTGTTCCGAAGCTTGCTTGTGACACAAGTTGTGTTCGAATGTGTCTCTAGCCAGGTCGTGAAAAACTGAAGTGTTTTCTATAGATTTTCGACGATTTTTAGTTCAAAGTGAATTTTTTAATGTAGATAAACTCATCATACATCTATTTCAAGTGTTTTCTTGCAATATTTATGTTGCATTTGTTAGAAACAATTTGTCAAAGTAAGTGACCGATTCTTCTTGGAAACCGGAAGTGATGGCTTCGTCTTCAGCGTCAATAGATGTGTCGTCTGCTAGAGTAGCTAGGGCCTTGAATCGACCCGGTTTTGCTTCTGAAGAGCTCCAAGACCTGCTTTCAGACTATTTTTATGATGGTGCCAGTGGGAACTGTGATGAGGATTATGATTCTGACGAGCCGAAGCTTGATCCCGTTAATAAACTATACTGTTTGTTTTCATTCAATGATTCATGTTTCGTAGGCCTCTTCGCTATTGGCGTGTCTTTAATAATCCGTCATTCTACTTGCATAGATTTAGGTAAAGGTTGAAAAGGCGATATCAGTGAAAGAATTACAGTATGAGTGTGGAAAATATTTCAGTAGTATATTTTGTTGGGTGGAGGTGGGGTGGGGTGGTTGAAAAGGTAAGTAGTCTGGCCTGCATTCAATATTACTAGCATGACAAGTTGACTATGTTCTCAGTATTTATTATTGTTGGTTTGTCTGTTTTAGGAAATGAACATGAGGACTATTTACCAAATTACTAGTAATTAGTATTTGTTTTGATATTTGTGCTTATTTAAACTTTATAGAGCAAAATGACATGTTATTTTGATTTACACCTGTGACGCGACAGATTTATTCGACGTGCGGAAGGGAGTGGAGAATCGGGGAATTATTAAAGCTTGATTATTAGGATTGAAAACTACCTAATGAAACTTTTGTTTTCGGTTTGTAATCTTTGTTTGACTATTTGAACTGAGCTGATGTAGCTGCTTGCAATTAAACAAAAGATTACTTGACGGACGAGGGATTTAAGAGGGGGGGGGGGGGGAGGGAGGGGGCATTATGATAGGGTTTATTTTAGAAAAATGATTGATTCAGGCCATGTTCTTGATATATTATTATGTGTTTGAGTTATTATAGACTTGCTAAACACTTGTTTGTTTTATTTCTAATATGTTTAAAAACACTATGCATTATGGATGGGTACAGAATAAAATTGTGCGTACTGTTTTAATTTGTTTATGTTCAGTATTGTGTGAATGGTGTATAATGTGAATTTTCTCATCTTATCTCAACTCACTGCCATATTGCTGCCATCTTCCTGATTGTTTTGATACCAAATACATGCATGGGAAAATTCTGGTTGTGAAGTAATGATCATTTTACAATTCAAAACTTTGAAGGCAATTTCTGGAAATTAGCCCCCGAGAAAATAAAATATTTTAAAAAATCATAAAACATCAACCAATAAAGATAAAACAATTCTGTTTTTTGCATTTTGAAGATTATTTTTAGTACTTTGTTAATAAATAAATAAGTAATTTTTCATATTTTGACACTTTAGCCTGGTTTTCTCATGCTGCAACACATATGTTCAGAGGAAGAAATAATGTCTGTTTTGGAAAGTTTGAAATTTCTTATTAGATTTTTTTTTCCTCATGCTATTGTTAACCATAGTTTTTAATAAAGTGAATGAAAATCTTGATTAAATATTTGATTTTTTGCCAGGAGGCTGTCTGCAACCAGTGATGGCGGCTCGCACAGGACTCGGAGAGGTGGAAAAAGATCACAGGCCGCAGCAGACAGCAAATCAGGCGAGAACAGTGGCAAGCCTAAGACAGTGAAAGAGGAAGGTGATAGAAACCATGAAGCCAAGATCAAGTCTGCCATGGAGGAGCTGGTGTCGAAAGCAGCAGCTGGGGGTGTGGACGTAGGGGATGAGGAGAGTTCCCCCAACCCCAACATTGCCGCCCTAGCACAAGCTTGCAGCTCCTCTATTCTCAACAAAGACTTCCTCCTTAGTGGTGGAGAACCGTTTGCCTCCACCACCGCTTCGTCCTCCACATCAACCAAGGTCCTTTCTTCAACAGCAGGGACATTTTCGTCCTCTGCCAAAGACTCTGATGAATTTGACGAGTTCCTCAGCACAAAGTCAAACGGGACACCTTTTGTAGGCCTGTCCTTGGACTCTATGCTGAAGGCAGAGAGCCCAGCAGACATGATGCTGTGTGGCAAACGTTCAGATGCCGTCCATGCTGTCTCTGAATCTTCTTTATCCGATCTGTTTTCCATGCGTGAGCATGTAGCACTGGAGCTTCACAGTGAAAAGATGAAAGGGCTGAAGACAATTCTCATGTCGCCCAAGCTGAACGCCAACGCTATCAAGCTTCAGCTGACGGCACAATCTCAAGTCCAGCCCAAGCACGCAAAACGAGGGTCTGAGGTGGAGTCGGGGTCGATGCGAAAGCGCACAAGGCGAGAGTGAAAGGTTTTACATCATTCATCATGAAAAGGTCAACATTTGGGACTGAAGCACATCCTGAGCATCAAGATAGTTCACAGGTACAGTGTGTCCCTGACTTCAACAAGAGCAAAATTGTCTTTCTCATTTTGTTATTTCACAGAAACAAAGTCAGTCATACGAACATTTTTTGTATTGTTTAGAATTGTTTGATTTGTAACCATTTGGGAGACAAAAAATTTGTTTAAAAGACTAGTGATAAAGGTTTCACCAGCAGTCACTTTCTGAACATAACCTTTGTTACCATAGGTCCACCTATCTATCATGTGGACTGTTAATGTTAATTTCTTGCGTTTAGTTTTAAACAAAGAGAGACGATATGGTGTTTGAAACCATTTCTGACATTTTGAAATAAAAGTGTAGGCTTGTTATTTATTTATGTATTTTTCTTTTAACTTTTGTACTTGGCTTGTATGTTTATTTGTAACTTGTTTGGAATAAAAGTTTACTTTCCCAGTTTAATATGATTTTGCTGGTTAATCAGCTGTGGACAGTTACCATATGTGTTTTGGGGGGTCAACTTGAGACTATTGGGCGCTGTCTGCCAAATGGTCACTATTTCTATGGTATTATTATTTAGCAATGTAGGCATTTTATATGTATATGTTTTGTTAATATTTTATAATGATGTTTATATTCTAGTTTGGTTTTGTAAATGGTGGTTTGATAAATTAGAGTACAGCCGCAGTGTCTCCTGAATGGGATTCTTTATTGTAAAGTGATCGGCTGGTGGAGTGCCTTTGGTGTCACTATTAGGGTTGTTGTTGTTTGTAGATTATAGTCACACGACACTTTCGCATATAGGTGACTACTGGACCGATTTATACTGACACTAGCAGGCCAGTTGTTGGTAAAGGGGAAAATAATATGATCACACGTTGACCAATCCGGGATTCGAACCAGCGACCTTTCGGTTACTAGCAAGACGCTCTTACCAACTGAGCCACCCTGCCCCTTGGGCACCATTAGGGTTGTTTCAGTAGATCTTTTATACGGATCAAGGGTGAGTCCTCTTTCAACCAAGTTGTGGTCTTGATTCAGCTCTTTGCAGTCCTCTGGACCCTATAAACAATGACTAACTAACTCACTAAATCAGGGAGAAATGGATTATAGTGAATTTTACTGAATCATGAGAGCAAAGAAGAAAAGGAGATAAAATGCAGCAGACTATAAAAATGTTCTCAATGCATGTGTTTCGCTAAAATGCTTCTTCAGGAGTTTTTACTAGATTTAAATGTACAATACAATTAAGGCAAAGTTTCCAGTGCTGTAACTAGAGCATGAAATGCTTTTTTTCATTGATACATTGTGCACACCTTGTGCTTTGGGCTTCATCATTCTTAGCCAGGTAAAATACTTGCAGCTTTGAATTAACATACTGTATTAGCAACTTGTTCTGAAAGAAGAAGACTCATATTTTACAATCATACCAAACCTTGGATTGTTACCAATGGTGTAATTTTAGAATTTTGTTTTCAACATACACCCCAAAAATCTTGCAGTATTTCTGCTGACATTCTGTTGTTCTGAATGCAATTGTATGAAAGTTATGTTCTAAGTGTGATTAGATTTTAGTTTGTTTATTTTTGTTTGTTTTTTTAAACCTATTACAATTTATTTTAGAGGATTTCTTAAGCATTTATAGTTGTTTTAAGTATCTTTTTAAGTGAAAGAAGTTTTTGAAAGTCCACAAACCTTTTTGTAGAAAATGCAGCCATGAACATTTTATATTCTGTTCAGTGTTAACAATGCCCAATCGCCTAGTTTTGCATTGAATTATTGAAAGTTCTTTTAATGTTTAGATGGAATTGAGCTAAATTATGTACTTTGATCTTATTATTTTTTGCAAGAATTTTGGAGTATATATACCGTTGTAGTTTGAGATATTCATATAGTTATAAAAATATAATGCATTATTAAATTATATCACCATGTGAATGAGGTTAAAATTGTTTCTTTCGTCAGATAGCACTTTGTTGTTTTTCCTGTTCTTTTATGGCGTGTATGTCTAAAATCATATTAATAATCTTGACTTGAAGAATCATGATTCAATTCAGGTATGTTTATCAGCAACATATTTTTATCACAGGTTTGCAAATTTCAGCACTGTTGCTGGTGATTTTTTCCTCCTCACTTTGCAATGAAAGATTGATTAAAATATATATTTAAAAAGTGTATACTTGTTCATGTTGTACTAATATGTTTATTGATCTTTTTATTTTAACGGTAAAATATTCTTACTACTAAATACCATGTTAGTGCTTAGATTGTTATGAGCAATACCCATGTCAAAAAAACATCAGTGACAGATTTTACTTCCTTGTCATGGAGACAAGTATTAACGTCAGTCTGATGGGGATCACAAACTGAAGTTATTCATTAAACGATGAAGGTATTTGACAGGTAAGTATAATTGATTTTAATATTACGTTGTATTGTAAGTTGAGTTCAGAAGTGCTTGTAAGATGAAGTAAAGTCACAACACACACACGTCTCAGTTTGTAAATTTGTTGACCTGTTCAACATTTTTTTCTTGTGATTCTATGGAGAATTGTATGTGAACTATTACAGTTAGACATTAGAATCAGTGGGTTTAGATTTCAATAAACAAATACAATACGAATGTAAAGCTTTCAGTGGTCTCTGTGCAGATGACATCACAACAGGAACTTTGTGACATTTGATTATTCCCCTTCACAGAAGCATTGATCTTCTGCCTTCTCCTGTTTGTATACTATCTGTACATATAGACTCACGTTTATCTGAGATCTGAACACAGACCATCTTGCAATACAGGGTCAGCATTTACTTGAGTTCTGATTTTGAGTTACAGTATTTTCTTGTAAATATAGCGTTGTACTATTTATTTTATTTTGAAATTGTCAAACTGGGTCTTTGGACATATTATTTTTTGTGGTCAGCAAATTCCCAGCTGTACTTTATTTTGAGAAATAGTTGCCTGTTACAATAGTTTGCTCCAAGTAGTAATACACTGACTAGTTGGTTTTTAAGATTGAGATTTTTAGTTTGATTGTACAGTATCATGTTTAAAATAAATGGCTGTCTCCTAAAATCATTGGCAAAGTCTTTGTATGCTTTTGTTTTGTATAGTTGTTTGATGTTGTGTCATGTATAGATTGACACTTTGTAATTTTGAATTTGTTATTTATTCCGGTCTGATGTACATTTCAGACATTGCTTTAAAAAAATTAAGTAAAAGAAGTAATCATTATGATGAATATTGTAGATATATCCATCGTCCAGTTTTACAAAATTTTGTGGCAGCAAAGCTATTTTGAACAAAGTGATGTAAATGTTTTTGAGTCATTTATTGTACAGTAATTCTTATTGTTCAGTTTTGTGTCCTGTGTTTGGTGAAATGCTTTGTAAATAACTGATGTAACAATTGTACATTATTTTGTGTACAGAACAGTTTTTTTGTTTGTTTTTTTAAATCGGTGTCAACAACGTTATTTCTTATGTTTAGATTTTGCATTTAATATGTATATAATGTTGTTTGTTTGGATTTCATTTCTTGTATTTTTGCTTGTAAATATCATTTTTGTTCAGGTAGTGTTATCAGAGGATTTTCACTATTGTGTTGTTGGCAATTTGTGGCCATTGAGTGTACAGTTTTATTCCACCTGAAATTCAAGAATATTGCATCATTAAAAGCTTTTGGCATTTTTTTATTGGAACACATATGCATACCTGTTTACCCTGGAATTGTGGATGGGGTACTTTTCCGAAAAAAAGGGTGTATTTTTAAGAAAGTAAGTGTATTCCACGAATAACTTGAAAATTCCATATTAGACACAATTCATTCGCAACTTATGTACCTCATGTTTTGAGACAACACAAAAAATATGTTATCTTACATCAAAGAACATAAATTGCCTTAAAATACAGATATTGCAAAATCAAAGCTCTTAAGAGAACCCCAAAGGACCATGGTAGGCAATTATGATTGTAGTTATTTTTACAATATTGATTTTAGTACATTTTTTCTCTCTGTTCGTTTGAGCCATCAGTGGCAACACAAAAAGGTCCATTGCGCATCTGCTCTTTAACTGAAGCTTTGATGTCTTCTGCCATTGACGTAATTAACGCCGTTGTTTTGTTCCTGCCGCAAGAATACACCTGAGCGATTTTCGAGTCTGGAAAAGCACTTTTCATAGTTTTACTTATTATATACTGCTGTAGTGAGAGGTAGGTTAGTCTTTACAATAAGTTCGGAAAACATGGCCTCGGCTCAGATAACATCTTGCTCGGTTTGCGATACTTGCTGTGAAGGCATGAAATTTAGCATGCTTTGGCATGTTGCAGCGGCCTATTGAATTCTACCAAGTCGATCACGGTGGCTTTTAATCTCACAGTGACAATGGCGATCGATATCAAATTTTCCAGAATGATTATGCGAAATAGAAAAGTCAACTTCACAGTAGGCCTACTTGCATCGAGCATGCACTTTGCTGACAGAAGATTCGATGATGCCAGGGATTAGTATACTTTGATATAAATTCCTGCTCATGTATTTTTTTGGGCTTTTGAGGGCCAGCAACACTTGCACTTGCTGCTTGACGTTTCATTTTTCACCCAAATATGGCGCCGTGATTGTTTTCAACGAATGACCATAAAAAAAGCGGAAATAGCTGATCCGTGATGTCACTACTCGTAAACCAATCATCGTCGAGTTTCCTTATCGCCGAAGTTACCCGAAAAACAACCCGCCAAAGCTCCGAACTGCTCCAGAAACAACCAATTTATGTCTAGATTTAAAAAAAAAAAAAAAAAAGCCCTATTTTTTGGTACTGTCCCGTATTGGTCGTATTTTGTCAAATGTCGCGTATAAAATACAGCTAAATCGTATGGGTAAACAGGTCTGCATATGGGTTGAAATAAATAGGAAAACATTTGTTATCGAATACTGGATAATCAGTTCTGCAGAAAAGGAACTCTAATGCTCCCAAAAGTGTCCTCTTATATTGAGCGGAGGAACGTATTCCAGAAAGACAATCACCTAACCATCAACCTCCAGAGAAGTGTGAGACTGCCGATTTTTTTTATATAACAGCTTCATTGGTAACTCTTGCTCTAAGAACTCGTTATTTACTTGAAATAACTACATTTTTAAAAGAACCAAACAAAACTTGAATAAGAATCTGCTTTAAGAATACTATTGAGATGACCGTGTACGGATTTCATCAGCATTGTTTAAGCTTGCAGGTGATTTTATTGACAGGATAGTTGTCGTTCAGAGGAATGTTACAATTTCCTGGATAGGTACACACAAGCTGCAGTGGTTATGATGAACGATAACAAAACGGTTGTCTTTATGTAATCAACTCGTTAAGTTTTTTTTCTGGCAATTAGCAAAATCCAGTATTTGAAATTGTCAGTTTAGTCATTGGACCATGTCTCATTGTGCCGTCACTTTGTTTTAATTGATTAATTCTGTCTTTGTTTTTGATGTCTTTTTGAACACCATTTGATACAAGTAAGTTGGTTAGTTGTTTAACAATTTGGATTTTTGGGGTTTTGAGTTAACAAATCAAGATGTTACAGAATCTCAACATTTGGTGTATTTGTATATTAATGCAGCTGTTGAATGATTATTATTGTTGGTGCTTTCAAATAACATTTGTTAATAATGTTTGGGTTGGTTGGTTGGTTTTTTTTTTTAAAGCACATACATTTTGTTCCTTCATTGAAAAATAATGTATAGTTTACTGAATCATGGATTAATGTTGTCAGTCAATAGTCATCTTTGTCAGCCTTATTCACCCTTCACTGTTTTGTTTTGTGTGTTTTTGTTTTAATATCGTTGTACGTCCCAGTTGTGTGAAATTAAGAATAGTTCTGACGGAACTATTTCATTTGTGCAATCTTGTTTTATCTAGTGTGTCATTTGTTTTAAATTATTTAACATATTTTAATTGTTAACCTTGATAGAGTCTCGTTTCCCTTTCCCAGCACACTCCTATCCTTGGCATACTCTCCACAATCCACCCCAAATCATTTTGTTGTTCTACTTGGTCAACCACATCCACTGATACATAGACTTTTAAAAAACTTTTTTTTGTCACGAAATAACTACTTAATATTGTGATTATAAATCACTTACTAAAAACAATTACTTATTATTTGTTGACTCTTTCATGATTTGTTTTGTTTTGATTTGGGAAATTAGCTCACTTGACATTGATTTTTGACTGCGCATAAGATTTTTGGTGTGCATACCCTGTTGTTTGTTTTTCCTACTCAAAGGTACGGGAAAGGTTATAATCATTTGAGCATTCATTTAAACTCTTGTTACGTTTGTCCTGCCATAGCCTGTTCGGAACAATCATGCAATGAATTTTGAAGACCAAATCCCAAGACAAGGTAATCATAGTAGGAGGAGACCATATAATTAGTAGGGAGAATGTTACTATTTTAATTGTGTTTGAGCTTTGGGTGTACATTTAGAAGTAATAAAACTATGTTTCCAGCTGCAAAGCATTGTTGACGACAAAAAGATATTGTTTAGTAGTTTGTAGCATTTTGTGGTTATAAAAAATGTTGGCTTTATTGTGTTGATAGATTATCTCTCTTGACCTCCTCATTGCATCACTTTACACCTACACATTCCAAACTAACTTTCAGTAATGTGTTTTTATGGTTTCATTTCATTCAAATCACTGCGGCAACAGTTCCCCCCGTTGGAGTGCCGGAGGTTTCAGTATAAATAGTATCCCCACTTTCTGGAAATTTAGTGCTTTAAATTCCCACTGTCGCTGTCTTCCTCATTTGCTCTTCTTCGCTAGATCAATGACCTACCTTTTTTCTTGAAAACTCTTCCTGGACAAGACTCCTTGTTTGTGTAGGAGGTCTGTTGGATCAGCTTGGGAGTGTTGGATGCTTTCTGCCGGGTGGTCACTAGGGCTTCCTATGATGTCATTATTTCGCAATGTAGGCATTTTATATGTATGTGTTTTGTTGATAATTTATAATGATGTTTGTATTCTATTTTGTTTTTGTAACCGGGGGTTCGAGTAGATGGGGTAAAGCCTCAGCCGTCCCCTGCGTGGGATGTTTTTATTGTAAAGTGACTGGCCGGTGGAGGGCATTCAATTTTCCCACTAGGGTTGTTTCAGCAGATCTTTTATGCGGATCGGGGGTTGTCCGTTCCTGATTTGGCTCGGAAGAGTCCGCTGGACCTAAAGCAACAATTAATCAATCAATTTCATTCAAAGTTTGTTTGCTTTTTAATTAGATTGATGATTCATTAGATTTTACATATGGACCTTGTTAACAGCTTCACTCAAATTTCTAAATTCCTTGGTATTTGACAGTTTTGCTTCAAAATATTTTAAACATAAGTTGTTCTTGCAAATTTTTAACAAATCTAGATGCACATATAAAGAAATAAATTTATAAGCAAGTAGTGGGGGTGTGATGATGATGATTTATTAACAAAACAATAACTACTGAGCCATGGAGGCTGGGGATGTTGTTTTTTAGTTACAAGCACATATTTACATCCTCTACAACGCCAGCCGATGCAAAGTACCTGAGCATCATCTTGTGTATGATTATTTTATTAAAATAATTTTAGTTCTTCACCCCCCCCCCCCCTGTGGGGGTGCCAGGGGTTTCAGTATAAATTGTATCCCCACTTTCTGGAAATTTAGTGCTTTAAATTCCCACTGTCGCTGTCTTTCTCCTTTGTTCTTTCTCATTCCTACTGTGTTCTATAAATCTACTATACTATCTTCTTCGCTAGACCAGTCACCTACCTTTTTTCTTGAAAACTTTTCCAGGACAGAACTCCTCATTTGTGTGTGAGGTCTGTTGGATCAGCTTGGGAATATTGAACGCTTTTTTTCAAATGGTCACTGGGGCTTCGTATGATTTTATTATTTGGCAATGTAGGCATTTTATATGTATGTGTTTTGTTGATATTTTATAAAGATATTTGTATTCTATTTTGTTTTTGTAAACGGGGGTTCAATAAATTAAGAGTATAGCTCCTGTGTGGGATGTCTTTATTGTAAAGTGACCGGCTGTTGGAGTGCCTTCAGTGTTACCACTAGGGTTGTTTCGGCAGATCTTTTATGCGGATGAGGGGCGAGTCCTCTTTCAGCGAAGTTGTGGTCTTGATTTTGTGGTCCTGATTCAGCTCTTTTTTTGTCCGCTGGACCCTGTAAGCAATGAATAACTAACAATTTTAGTTGTTTTGTTTTTCATCTGTAGAAAATTTTTATTTTTTAAGAAAATTGTTTGAATGAAAGGAACCAATTGCTTGATTAGGCATTCATTTGGTTTTGTTATTGTTTTAATCTGAAATGGACTAAAGCTTCTCATTTTGTAATGGAGCAAATATCAAAGCACACAATGATTCAATGCTGGATTGTTCAAAGTTACATTTATGTAGCATTATCTTTATTGCCAAGGGTGTTTATCTAGTCTCAAAAGGTAGTTACATTTCAGTTCACCGATATCCAGGAGCAGAAAATCTTTTTATTAAAACAATGAAGTACTTGATGTACACAACCGAAGCACAGCTGTCCATTCTGGTTGATAATCCACTATGATTTTAAAAAACAATGGAACCATATATTTAAACGGATTTTTCATGTATATTCCATCATTTCAAAAGAGAAAAGCGTTACATGATATACTGTATTTGGAAATGAGAATCCATGCCGTTTAGTTTTATTACAGTTTTTAGTGAATCCCGGTGGTGATTGAATTGTGCACAATTTTGGGCTTTCTGTATTTGATGTAACTTTTTTTTATGAATATTGTTTTGTGAATCATGTAGAGATGCTTGTCATTGCGAATAGTTTCATGATCTTTGTCTCTATGATTTATTCAGCAATGTTAGTCACTGTGTATAGTATTTGTTTGCATGTATAGATATCTGGAAATACTTTGAAATAGTGGTAAATTAGAACAAACTAAATGTTGGTCAGTCTATCTGATGGTTGCATGCCTCATGCTCAAGTATCACCAAACGGATTTTGACCAAACTCCATAATAATATTTGCCTGGGTTAGTGGCCAGCCTCCTGTGCCATCATATTTGCTCTACTGCAAAGGTGAAGGTCACCAGGGCAATTCTTTTTCTGTATATCTAAAAAAATGGCTGAATAGATTTTGTTGATTTTTAATATACAGTAACTTCAACTCATTGCCGATCATTCAATGGCAGACTGAAACTTTACATACTGCTAAACATTTTATGCCATTGTACACTTTCTCAAAGGTCAAGGTCACCATGTTCATCATTTTCTTAACACGTTTTTTGCTTTATCTCAAAATGGACTAAACTGATGTTAATATTTTTGTTGCTGTTTGCAAATACTTCAGATAGTGTCCTTGTCATATAAATCCATGGAATGTTTTCCTTTTTATTTTTTAAGATAAAGCCCAGTGACAACTCAGCCAAGAAAATTAACACTTTTAAAAATGCTGATTTATTTTTTTCCAAGGCTGTGTGTGTGTCTGGCAATACTTTTGAATGGCTTCTTTTTTTTTTCTTCTTGTTTTTTTCAGGTGTTCATGCTGTTCTGAATTTTGAGTCACATCTCTGTCCTGTAATGTGAGTGTCTGTAGTCACCCAAAACTAAAAATTTTCAAGAGATGTCTAAAAAGTCCAAAAATTATGTTACAAAGCGTGAAATATAGTCATCTGTCTGTGTAGGAAAACTGTAACATTGTTATTTTACTCGTAATCTATGGAAACTGTCCACACCAAACTTGGTAGGAGGGTTTATCCCCATGATAGAGTATAATACTATCAGTGATTGAATGACCTCACTTCAAAGTGAAGGTCACCAGGTCAAGATATGGTGTGTTTTTTAATTACAATATTTCACACAAGAACCTTTTTCTAAGTTATTAATGGTGGAGTTATTATTGTTTGGTTCATTATAGATATCAATGAGACAATCTACTATGCAAGTTTGGTAACATCGCTCGAAGGTCAAGGTCATACAAAGTTTGTTGATATGGGCACTTTGAACTTTTATTTTGCATACAGATTATAAATGGATTCCCTAAGGAGCATGCGAGTCCTATGGGCTTTGCCATTCTAATTTTATTTTCTTCTGAAGCATTATTTTCTTTGATTTGGATCCATTGGGACTGCAGGTGAACAGAACAATTTTGGAAGTTCAAAATGTTCTGTTTAATGCAGTTTTAAGATTGTATGTCCACTTTCAATTTGCAATAATAATTTAAGCAAGGTCATGGTACATTTTAACATACAGGAGATTCTTACAAATAAAGCAAAGAAGCACACAGTTTAAATAACAGTTTATTTTAAATGCAGGTGTTTTTCTGTTTTGTTTTTGTACGTTTTTTTTATTTTTTTAATTATTTTAATTGACACTTGTTTTTACAAACAAGAAAATTTTCAACCTTACTACAAATTCTGTTTGTCCCTGTCTAGGGATTACCCTTATAACAAGAAACGTTTCTTGGAAAGTCTTAATAATTTGAGTAGCAAGGCGTTCTTATTAAAAAAAAAATTTGATTTTGTTTTGCAAGTTTTAATTCAAAGCCCTGACATTTTGTAATTTTATCAACGGAGTTATTATTCTTCACATACCCCACACAATTTTCCTGTTTGATTTAATTTACTAACCACATTAGAGTACTGATCCTGTCTTTCTACTAGTATTGAAATTTATTGTTGTACATTTTCTGCCCTCCAGGATTTTTGGTGAATAAACGTACATCTTTGTACAAGAAACCAAATTGTGGCTTTTGTTTCTTGCTGTGCATTTTGTGGTTTTACACAACTGCCTGGGTGTATGTCCTCTTAATTTATGTTGCTGGCTATTTTTCCAAGTTAGTACTGTCATTGTTGGTGTTTGAAAAATAGAGTAACATTGAAATGTGAGCGACATGCTGGGTTATGAGTTGGTGATGTTGAAGCATGTTTATCTTGTACACAATCATGTGCAAGCGAAATGTTATGTTTATAGCAAAGTGTTCATCCCCTCACTTGCAATCCATACACACGCACAAGCGTTCCAATAAAAGCAAACAACATACCACCATTTTCATTTCAATGTTATATTGTAGTTCTTTAAATATGTTTTTGAAATAAAGCATGTATACATCAGTATGGAAGATAGTAAAAAGGAGACTGAACATCGTAAGACATGATCAGGCGTCAACAGATCAATCGAACATGTACAAACATCATTTTAAAATTTCCCTGTACATGTGCAATTTACATGGGGCAAGATAAAAACATGATACGTTGTAAATCATTTTTGATGCCAAATTCTGATTTATACCTTTCGGTTGAATAATCATGATCAAATGACAAAAATATCACAAGCCAATCGTTTTGTTCAACTTACATGCATTGCCATTTGCTCATAACTTTCAGCTGTCCATCCACACTTCTTGCACATCACAACATATAATTAATTACTGGGCTCATAATTATAATATCAAACCAAACCGTGAAATTCAACTCCTCAACACCTCCCATTTTTGTTGAGTATAATTTCTGGCTGGAGCTAAGCTATTAATCAGATGTTTAAAAAATTTTAATTGTAAAAATAGCATATAAATAACATCTTAAGTTTGGAATTCAGCCAGGAATGAATAATATAGAATATAAATTTTGCTGTTTCATATACTGCCATATTATTTAGTATGCATTTATGCAATGAATAATCATACATAAGTATATCCATAACCAAAAATATCATGAATATTATAAATTGCATGCATCATTAAAACGATTCGGTCAAGTTTTATTTCATAAACAGTTAGCCTGAAATTGCACCTGACATAGGCCAAAGGAAATACCACAAAGACAATGTGCAAATCAATGCCAAAAGAGTCACAAATCTTTCGTCAAGACACATACGTGACATCATTGCAAACTTCACAAATTCACATTTCTGATATAGAAGGCACAGCAGTATTCTGCCAACAGTGGGTCGTACAATCCTATGCAAAATTATAGGGACAAATACTCAGAACACTGGCTATTTGAACAAACTTGAGCCTATCACCTCAGCTACTGGTCAATCTATGGCAAGCTTATGTTGTCAGTAGTGTTCTGTGCAGGAAGGAAACCAAGAAATTTTCTAAACCCTGAAGTCTTTCAATAGGGTCAAAAAGCTTACAGGATAAGTCCTGCACACACCCCTGTATTTAAAGAAGACAACAACTAAATAATTTAAAGAACACCAGATCAAAATTTTAATGGCAAACTAGAAGATTCGTTACAATCTTCGGTAAAGTTTCAAACAGAACTTTCAAAAAAAAACAGTTTCGTTGTGTCAAGTTGCTAAAAGAATACAGAAGCTCATGTTTCTGGAGTCATAATTATAAATAATGAAGTCTTTTTGCAATTGGGTAAAAAGAAGAGAAAAGAGTTTGAAAGCGGGATCTTCAAAATAGTGGGTTTCACTCGTGACAGTATAGTGTGGCTGGTAGTCTAGGCCGAGTGTGCTGGCATATGAAGTTCTTGCACACAACAGACCCTGGTTAGCTCTTTCCGACAAAATCAATATGCCATGCAACCAGCAGTTATGGGAGCGCATGAATTCTAGCTTACTGCAAGTTATTTCGCATCGACCAAAACTAAACATGACAGGTAGCCAGTAGGAGGAACACAAGTTTTAAAAAAAAATTTGAAAGATAAAATATCAGATTGTAAAAGATTCTCTGTATATATTTCTATAAAATGCTGCATCAGGGGTTACAAGCCAACTCAAGAATACATCGAATATCAACAAACTCTACTACCACTGGGTATAATGCATTTATTGAAAAAAATGGCTGGAAGAGAGGAGAAAAGTGGAAGAATCTGGGGCAAGATTCAAACAAGGGAGAAGGGGGCCGGACTTTTGAGTGTGGGGATTTTATTTTATATGGCGAGGGAGAAGATGGGGTAGTCCTAGAGCAATCTCTGACCAGTATGAAGGAGGTTGGTTGGTTATGACAGTGTTGAGCAATCGCAATTTGTCAGTCGGGGTAAAATAGAGGCAAGCAGGGAATTTGTTGAAGGTGTGGAACGGAGGAGGGGGGAGGGTGTATGTAACTAAGAGCATTAGGTGTGAAAGCAAAAATTACACAACTTGGAACTATTCTTTAGTTTCCAGAAACTTCTGACTGTATTGTATTTTCAAAACTTAGCCTCAGTATTACTAGGTGAATAAATATTGTTGTGCCGCTTGTCCTTCTCAACTACACTCCATAATGTAAGCCACACTCAATAATATAAGCATTCTTAAACACAATAAATGTGAACATTACTAACATACAAGCTTTACACTTCAAGACATATATTTCGAATGCATTCAAAAACGTCCCCACTGTTAGCAGATTTCACGCTGGACGGTCTTTTTTTTTCATATATCCCATACTGAGTCAAACTCAGCTACATTTACGCGATACAGACTAAGATACAGTTTTTTCTGTAACATAAGCCTTTTTTCTGTAACATAAGCCCATACATCGCCATAAACTACAACATCAAAACTTACGAGCACACAACATTTAAACAATAGGAGAAAAGACAGAAAGAAAAGTACTGACATCAGTCAGTTTCATCAAAGAACGTGTTATTTTCTCTGGTTCCATTCTTTGAGTTTGAAGCCATGGGTTAACCACGAGTTATATTTTTGAGTTTGAGTCCATGCGTTTCCCCCAAATTTATGTTCCATTATGAAAAGGCTTATAGTTAAATCACTTACCACACAATAAACCGTCTTTAAAAATTAGTATATATATATAATGGAATGATTCGATGCAAACGGTCAAACAATTATTTACATTGTTGTTTCTTTTTAATCCATGTTAAACAAAAACAAAAAATTGAAGTCCCTGAAGGTAGTAAGTTTTTAACAATAATAATGTTTTGAACAGCATAATAAATAATACTACTAATAAATAGTAATGTTTTGAATAGTGCAAAATGAGATGTAGAGAGAATGAAAAATAAGGAATAAACTTAAAGAAAGGCAAACAGTCAAAGCTTACTGGGCCTACGTGGTACATTTTATACCGTTAAACGTGGCGATAGCTTCATCGCAACCGTAAGCATTCTTTTTCTCCTCTTGCGCCGACCGACATACAAGGACTAGAGGGCGACTCGCGTTGCAAACAACACAGGCACATGACGGTTCTCGATGTTCTAAACAAAGAAACTTTACATAATGATCATCATCGTCTGTTATGTACCGTTAAACTTTAACGAACAAAATCGAACTTAAGATGATCCAATTTTATGTTCTATTCCTGCGTAGTCGCGCAACACAAAAGTTAATCCAGTAACATGGGCGCCTGACGGAGATACTGATTTCTGTGATGCCAGAAATAATTACCTGTTGATGGGGACAAAGAGGTGAAGAGTTTTAATTTTACGCTCGTCAGAGCACCGCTCTCCTTTTAAAATCTAATCTGGACTATTACATACATCTCGGGTGTTTTAACAAAATATCTGCATGCAGGGAACAGTATCAAACAACAGATTATACAAACTGAGTTGGACGAAAAGGTTACGGTCTTGCAAGGGCAAAAAATACATGCCAAACTTCGCTAAAGGGTACAGAGAGGGAGGGATGGCCGAGACAAAATTAATGCATAAATTATGAACGCTATCAAGAAATTAACTTAAAAATTCAGAATTATTGAACGTTATTGCTGGAAAATATTCGATGGCGGGTTTAACCTTTTTGAACAAGAGCATTGCGCAAAACGCGTTTCCTCCCATCAGGAACGTTCCTAAATATTCCTCACATTTTCTTCTGTGAGCGAGGGTCTAACTAACAGACGACACATCTCGGCTGACCCAGATTACATATCTCGTTGCTAAGGCGACTACACTATACGCCCACTGCGTGACTGGGCTCGCGCACAGTTCGCCTACAAGGAACCCACTGTTAAGAGTGGTGCTGTTGCTTTTTGCGCAATACAAATGTTCTTCAAAGAATGATTAGAAACGTCCGACCGTTTTATTATGTGCACCATATCTTCTAAATTGTCCTTGTCTGAGAGTTTAAACCCTACGAAACATGATAAACTTAACTGTGAAAAATCGATTGCTGCTCCTTGCTAGACAGTAAAAGGCATGATGGGAAAGCGTGTATGCGGGCAAGATCGGGAACCGCTCTCGTCTCCTTGACACAACCGCATAGGGCAAGTAGGGGAAGGAATCGAGGGTTGGAAGGGAGGTTACCCAACCGCCGTCTGAACTCGCAAATTCTAACTTTGTTCTGAGCAGGGTGCGCCCGAACTCTACCGACAACCGCCGCGTGTTTTTCTGTAGCTACGGCCGCGCTTGTTTACGACCATCGGAGTTTCAGGGAGAAAAATATTAATGTAGGACAAACCGAACTGCAGGCGAATGTTTCGCTTGTTCCTATGATAAATATTCAGTTATTTACAAGACGAAGGAAATAAGTTCTAGAGATGAGCATTACATAAACAGGGCAAACCTCCCAAATACGTATACATAATAAAAACACATCGTAAAAAATGAAAGTAATAATAACAATACCTTAAGCACACAAAAGCACGTTAATAGTAGATTTTAACTTGAGTACCATGGTGAAAAGGCAAGCAAAAATTGGGCAGTGTGGCAAATGAACAAATAAACCTATGTTACAATATTTCCCCATAATGGATGGTTTTCTGGTAAAATTTGATACAGATTGAATCATAAATTATATCTATGAATTATGAACACAATAATTTAGGAAGCAATTTGTACAAAGCACATATTATACAAAAATCATGAAATGACTGACTGGGCTTTGATAATCAAAAATACTTGAGTCAACCCACATAATAAATTATGATTACACCAACCAAAACTGAAGCTAAGTAAGTTAGTTCATGGTTGTATCATTTTCAAAAGTATTCGCTTGTCCATATCACTCTTCAATTATAAATAATCCTTGCAACATGTAATAAGAGCAGTCTAATTGACAATGCCAAGGCGATACCATAAAATATCAAAGTTTTCACATATAAATTTTAATTTAAGTGAGCAGTAGTTTTAAAATAATAAATAATAGCAGTTCTTTGTTTAATGTACACAATACGTACTGTAACCAACAAATGCGCCAGAAAGGAATGGATGGGGTGGGAAATTCAAATTCACATTTTGATCACAGACTCCAAACACCAATGCATGGCCATCATAGACTGCTCTTCTCAAACACGCATCAACATGCCATTTTGACAACAAATGCATCACAATGGGTACCAGATATTCAATGTCCAGATAGTTATGCATGAGCACAGATTATACACAAAAATCATCACCAAGAGTGTGCTCATCACAATCACAGTCATTGTTTTTTCTGCTAGAACTTCCCAGGCAAACAACATTCAGAGTCAAAGTGAGAGCACAAGAGGTAAAGATAAAGAGAGATCCCAGGAAAACTGCACACCAGTCATTCTGCAGAAATTATATTAATTGCTTCCTATTCAAATGCAACTGTATGTGCATTGTTCCACAAATATAAGATTGCAGCACTATGACTAAATTGGTAAAAGTAATATTTATTTTCTGCCTACAACTTTCCAAGCGCTACACATGTTATGCAAGGGACAGCTGTTAAAATTTGTGAATATATACTGCTTCATAAAAAGTAAGCTGACTTCACTTTTAAAATTTTGTTTGTATAAAATATTTGGGGGAGGTGGGGAAAAGGAGGCTTAAAACATGCATACAATCATTACTAAAACTAAACAATATATTTTTAATACTCGATTCTGACAAGTGTACCTGATTTAAAACTAGAAGGGTCAAGCCCATTTGGCTCACATGCTCCTTATGGAACTCACAATATTTAACATGAAAATGAATGCCAAGAAAAAATAAAATGAAATAAAGAAATGAATAAAATGACACTAAAATGCAAAGCATTACAGATTTTGATCTTTCTATGCTCTTGACCTTGACCTCCAACTCCAAATACACTCATGTACTATAAAATAAACTACAGCAAAAGTTGTGTTATGCAATTAAAAACATGGTGATCTTGGGATGACCCTGACCTCTCATGCATGTCTGATCAAATAACCCAATGTTGTTGCATACTATGGATTAAATAAACAGCCATTTCTAAAATGACTTGACATTCAATATCGACTCAAAATCAGAACATATCTAAAGGATCAGCATCATCTCTAAATACAAAGTTTGGACTTTATATCTCTTATAGTTTATGGTCAGTCACTTCAAAGTACCTATACTAACCGTCTTTGGACAGCTCCAGTGACCTTGGAGTGAGGTTGACCAAATTTGTAAAGTATGTGTGTCTCATGTAGATATATATATATATCATGCATCAAAGAATCATAAGTTCAATATTAATAACCTAGAAAAAAGTGAAATTTTGTGAAAAATTGTCAATTTGTAACTTAACATTTGTTTCCCATGACCTTGAAGTGAAGTACTTCATTCACTGGGCATTTAAGAGGTCTCATGGGTATACACCATTTTACCAAGTTTATCTGCGATAGTTGAAATAGGTTCTGAGACAACAATCCACTTGCAAGTTTTGCACAGACAGAAGGAGGGCAGACAGACGGATGAACGAAGACTTGATTTTTTTTTTTTTGTTACATGTCATTTTTGGACTATTTATGACTCGTCTTGCACAGATTTGCAAAAATCTAGAAAAATTATTTTGAAGGGAAGAGAGGGGGAGGGGGAGCATGTACATAGACTCTCATTCATTGCTACGCATGAGAGTCAATACAAGTATAATTTCATAAACAAGATGCTTTATCATTTCACTTAAAGACAGTAACCCACTAAGTCAAGCAGGAAACAAACATTACAGCATCTTCATTTATTATAACAGTATGTTCATCACTAAACATTATTTTATAGTTTTAGACCTGATCTATTTCAAGCTATAAGTATAAGTACAAAGGTACGTAACTATGTATTGACTTCAAAACATAGTCAAAATTAATAAATTAACATTCAATTTGACTTTGCTGCCGACGCAATTATGAAGTAATACATGCAAATCTGTAGGAATAAATTTGCTGCCAACATGACCAAACTGCCATTCAAACATCAACATGTACACGCTCCAATTTCAAGTTTGATTTGTCATATATGCAACCTTAACCATCAGTATAAAAAGACACAAATGCACACACAACACCGAGGCCACAAAACTGTCTACTAAGGCAAATTATACATCTTATGCAACAGGACTAATGAAGCCCTTGCGAAAGCATGAATACACAATACTTCCTTACAAGTCTCTGAATGTATTGTTATCTTTCATAGTTTCAGCTCTTGAATGAACGTCACAACATCATTAAGTCTTATTTAAACCAAAAAAACAATGTCATAGGCATTTAAACAATAACTCTGCCAAATGCTTCTTTAAGGGTCTCCAAAAAGGTGTTTCAGCTGGTAGAACACACTGCAAGACTTTTCAGCAGATACCTTTCATTTATTCTGAAAAAAAAGACTGAAGAAACAAATAAAAAATCTTTGTATCATTCTGTGGTAAGTTGATATTAACACTTTTCAAATTGGGCACATTCCTTTCAATAATATCACCAGATTTTTATTTTCTTTGATGAAAAGTAATTCAGTTTGCCCAACTTCCATGAATTTTGTTTCCCTCCTAAATCTTAGGTACATCCAACTTCAAATCAGCACTTAAAATATTAAAAAAAAGATGCTCTGTGGTCTGATGATGCCAAGATAATATGTTCTGTTATAATGTTAACATTAAATTAGTGTTAGAGAATAAATTGTACACAGCGTGCAACAATTGGGTCCAAGAACATGTCTTTTAGACAAGTATTGCAATTATGCAAAATGCTGGATCATTCAACAGAACTGACTTCTAAACAAAAAAATACTGACATAAAAATAAGAATAATATTTTTGCATGCATAATCAACCACTATTAAAGAGCAGTCACTATGTTTAATTAATAAAAATCACTTTTTGCATCGGTGACAGTAATACCAAAGAGCAGTCACTATGCTTAATTAATAAAAGTCACTTTATGCATCGGTGCCATTACTGTTAGGTCATAGAAAAACAGAATGCAATGATGAGGTCATCAAAAGCAACACAACTGCTGGTCTGAACGGCACTACTGGTATCGCACATTTTAAAATGTCAACAGGGTGAGACAAGTTGAAATTCCATTCAACATTCAAAGAGGAAAGCTGACCTGAAGTTACAGTTCAACTCTAGTACCTGTAATCGTGTTCTGTAAGTAGCGAGCAAAAATACATTCAAAAGTGAGTGGTCAACTGTCCATTTCCCTCACTTTCAAAAGACATTTATCCAGCTGAAAATAAACTTTGCTTGGAAAAAACACAATTGCACATGTGTACAGTCAAAAGAACTGGGAAAAAAAAGAAAACAGCTAGTTTGCAAATTGCTGATTCTTGATGATTTTAGTAACATGAGAAATGAGAAGACATCTAGCTGTCTGCGACAAATGGTCAGTTACTCATTTACTGTGTTACAATGAATAAAGCAGATCACCATCTGTATCACATCAAGAAAACTCGCATTGCTTAGTAGCCACAGTCTAAATGTTGCCTTAACTTTAGTTTTACTCTTAGTCATTTAGTTCAATGAAAGTTGTGTAACACATGTATGCAGGTCATTAAAGCTCGAGATCACTTATCTCCAATATGTACCACTTATATTCAAGTCAATAAATTAAGAGCCCACTTCCAGGTCTCGCTACACTCCACTTGCACACCAAATAAATAATGCCTACTGTTCATCACCCTCTCCAACACTACCACCATCAGCCCACCATGTACTATAGCAGTCTCTTCATTGCATTTCCCTCTTGTTTATCAAGTTAAACAGCAACTGTCCAGGTGTTCATTCCTTGCACAACACTTTCCATATCATCAGCACTGGTCGAGTCTGTGCGGCAATTTGATGAGCATTGAGCGCTAAGGGCGGGACTTGGTGCCATCATGGTGTTCATCATGTCTTGAAGAACATTTTGCCTCAATGACTCTTCACCGTCTGCTGCTGAGTTCCATGCAAAGAATGAGGACTCCACATCAGGTGATGAACTGGACTGGGGTATGAGGGCAGTCTGTGGCAAGATGTATCCACTGGAAAAACTTTCCCCATGATCAAAAGAGGAAATGTCAAGGCCACACAAGTTGGGGAGCCATGATTTGAAACTGTCCATATTATTGTTGGAGTCCCCAGTGCCATCAGCTCCACCAGACATACTTTGCATGGAGCTGCATCCTAAATCTAAATACTGTCCTGAGGGTGACTGCTGCGAGTTGATGAGTGGTGTTAATATACTCTGGGAGCTGCACGGCATCAGTTGTCCATAGGTCTTTGCTGACATGGAAGCCCCAGTGTCACCAGACGAGCTATAATACATTGATGTTTCAGTCAGAGAGTCAGCTGGCAGGTAATCTAAACTGCTTGCATAGGTGAAGCCAGCAGCATTCAGCACTTGGTAGAGCATTTCTGTGTCTGCAGGTGTCAACTGACTGAAATCATCATCACCAACACTAGTAGAGTCACACATAGGACCAACATGAGAAACAGGCAATAGGTTTACAACAGAGGCATCTTGAGAAGCAACATAGTTATTACCCTCAGAGGACTCTACTGACATGGGCATCGGGGGCATTGGGGATGATGCAAGTGGATACATGAAAGTGCTCATGTCTGGAAGGCGTAGTCTATCTAAAGTCATCTGAGCTGTGGACATATCTGGGACATTTTCTACTGCTGGTGCTGAGGTGCATCCATACCATGTTCCTTCTCTTGCAAGTTCCTCCTCTATCTTATTCAGTGTATTGAGAATCAAAACAGATCGAAGCAAAGGTGCCTCTCTTCGTTTACTATGATTTATGGGGTTTTCTGGATTGTCAGAGCATAATTTGTTTTTAGAAAGGTTGAGAATTCTTTGTCGCTGGCTTGCTGGACTCTCTATGTATTCCTCCTCCACCATCTGCTCATCACTCCCTTCCTCCTCCTCCCGCTTCCGTTTTACTCCCTTTCTGGATGTGTAGTTGTCGTGCTGATGGTATGTCCGTGCAAGAGCCATTGTAACTGGAAAAGATACAATTAAAATTTAAAAAATTCTTATTGTATCATTGTGAAGCTACAAAGACAGGCAAACTACAAATCTAAACAAAACATTTTGGCTGCACAAAAAAAAATAAACATTTGTGGTCAAGTGAAAACATCTTTAAAAAAATTAGGTAGATTTTATATATATTATTGTTTTGTTGTTTTTTACTTGTTAGTTTTTTGTATTTCTAGACTTATCTGGAATAGTGGAAATACCTTGAACAGTCAAGAATCAGAATGGGCCAAATGTCTGTCAGTAGGTCTGCTGGAAACAACATCTGAAGTATTACTGAATAGATTTTTACCAAAATTCATAGAAACATTATGTAGGTTAGTGGTCTGCCTCCCGTGGCATCATATTTGCTCTACTGCAAAGGTCAAGGTCACTGGAATCATTTTGTTGCTAAACATGCCTTGCTCAGTGTCTCTAAAAAAAAATGGCCGAAATTATTTTGTTGAGTATTGGTATACTAGTATTTTAAATCAAGGGCCATCCTTCAGTAGCAGTCCAATTGTCCAAAAGTCGGTCAGCCCATTGCTCTAGATAACTTTTACATTGTCTGAAGAATAACTGAACCAAAACTTATCAATTTCACTTTGTGCATACTTTAACTACTACTGCTAAGCATGTTGGATCATTCATATAAAATTTGTACTTTCTCAAAGGTCAAGGTCATTGTGCTTCATTTTTTAAATACGTTTTGTGCTGTATCTTACAAATTGGCTGATCTTATTTGGATATTTTTTCCTTGCAGATAGTTCAGATCATGGCTTATCATTCCAGTTTTCATTTTGCTACTTTAAAATAAAGCCAAGTCACAGTACAGCACTGACAAAAAAAATTAATTCTTTCGAAAATGCTTATTTTATAGTCTATGTATGCGAGCTTTTGGAAATACATTTGAATGCCTTGCCATCTTGTTTTGTTTGTATTTTTCCCCTTTTTTTGGACACCTACACTGATACAGCACCTGTTACTTTGTATTAGGTAGCCAACTCAAGTAGTGTTCTCCCATCATCTTACACAAGTTACAGTAGGATCCATGATTACTAACACCTGAGATATACTTAGATCATATCAGAGTTTCCCACCAGGAGTGGAAAGAGCTTTAGAATCAGTGGGAAAACTGTGCTTCTCCTAACCATCAATTTTTATTAGTATTACAACAAACAAGCTTCCACACTTTAAAAACAAAAATTGTTTATAATAAACACACACATTCTATTTATAAAAAGCATAAGTACTTTAAAAAAATAAATATATTATACAAATAATAAAATAAAAAATAGCAATCCAGTGCTAATTTTCAATGTGCTGTTTTCTCGGTGTTATCCTCAAGAACCAAAATAAAAATATGGAACAATGGGCCACTATCTGAACCCTAAAAATGATAAAAAGTGGTTCAGCAAAGTTAAAGATACAACACAAAACATAGAAAAGTCATGTTTATGGTTACATAAAACAAGTGTTTTTATCAATTCATGAGAACAAAAAGGTGTAAGCAACGTTTCAACCTAATGAAGAAAAACGTGCAATCAAATGATTGGCCATGAATACCTGTAGACCAAAACCCAAATCAGTTCGGACAGTTTTGAAATATCTAGAGAAAAATGTATGGCAATGATTTCACCCCCTTGACCTTGATCTTAGAAGTAGAAAAGTAATGGATTGATGAACCGAGAGACAGAAAGATCAACATTTGGATCTGTCTGATTTCTGATTATATGAAACTATTTCATGTAATAAATAAATACATATTACAATGAAGAAATACTATTAGAAATATGTGTGCGTGTGTATGTTTATCAATAGAAACTAAGTTCCCTAAGGCCTAAACTGTAAGAAAATTATTCTCAATTTCAGTTTTTTTTTTGTGCGCGTTTTTTTTTTTTTTTTTTTTTTTGGTGTTTTTTTGCAGGGGAGAAGTATTGGGTGCTGATTTTAACCACTAGCAAATCAGCATGGTAATACATGTTTGACTAAGAATAGATTGAGCGTAAATATATTTTCTCAAATTTTGGATCAAACATCACAAACTTTATGTGTAAAAACTAAGTGCTTAACAGAGACTGATACTGATAGTGATATATTTAAACAACTAATATTTTATTTGTTTCTGAAAATTCTTTCAATTAAAGAAGCTAAATCTATTAATAATATGAGATTAAAAAAATAATCAGGATGTGCAATCAGTATGAAGGAAGTAAGCTGCTATTTGTAAAATGTGGGCCTCTCAACCTGCCCTGTTGACTCAGCCTTCTCTCCCCTCTCTCATTTTTGGCAAACCCCAAAGTGACTAAGGCGAAAGCGCGGAAGTTTCTAAAACTCAAGCAAGAGCTCCAAGTGGGTGGAGAGGGGAAATAGAGAGGAGACCAGCCAAGGGCTGTTACTCCTTCATGGCAAGACAAAATTGATCAACAGCTGATTTGGGTTCAAGTTTATTTCTTCTACCCGTTTGTGCAGTTAAACCACTGTCCAATCAAAAGTTATTTGACTGACTTTAACATCTATAGTAAATTACAGTAAAATAACCTGTGTACACTATCTCAAAATGCAAACAAACTGAAAACCTCAAAGGCTCCGTGATCGTAGGTAACAGTAAAACTAAAAATGGGTCAGTGTACAACATAAGGAAATATAACAAGAAATGTTCAATAATAACAAAATCAGGACTGTAAACGACATAAATTATACTTGGGTAATCGTTGCATCATTTCATGATTTAATTTCAAACATGAACAACAGCTACAGCAAAGAAATTCAACGAAACATCTACCTACTCGAAATGCCTCTCGAACAATGTAGAAATGTCCCACTGTAGAGACCGAGTCAAACAGTACACAGAACTTTCATGCAACTTACCGACTAAGAACTTGGCTTGAATCGATTGTCAGATCCTTAACATCATGAAGACTTTTCCACTTATGCTTGGTCAGTTGATACTTTGTCACCTTTGAATCCAAATCATGTCTTGCGCCTTGTTGATACGAACACTGGAGCAGCATCGAATCAGCTTTGCCTTCTCCGACATGCAAGTCTTTTCACTCGTTTCTCTTTGTGCTGACGTCACTGCACTCGCGAAGTTTGCTGTGCTTTCATTGGTTAGAGCTTTTGCATCACCGTATATTTGCTATTTTTACTAAACGTTATGACATAGAAAAATATTTTAGCATTAATGAAAATAACTTACTTCAAAATAATGTTGGTCATAAGTTATAATTAAGTCTAATAATTTCGTCGGGTTTTATTCAATCCGTACAACTGTGAGGTTCACAGTATGCAAATTAAGGGGTCAAAACAAGTCGCGCTGCGTGCGACTGGGAAATCGTGCGACACAGAATAACCTCATGACTTTCTGTACATGACCGGTGTTTTGCGATTCTGTAAAACTGAAACTATCACGCTGCAAAAATGGGTACAACGATGACTTTATTTTCTATCATATACCCCAGACTACTTTACATTAATCCTCGGGCGGCTTGAGTTAGATCCTGTATCGGCCAGCGCCTTGAGTCGCCAAGTACGGTGAAATATGTGCGCAATACAAATCCTCAATAAGTACTACTACTACTGCTCCTACTACTACTACTACTACTAATAAGAAGAAGAAGAAGAAGAAGAAGAAGAAGAAGAAGAAGAAGAAGAAGAAGAAGAAGAAGAAGAAGAAGAAGAAGAAGAAGAAATAGTTAATCTAAAAGCAAAAGCACACTAAGCTTTTACAGGCTTTTACAATACATAATACATTAATTGTTCATTTAATTCAAATCGACTGGAACAATGTTAATTTAAACAGCTTTATTAAGTATGTTGATGAAGGTAGCAATTGTAGAAAGTGTCACAATATACATACATACATGGGAGAGGGGACAGGAACGAATTTATGTTATGTGAAGAAGAAGAACATGTATATAGCGCCAATATTTCCAAAAGTTTACATATATGGGGTGTCGGATAGCGCAGTGGTTGGAGCACTCGCTACTGTGTCGCAAGTTAAGCACCGTCCAGTGCGGTTAGCACTTGGATGGGTGACCGCAAAACGTGAAGCGACAAATAACAACGCCCCCAGTTGACTCAACTGTGACTGAGTACCTACTCTCTTAAGGGTGGGGAAGATAAAACAGCGAGGGAGAGAGATGAGCATCACCCTCATTACTCTGGCCCAAGATAAGTGTGATCTCCAACATAACGCTCCCCAACGGCCACAAGGCTATGGGACTACCTTTACCTTTTTTACATATATATATATATATATATATATATATATATATATATATATATATATATAATATATATATATATATATATATATATATATATATATATATATATATATATATATATATATATATATATATATATATATATATATATCGATCAGTACTGAGAAACACGTACAAGACATAGAGGAAAGTTAAAGAAACAGGTTTAAGATGAGTGTACAACAATGTTGGATACACACACCAGTGCTTAGTGTTGCTGGTAGAAAAATGGCTGGTGGTTGGATGACCCATGTGTGTATGAATTTTTTTTTAAAGCTTAATAATGTGTGGGGTTGGTTTTTTTGTTGCCTCGACCAGTATACCTGAATCGGAATTCTGTGTTAGGGCTGACGTCCCCCCTTGGGGTGCCGGGGGTTTCAGTATAAATAGTATCCCCACTTTCTGGAAATTTAGTGCTTTAAATTCCCACTGTCGCTGTCTTTCCCATTTGTTCTTTCTCATTCCTGCTCTGTTCTATCAATCTGCTAAACTATCTTCTTCTTCACTATACCAGTCACCTACCTTTTTTCTTGAAAACTCTTCCGGGACAAGACTCCTTATTTGTGTATGAGGTCTGTTGGATCAGCTTGGGAATATTGGACGCTTTCTGCCAGGTGGTCACTATAGGGCTTCCTATATGTTAGTATTTAGCAATGTAGGCATTTTATATGTATGTGTTTTGTTGATAATTTATAATGATGTTTGTATTCTATTTTGTTTTTGTAAACGGGGGTTCGATAAATTAGAGTACACCCTCAGCGTCCCCTGCGTGGGATGTCTTTATTGTAAAGTGACTGGCTGGTGGAGAGCTTTCAGTTTTACCACTAGGGTTGTTTCAGCAGATCTTTTATGCGGATCAGGGGTTGTCCGGTCCTGATTTGTCTCGGAAGAGTCCGCTAAACCTAAAGCAATAATCATGTAATGTAACTACTAATGTAATGTTAGGGCTGACGTAGACCTGAAGAACAAAAAACTTGAAAAAATATATTTATAATGAATTAAAACCTAAAAAAAAAAATTAATAAATAAAAATGAATCAACGAATCTCTCTCTCGCTCTCTCTCTCTATCTCTCTCTCTCTCTTTCTCACAAACACTCACACACACACACACACACACAAACTTACTCTGTCTCTCTCTCTCTCACTCACATACACCACACACACACGCGCGCGCGCGCATACACATACACTAGGATCAGAGGGAGGGAGAGAGAAAGACAGACAGAGAGACAAAGAGAGAGAAATAGAGAGAGAGGGGGGTGGGGAGCAGTAAGCAGATAGGCAGATCACAGACAAACGCAATCTTGCCACTGTAGATTGTTCAAACCTATAAAGGGAAAAGTGAAAGCCCCAGTTGAAAACCTGTCTTTCCTTTGTAGGCAAGACAGATTCACTGCGGCAACAGTACCCCCGTTGGAGTGCCGGGGGTTTTCAGTATAAATAGTATCCCCACTTTATGGAAATTTAGTACTTTAAATTCCCACTGTCGCTGTCTTCCTCATTTACTCTTTCCCATTCCTGCTCTGTCCTATCACTCTGCTATACTATCTTCTTCTTCGCTAGATCAATGACCTACCTTTTTTCTTGAAAACTCTTCCTGGACAAGACTCCTTGTTTGTGTATGAGGTCTGTTGGATCAGCTTGGGAGTGTTGGACGCTTTCTGCCGGGTGGTCACTAGGGCATCCTATGATTGTATTATTTAGCACTATAGGCATTTTATATGTATGTGTTTTGTTGATGATTTATAATGATGTTTGTATTCTATTTTGTTTTTGTAACCGGGGGTTCGAGTAGTTGGGGTAAAGCCTCAGCCGTCCCCTGCGTGGGATGTCTTTATTGTAAAGTGACTGGCCGGTGGAGGGCATTCAATTTTCCCACTAGGGTTGTTTCGGCAGATCTTTTATGCGGATTGGGGGTTGTCCGGTCTTGATTTGGCTCGGAAGAGTCCGCTGGACCTAAAGCAACAATCAATCAATCAACGAAGGAGGCAGTGAAACGTGATCAATTTTACAGCGTGAAGAACTAAAAACCATCATTTAGAATAGGTTTCAAACATTATCAATAAAAGAATACAAACAGTCACTAGAGATATATTATCACACTGAAGATTATAACAAAGTAGTGTCACAATTATGAAAAGTTAAAAACATTGGCAAGTTGTACAAATAATTTGATGAATATTGCATTAGTTGTGAAATTATAGCCTACAACACAATCAAAGCTTCTAAAAATGATAATAAAGAAGAAGAAGACGAAGAAGTCAGAAGAAGAAGAAGAAGAAGAAGAAGAAGAAGAAGAAGAAGAAGAAGAAGAAGAAGAAGAAGAAGAAGAAGAAGAAGAAGAAGATGATGATGATGAGGAGGAGGAGGAGGAGGAGGATGAGGATGATGAGGATGAAGACGATGATGATGCGGAGGAGGAGGAAGAGGAGGGCTTCTAAATTTGGATAACATTAACAGTGCTACACAATGTTTTGTTACCTACAAGCACTACACTATAATTATATACACATATATAGTTAGTAGCAATCCAGTGTACTCAACAGCCACAGTTCACTGATGATGATGATGATGATGATGATGATGATGATATGATGATGATGATGATGATGATGATGATGATGATGACGATGACGATGATACACAGCTAGGTATATGTGGAATAAATTGCAGTCGCCTAAAGAAATATTTGAACAGGCCTATTAAAGAGACTAATAAACTTAATTTTCATGTGTCTGCGATTATGCGATGGTTTCATGAACATCAGCAGCTCACTGTGAAAAGCAGGGGTGAGACCAAAGAGTTTAGTAAAATAATAAACTCTTTGGTGAGACTTTGAGGTCTACAGAAAAGGGGATGGCTATAGTCTCAAAGTTTCAGCTACGCTGTATACCACAAGTCCGGCAAGTTTTGGGACTGGAGATTTCTGAGATCTAATATAACCAGTGAAGCAGAATAAAGTATAGAGTGCCTAAGCTAAGTGACCTGTTCGTATATAACTCAAAATGATGGAATTTTCGACTGGAACCTAAATTTGCACGTGTACAACTTATTGACCATGGCTTCATTATTCCTCATATTGTTTTCGGCTTGTTACTAATGGTGTAATTATTAGTCACTATACTAATTGTTCGAAATTTGTTTCTTCTAGGTGATACTGATTGTTTGACTTCAAAAGGGTATTTTGATGATTACTTCTTGAAATAACGATCTTTCAGTGAAACAGAATGGAGCAATTAATTTGATTTTCAGATCTGATGACTTCACTAAAAATGGCTCGATTGCACGTTCATCAGCAGCAACAGCAGCAGCAGAAGAAGAAGCAGCTACTGCTGCTGCTGCTGCAGCAGCATGTCGTAGTGACTGCCGCTTCAGGCTGAGTTTCGATGAACTGGCTAGCTCCTTCCCCTTCCAAATACTTTCATTTCACTTTGCATACAAATTTTTTTCAAATGAGAATTCAAAGAGCTGGCTTTCAGACTTTTACTCTTTCCGCCAAGTGTTATAGCTTCCAGTTGCTCGAAAGAATTAACCCTATACAAATAACGTTGATGAAAAATTATATGAACGTTCTTTATTTATATAAAATTTTGACTTATTTATCAGCTCATATTTTACGAAGACAATATACTGACTCAACATGAAAACATTACATTATCGCTTACTTCGCCCAGTCTTTCAATCTTTGCTAAAAAAAATGATTACAACACCCTACATGTTTGTATGTACTTTCTCACATCACTGGAAATACCTCGCCAAAAAAACTTTTGTAGAATTCTATTCAGTGTTCTGCGAACACCACAGTGTCCAGACAACAACTGATCATGCGCAGCAGTAAGTATGCTAGGACGTAATCTTGTTGGAACTACAATTTGAAGTAAGGTTTCTTTTTTATCCCTGTACTCTCTGTACAAAATGTCATTTTTCAAAAAAAAGTAAGAATTTCCAGATCCAGCAAATCTTCTCTCACCAGAATCAGCCAATTGAAAATATGGTGCCAGTGAAGAATCTTCTTTTTGAAACTTGATCAAGTCCTGTCGTGTAACCTGCAACTCATCTGCAACTTCAATCAAAGGGATATGAGGAATGGCCTCGCGTTTAGCTTGAGCACGTGTAGTGTAGTATAACACTTGGGTAGCACCATAGGTGTATTCGCACTTTTCTTAAACTTCGTGATATTTCCTATAGCAGGGTCAATTGGAATGATACAGGGTGACTATGGTGGTATACGTGCAAGGTGTTTATCCTTCATTACACAGGTGTTAAAACTGTAGATTCTGCGAAATGAAAAATTAAACGCATGCTGCAAAATCTAACATAATTATTCTTAAAAAGTGGTTACCACGGTCGAAACTTAACTATAAAATCCTATAATATTGTCACACAGTCCATCCATGTATGGGGAGACAAAAACGTTGGTGCAGAACACAAGGAATAAAGGTATATCGCTTAAAGAGATGGACTGGAGTGTATTGATAGCACCTTGGGTATAATTCTTATTAGTTGCTGTCTTCCTTGGAATGAGGTAATGATAGGAAAGATCTCTCCCCTTCTCTGCTGCCAATGGTCTGTATTTGTGGATTTGTACCATACATACAGCTATGTAGTCTTGTGCTCCTCGCCATTCTAGAGAGTGAGGGGAGTGTATATGTTCCGCCAGGTCTATGTTCCCTCCACATAATTATTATGTTTGTGACAAACCTGAGGCAACATAGGCCTGGTGTAATACAGACCAGAGGGACTATGAATATGGGGAGGAGGAGTAGGGAGGGAGATTTAGATATTGTGGAACACAGACGTGGTGGAGCATAGACCTGAAATTGAGTGAAAAGCCTTGCGGGAACATCGATCTAGGGGACAAACATATAGACCTAGAATTTAAGGCAGCATAGACTGGGGTTAAATAGACCTTGGGGAACAGTACAGGGCTGACCCTGATTTTCTCGAGCCAACTTCCGTTAATGAATCTGTAGATTGTGTTTTACATTTTCCGTGTACGCATGGTAGGCCTATGGCCTATGGACTCATTAGTAGGCACTTGAGTCATTCCGATGTTCCCGGCTGATCTTCGAAAAAGTGACGATACGTTTTGATCTAAAGGTGTAGTGGATAGGATTGCGTAAAAGTGCTCTCAGCTGCGTAGGTAGTAGCTCAGTTCACGCCATGAAACGAGGTCATCACACATCTGGATGGAAGTCGGCGACAAACAGGCCTCGTCATCATTTTCTCACTTAGTAAATTAGTTCACGAGGTTTCGGGGTCAGGTGAGATAGATATTATAGTAGGTCACAACTAGCTTAATTAGATGTAAATAAGACTACACGTATCCCCTCCCCCACCCCACCCCTCTCTCCCTCCTATAAAAAGGAAGCAATGACGCCCTCTATTATTTATTTGATCACTTTTATATAGCGCTTTTCCAGCTTAAGGGTTGCTCAAGGCGCTGGTCGATACAGGATCTAACTCAAGCCGCCCGAGGCGCCCACCTGTAATTTTTGGGCGCATAGTATGAGGCCCAGACGACTGAGCACAATCTTGGGCGACCGGGGATGGAGCGAATTAACTGACCTAGAGCGTGGTGGATGTATTTGTGTAGCCGGCTTTACCCCTCTAAGACATGAGCGTCGCGATCTTTAAAGTCCATGCGATGGAATGCGTGCGTTCACAGACTAGACCTCGGTTTATACCCTCATCCGAAGGAGCATTTAGCATGCATGTTGCAATCACCCACCTCCTTGCCCCTCTCTTAGGGTGAACCAACAGCACAACAACAATAAAAATCATCATCATCATCATCATCATCATCATCATCATCATCATCATCATCATCATCATCATCATCATCATCATCATCATCATCATCATCATCATCATCATAACTATAATAATAATAATAATAATAATAATAATAATAATAATAATAATAATAATAATAATAATAATAATAATAATAATAATAATCCTTCTAATTTCAGTTGTTCAGGCCTACTCCAAAAGTATTATTATAATGGCCTATGAATTGATTTGACTTCGGAATAAAATGTAATGAAATTAACATGTTGGTAGCAATTGCTGCAATAACGTAGAAAGTACAATACCTATAATATCAAAAGTGACTGTTGCACAATAAAGTTATTTTAGGTTCACGAATACTTTTTCATATTCACAGGGAGTGTTTCTTCTCCTGAATAAAATATAATTAAGCCCCCCCCCTCCACTCTTCCCCCAATAACCTCTCTGTCAAAAGTACGCTTCAATACAAATCAATAAATTCATTTATTCATTAAATATGTGTTCTTATAAAGTGCTTTTCGAGCTTAAGAGCTGTTGTTGCTCAAAAGGTCGGTCCGACGCTCTCAATTTCACTTTTTCGTTCAAAATTACAAAACTAATCGAATTTAAGTAATTTTACAATGCCAATACTGCTAAGGATTTTAGATAACCACGTTGCCACTTTCTAAAAGGGCAAGATCGTTGAGCTTCAGTATTTGTCTAAACAAGCTTTGTGCTGCATCTTAGAATCGGCTGAAGCGATTTTAATACTTGTTTCTTTACAGATAGTCTCGTCCCAATAGTGACCATTGTCACGAGAGGCTATTTAGACCCTGCACTACGGCTTCACGCCTTAAATAGTTCAGCTTGTTGTAGCCTTTGTCCCCTATACGCCTTGGTGTCCGGGGGCGTTAATCTACCTTACTACTAGCCTTTGTAAATTAAAGTAGCTGCCTAGAAGACGACCCAAGTCAGTTGTGTGCTAAGCATAGGTAGGCAGTGACCTCATTATGCTGACGTATAGCCACCCCCGCTAGAGTGCTCCTCAGGTAACGGACGAGATTTTCGCGGGTTCTTAGCTTGACCAAAGGGTTTAGGTAGTCATTCTGTGCCTAACTCTCACACGAGAAGGAGCAACGCCCTGAAAGATCTCTCTTGCAGAAAGACTAAGCAGGAGACAGGTGAAATTCAATTCATTGCAGTATAGCCACAGCCTGACATTGTCAAAAAGGTAAATGGTCAATCTTTTGTTTAATCGCAATTTATTGATATTATTGTTGGATTATGTTTGTGAAGTTTTGCCATGTTTTAGAATTGTGATTATTTGTAAAACTTAGCGTGACCACGTGGCGAACCTGCGACCGGTTTCACCACCATGATGTAGCCCCTACTGTCCAACTGTTGTTTCTCCTATGTGTAGTATTGCAGACCAGGGGCTGTACCGGAGAATATGTATATTGTTAATTACTTCTCCATGTGTTTAGTTTAGCCATGATGTATGTATATGTATAGGAAGTATGTTGGAGATTTAAGTGGACCACGGACATAGAAATTGATCGTCCCTTGTATAAGTGGAGCTATCACTGAGGGCTGTTTCTGCCATCAGTGAGACGCTCTGCACACCCTTAGTATACAAGGCGTTGTAGAAACTCGTTTAATGTTTTGCAGACGAGCAGGCTTGTTGGTCCGAGGCAGGAAATAGACCACTAAGAGTCAACCCTGACATTCGGTCTGCAGGGGAACATCGAGCACTGAGCTCCGATAGCCCAATAGTCAACAACCAAGAAGGAGACACCATCAACACACCTCAACGATCCAGCTAAGTGCCACAGAAAACGTGCACACACACTGATCTAGAAGGACTGTGCGGTTGTCCACTCTCCTGAAACCAACATTAGGCCAACCAGAACAAATAGCCCAATGATGAGACAGTAGCAAATATCAAGAACAGTAGCAGCATAGACCCATCAAAGAACGAACTGTTCGAAGTGAATTTGGACATTTAAGTTAATAGAGTGTTTAGAGAATTATGTATAGAGTAGAGGAAATAAATGTGTGATATTTAGGCCTACTGTTAACAAGTGGCTGGACTATCTATGTTTCATGGCCGTGCGAGAGCTAGTGTGTCACTGAATCTTTTACCATTGTCTCCCTATCTCTATAACCCTATCCGCAAACAGACCGAGCTAAACATATAAATGTATTAAGATTAGTCACAGGGTGATTATACTAGCCGATCCCCGCTGACAAAAGACGAGTGGGTAATAGCATTCCATGGTGCAAAGCCCAGCAACAATAGAATCACCGTCACAACCATCATTCCATGTTTTCATTTTGCTTTTTAGTAGGATAAAGCCGAGTCACAATAACGCCAAGAAAAGTAACACTTTTGAAAATGCTTCTTTACGACTGTGTGTTTGAGTGACTAAAAATATATTTAAATTAATTGCCATCTTGTGTTTGTGTGCGTGTTTAATAATTTTAATACGAATATAAACTGTTTACTTATGGCAATGCAGGCATATGTATTTTTACAAAATCCAATTTTGATTGCCAGAGCTTTAATAATCATGATGATAATGATCATCATCCTCATGATCATATCATGATCATCATCCTTATCACCATCCTCATCACCACCATCCTCACCACCATCATCAGCAGCAGCACAAATAATAATAACAGTTACTGTCTTCTATCCCGTCATTTCACACTTTGAATTTACTGGGGTTATATTTCATGATTAAGTAAGAGAGAGAGAGAGAGAGAGAGAGAGAGAGAGAGAGAGAGAGAGAGAGAGAGAGAGAGAGAGCGAGAGAGACAGAGACAGAGAGTGTGTGGAGGAGTGGGAGAATGGAGGGATAGAGAAGCGATAAAGAGAAAGGATTGTGGTCTCGGCGAAGTTGTTCAACGCTCTCCGGAAGGATACTTGATGATGATGATGATGATGATGATGATGATGATGATGATGATGATGATGATGATGATGATGATGATGATGATGTGTTGTTAACTGCTGGGGGCAAAGTGGATTATTGAAGAGACTGTGGGCAATGTTGCTTCAGCTACATTTAGAAGAAGAAGAAGAAGAAGAAGAAGAAGAAGAACAACAACAACAACAACAACAACAACAACAACAACAACAACCACCACCACCACAAAGGCTGGATCTTAACGGTTGCAAAGGTCCCTCATATGCACTTAAGGGTCTGTGGATATTTAGGGGTTTGCTCGGAGACTAACAGCAAGACATTGATAGAATAGTACTGCTTCAATATAGAAGGTGACTGTAAAATACGTATTGTTTAATTATTGTAGGCCTACTGATACTGCCGCATATTTATTAACTGACACCAGAATTGAATTTCTGCTTGCGAATCATTGGGCAAGCTTTTCATTTATTCAAAGAAGAAAGAAAATTGTATTACACGTTAGTGCGATTACAAATTACATAGAGAATCCAGCTTAAAGTATGTTGCTAGAGGTATGCATAATATTAGAACTGTATATAATAATGTAGTATTTGCATTGGCCTGTGTACACTCGTACATGTGAATCTCGTGCTGTTTTTTGTTATAGGCCTGATGCCGCTGTTGGTTTTCTATAGCTGCTAGCAGTGCTGGCAAGATAGCATCGATTGGTTGAGCTCATCCCCACACTGTGGGCATCGAGGTACATTACTGAATGAAAACCCTCGGCAAAACTATGAATGAACTGGAAGGGAAAATTCGGGTAAATCGTGTAAGGATAGATGGAAGAAGATGCAGTGGTCGTGGTTGTTCTTGAATTTTAACAGTTTAAAGACTGTAATTGATCATATAAGCAACATTTAATACAGCCGGTTTTTCAAAAATGTCGAACTGGATTTTTGTTTCAGAGGTAAGAGAGAGAGAGAGAGAGAGAGAGAGAGAGAGAGAGAGAGAGAGAGAAATTTTAGTTTACGTACCTTAATGACAGGTCTTTAAAGGTGTTCTAACCCGTCAGAAACACATTTTATGGGTTCAAGTGGAGACCCAAACTATAGTCTAAACGCGTACCCCTTTTCTTTAGAAGCGCATACTGCCCAGCGTATACCACAAGCAAATTTCATTGCATTGATGCCGGAATTTCCACTCTTTCCGGAATTTCACTCCACCCTGAAAATCACAACTGGTCTTGATAGAAATTGATCCATTGCCTTTTGTGATAGCTGTCAGTGCATGCTAATACTATATCTTGTGACTGAATGAAATCCCACACCCAGAGACAGCACACATTCCACCCATCTTGATTTCCTTCCCTACGTCACAAACGGGAAAGCCCGTTTTTTCAGTTTTGAGTCGGGACCTATTTTTCACCACAGACGCTCACTTTCGGGTCGCGCTAACGGACTTATAAAGACGGTTAATTGTCGGCTGTCAGAATCGTAAAACTTGAGCTTACCTTCACTGACAGGTACCACAAACGTGACTACAGTTACATTTGCTTCAAAAATATAGGTGAGATCCACGTTAACTTTACGTTTAATTTGCTTACTTTTTGTGACAATGAGTGTTACTTGGGAAATACCCCCGTTGGGGTGCCGGGGGTTTTCAGTATAAATAGTATCCCCACTTTCTGGAAATTTAGTGCTTTAAATTCTCACTGTCGCTGTCTTTATCATTTGCTCTTTCTCATTCCTGCTCTGTTCTATCAATCTGCTATACTATCGTCTTCTTCGCTAGACCAGTCTCCTACCTTTTTTCTTGAAAACTCTTCCGGGACAAGACTCCTTATTTGTGTATGAGGTCTGTTGGATCAGCTTGGGAATATTGGACGCTTTCTGCCAGGTGGTCATTAGGGCTTCCTATGATGTTATTATTTAGCAATGTAGGCATTTTATATGTATGTGTTTTGTTGATAATTTATAATGATGTTTGTATTCTATTTTGTTTTTGTAAACGGGGGTTCGATAAGTTGGGGTGAAGCTTCAGCCGTCCCCTGCGTGGGATGTCTTTATTGTAAAGTGACTGGCTGGTGGAGACCTTTCGGTTTTACCACTAGGGTTGTTTCGGCAGATCTTTTATGCGGATTGGGGGTTGTCCGGTCTTGATTTGGCTCGGAAGAGTCCTCTGGACCTAAAGCAACAATAATGTAATGTAATGTAATGTACTTGGGAAATTGTGTTGCTGTCACATTAAAACATGATAGCATATAATTAGTAATCGTTGTTTAAACCAACCGATAATTAAACTTTGAATTTTAGCTTTTTTCTTCCTTTTTATGTAATAATAATAATTTATTTTTTATAGCGCTAAACCAAACTTAAAGCTTGCTCTAAGCGCTTGCCCGCATACACACACACACACACACACACATACGCTCGCAAGGACAAATATGTAAACAATGTGGTAAAACATTATGAGATAAAGCAGCTGAGCCATGTAAGAAATAATACAAACATCACACCTAACAAGGATAAAATATTTGAACAATACGGTACAACATTATGACATAAAACACGTTAAACATCGTTAGAAATAATAACAAACATCTAAGTATAAAAAGGCATGCTTAAAGAAAGACACACATACCTACACACGCTCACAAACAAACAATTGTGCCTACTATACACACTATCGCTAATGCGCTATTTTTAGAATCAACTATGATACTATTAATAGGCACATAAGCAAATGAATTTATCGATTTATATCAAAACCGTAGTTTCTAAAGAGGTTACATTTTGGGCTTAGTCTTAGTTTTTTCAACACTCATTGTTCTGTGAGTACGAAAAGGATCTGTATAATCTTAAAATGAAAAAAAAAATGGCTTGGGGTCCTCTAATGGAGAGCGTTTAATGTTCTGAAAGAGCAGTTGCATAGGAACACGTAAATATATGCATTCTTATTTTATATCAATTTAACAACACTAAAAAAAACCAATTAACGTTTAGTTTCAGAATAAATTATGACTGATTTAATTTTAAGTGAGTATAATAGGTTGATGAGAGAAAGAGTAAATCACTGAATGGAACATTAAGAAGTTGAAGATATGGTAGACACACTCTGAGCATTATTAGAGTCGATGGTTCGATGAAATTTGTTCGTGTAGCAAGACTCTTTTACACAATGATGTAAACGATGACAATGACCATTGTCATCTTTTTGATGACCGCCTGATTTCTCACATATTCAGTCTCAAGAACAGGAATTACTTGCAACAGAAAAGATGCTAGCTACTCGCCTTATTTTTCAAACTAAAATTGACAAAGTAACATGTTAAACGCTGATACAAATAAATAAACAAATAAATAAGTAAATAAATAAATAACAACACCAACAACAAGCAAACACACAACAGCCTCGCGGGAAGTTCTTAGGCAATCAGTTTAGCCCCAATACCTTGCTAACTTTTGATACTTTCTTCTACTGAGCTAGCTACTTCGTCGACCACACAGAATTCTTGGAAAATCAAGAGCAGCTCAGGGGTGCATGGCCGATATAGGATCTAATTCAAACCGTCCGAGGCGCCAACCTGCTACCTTTGGCGCATTGTGTGACTCCTCAGATTACTGAGCACAATCCTGGGCGATCAGGGATGGAGATGAAGGGACCTAGTGCTATACTGGGCATGTATGTATGTTTAACTGGTACGCACCTGTATAGAAGCCTATATTTCCTGTTTTCTAGCTACAATCTCTTAAACACTGATCAACGATTACATCCAAACCACAATCCTAAAACTAACTATACAAACTACTTAGCCTGTAATCGCATGGGAAGATCTTCATCCTTATCACCACGAAATTGTGCTTTGTCCCCGACATCAATTTAAGCACACAAGGTTTACTTCTACAACACAAAACGTGCAGTATGGTGTCCATGTAGTAGGCCTACCGTATTGTAACAGATCTATTGCTTATCAAATGAAACCAACTGCACCACTATCGTCATCGTCGTCATCAAAATCATCCAAGAATATATAGGCTTAATTACTATAACGGAAGCAACAACAACAGAACCACCACCACCACACACAAAAACAAACAAACAAAAACCAAGGAAAACAGACACCTCAGTTAATACAACGTACTTAAAGATGCATGATAGTAACTGTTAGTGTTACTTAAATTATAATCGTCACGAATCCTCTCTTATCTGGCTTACGAGTCAGCGCCTTTCTAATGCAACGACGATATAAGCAAATACTGTACTGTTTTAAATGTAATTTAATAGTTCGTATATAGCGCTTTTCCAGCTCAAAACCTGCTAAAGGCGTTGGCCGATTCAGGATCTAACTCGAGGCGCCTACTTGCTGCTTTATGCTTATCGCATGACTCCCAGACAACTGAGCACAACATGGGTGATCGGGGATGGGTAAGAAGTAACGGACATATTGCTTGCTGGGTGTCAACTCGTCAGGGTTCCGGGTGTCTTATTTTAGCCGGGCGCCTTTGCGCATTCGCCAGGTCAAGTCGGGCCGGTTTTTTCACGATGTTCTTAGGCGTCGTAACCCTAACCCTAACCCCTAACTCTAACCCTTACTAAGACTACGATAGCACTGTGCGCATGAGTCGAATTTTGTAATGCGTCGACCAATCAGAATGCTCCCAGCCCAAATAAGATACTAGGAATTTTGACGATGTCACATGGGTGTATTTGTGTAGCTGGCACTCACCGTCCAGGACATGCGGTCTAGGACGTGCTGTGGAATGCGTGCGTGCACAGGCTAGACCTCGGCTTAGACTCTCATACACTGTGTGAAGCTTACACTTGAAATTGCAGCACAAAATCTCAAAACATCTTTACCCAACTGCCTTATCAAAGACTGTACAAAATTGGTAAGACTATGAGGTCCTTAGGCGAAAACATCTTTCCTTTTAGTTTTACATTATGTTATAAGGAGGCATATATAAATATAACTGCACATTAAGCTGTTGGAAGAGTTTTGGTACACACACAAAAATTATAATGAAATTAATACATCCAAAGGTTAGCAATGCCAGGAAATAGAGAACAGTCTGAACAAAAACAACAGCAAGAATGCCTACCAGACTGTGAAGCGTCTGACAAGTGTTAAACAACCCAAGGTTTCTGTGACGGTGGGTCTATTGTTGCCGGGCTCTGCACAATGGAATGCTATTACCCACTCGTCTTTCGTCTGCGGGGATCGGCTAGTTAAATCGCCCTATGAATAATCTTAATACATTTATATGTTTAGTCCGGTCTGTGTGCGGATAGGGTTACAGAGATAGGTAGAAACCTGTAAAAGATTCACTGACACACTAGCTCTCACACGGCTATAAAACATAGGTAGTCCAGCCACTTGTTAACAGTAAATATCACACATTTATTTCATCTACTCTATATCTAATTATAATCTCTACATTAACGTAAATGTCCAAAGCGTAAGATAACTAGGAATAACTTAACAGTCCAAAAGTCACTTCGAGTGGTTCGGAGAGTGGGTAGATCTTTGCTGGATCTATTCTGCTACTGTTCTCGATATTTGCTACTGAGTCATCCTTGGGCTTTGTTCTGGTTTTGCCTAATGTTCGTTTTCAGGAAGAGTGGACTATCTCACAGTCCCTATAGATCAGTGTTTGTGCACGTGTTCTTAGGACTTAACTTAAGCGTTGAGGTGCGGTGCTGTTGACTCCTCGACTTGTTTGTTGACTACTGAGCTATTGGAGCTCAGTGCTCTCTGCTCAATTACAGGCCGCGTGTCTGGAATGACTCTCTGTAGGGTCTATCTCCTGCCGCGGACCAAGCCTGCTCATCTGCAAAACATAAGACGAGTTTCTGCAACGCCTTATTTACAAAGGGTATGCAGAGAGTATCACTGTTGGCAGAAACAGCCCTCAGCGAGATCATCTCCACTTATACAGATAAGAGACAAACAATCTTCTAAGTCCGTGGTCCACTGCAATCTCCAACATAATTCCTATATATATATATATATATATATATATATATATATATATATATACATCATGGCTAAAATAAATACAGGCAGAAGTAATTAATAATATACACATTCTCCGGTACAGCCACTGGTCTGCAATAATACAAATAGGAGAAACAACAGTTGGCCAGTAGGGGCTACCTCGTGGTCTCGAAAACCGGTCACGTGGGTCAGCCACGTGGTCAAGCAAAGTTTTACTAACATTCACAAGTATAAAACATGGCAAGACTTCACAAGCATAATCCAATAATACTATCAATAAATCGCGGTGAAACAAAAGATCGATCATTTACCTTTTTGACAATGTCAGGCTATGGCTATACCACGACGAATTGATTTCACCCGTCATCTGTGTAGTTTTCTGAGAGAGATCTTTCAGCGTGTGCGTCTCGGGTGAGGTTTTAACAAAGACTGACGTATCTTAACGCTGTTGTCCGCTAAAGCGCGCGATATCCCAAGAATCCTTAGCGCTGGCGCGCGGGGGATGACGGATATAGGTCAGCGGGATGATGTCACTGCCTACCTAGTGAAGATTTAGCCTACACATACTTAGAACAACCCTAACTTCTGTCGTCTGCTAGGCATCGACTTTAAGTTACAAGGGCCAAGAAGGATGATCGTTTGAGGCTTTAAGCCTTAATGCAGGGTCAAACTAGCCTCTCGTGACAGTGTCCACGATCAAAAGCAAGTCTGGCATATGCCTTACAGAAGAACAAGAAGTCTTGGATAGATGGAGTACTGCTCTGACCTTTACAATGACAAACTAAACGGAGACCCATCAGTTCTAGCATGTTCCCAGAACAGAGAAGAGGATGAAACCCTCCCAATTCTCCGAGAAGAAGTTGAGGCAGCAGTGCAATCACTGAAGAAGGGGAAGTCAGCGGAAGTGGACAACATACCCGCGGAATTGCTGCAAGCCGGAGGAGAAGTGATGATTGACGCCCTCACCATTATCTGTAACAATATATGACAGAGTGGGGAGTGGCTTACACCATGGACCCAGTCGCTTGTCATCACTCTTCCCAAAAAGAGTAACCTTCAGGAGTGTGAAAATTCCAGCACCATCGGCCTCATCAGCCATCCCAGCAAGGTCCATCTGAAAATAGTACTCCGCAGGTTGAAACCTCAAGATGAAAACAAATAGCTGAAGAACAAGCAGGATTCAGGGCAGGGCGAAGTACCATTGAACAGATTTTCAACCTCAGAATAACCTGCGAGAAATACCTACATGCAGCTCCGTGGGCACCCATGAGAGTGTACAACATCAGACCTAAAATTATTAAAATAATCAAAAGCCTGTATGACAAGGCTATCAGTGCAGTCCTCCACAACAGCGCCATCGGGAACTAGTTCAGAACAACAATCAGTGTGCGTCAAGGATGCCTACTCTCTCCAACACTCTTTAGCATCTTTTCCTTGTGCACACCATGTCAGATGGCCTTGCAGATCACGAAGGTACAGTCAGCATAGGGGGAAGAGCAATCTCCAACCTCCGTTTTGCGGATGACATTGGTGCATTGGCTGGAGAGGAACAAGAACTTGAACAGCTTTTACAAAGGCTTCACACCACCTCCAGAGCCTATGGAAATGGAAATAAGTGCAGAGAAGACCAAAATGATGACCAACAACACCAATTACATCAACATGGACATCAAAGTTTAAGGCCAATCTCTCAACACAGTGCATAGCTTCAAATATTTAGGAGACAATGTATCAGACAATGGGTCCCGACAGGAAGTCCTCTTCAGAATCGCACAAACAACTGCTGCCCTGACAAGGTTGAAGCCCATTTGGAAAGACAGGACTATAAGTCTACATTGCAAGGTAAGGCTGTTGTGCTCCCTTGTCATATTCATCTTCCTATACGCTTGCGAAACATAGACCCTCACAGCAGATCTACAACGAAGAATACAAAGCATGAAGATGAGGTGCTACAGATGACTGCTGGGCATTTCCTAAACCCAGCACATCCCCAACAACGAAGTCCGACGACCATCAAACAAGCCATTGGACAACATGATGACCTGCTCACATTGGTGAAAAACGGAAACTCCGATGGTATGGCCACGTCACTCGAGCATCAGGCCTTGCAAAACCATCAAGATACGGTGCAAGGAGGCAGAAGAAGAGGGAGACAGAAAAAGAGGACAACATTCGAGAATGGACTGGTTTGACACTGAACGAAGCCATGAGGGTTGCGGAGTACATGGAAAGATGGAGCACGCTGGTTAAACGATCATCTGTGTTGCCCCAATGACCTTTGAGTTACGGGATAGGATAGGATAGAATACTACTGTTATTTTGTTTTATTTTATTTTTTTGTTATACTAGTTGATTGCTGTAACATTTACACTGTAAAATAAACTTTATCTAGCTCTTGATTTTTTTATTTTTTTATATATACTTCCTTTGTTCTCGTTTTGTGGTCCTGATTCGGCTCTTGGGAGTACGCTGGACCCTTTAGACACTGACTGTTCCCTATCCTATCCTATCCCGTAACTCGGAAGTCGTTCGGGCACCACAGATGATCGTTTAACCAGCGTACTCCAACTTTCTCTTTCCTCAGCAACCCTGATGACTTCGCTCAGTGTCAAACCAGTCCATTCTCGAATGTTGTCCTCCCACCTCTTTTTCGGTCTCCCTCTTCTTCTACCTCCTTGCACCGTACCTTGCAGGATGGTATTTGCAAGGCCTGATGATCTGGTGACGTGGCCGTACCATCGGAGTTTCCGTTTTTTCACCACTGTGAGCAAGTCATTGTGTTGTCCAATGGCTTGTGTGATGGTCTGTCGGACTTCGTCGTTGGTGGTGTTCTGGGTATAGGAAATGCCCAGAAGTCTTCTGTAACACCTCATCTCCATGCTTTGTATTCTTCGTTGTAGGTCTTTTGTAAGGGTCCAAGTTTCGCAAGCGTTTAGGAAGATGGAGATGACGAGGGAGCGCAGCAGCCTTATCTTGTTCCCGTATTTGTTAATCCTTTTATTTTGTTTAATTTAATTTTAGTTTATAACTGGATTAAAAAATAATTATATTTCAGTTTTCATTTTAATACTAAAATCGACAGCAAGTAAAGTTGATTAACATTGTGGGTGACTTGAGAACTTATTAACTTCATTCAACATTTAACAGAGGATGCAGAATGTCAATCAAAAGCTACTATCAGATTTAGTGGTTGTATGCGCATGTCTACAAAGTCAGTTTAACACCAAAGACCGGCAATCTTTGTACTTCAATCTTAGGCATCCATCGTTGAAGTTATTGAGTGCAAGCGGCACAATCATAAATCGTGTGGATGATGCTGACAGCTGACATATTTATTTATAAGACACTCCCTCCCACGTTCAGTCCTATTTATAGCTTACTTTTGCTTAGGTACTAGCAATAGCCTACGTTCATGAACGCACGCACGCACGTGGTTATTTTGGCCCACTGGTCGTGCGAGTGGTTTGATGGTAATATAATATAGTACAACTGTAGGACTATAGTTTATATAGCAAGAGAGATAGGGAAATAGAAAGAGGGGGACAGACGGGCTAGTTATCGATACGAGAACACGAGAGTCATCTAGATAGTTTGCTATTTAAAAAAGTTGGTCTTTAGTTTTATGTAATTCACAATGTTGTTACGTTCTAAGGCCATACCTATATGTTGATTAACGACAGTTCATTTGCATAGCAAGAAGTTGAGTGAAAAGGGGAGAGTGCGGCCTAGAGGATGGAAGAATAATTTTTTGTACGCTCATTACAAGTTGAATTTGTGATGCGTTACTTCTGTCACATTCGAAAGATTCTTCAATATTATTTCCTTAAAAAGAATATCTCAGCAGTCAGGTAAATAAAGAGAATGAAGAACGAACAGCCCGGCTAGGAGAGGGACGCGAAACATATAAAATTTGCCAGGAAAATATTGTGTAGGCCTATACCGGAAGTTTTTGTTGAGGGATTTCGCACAGACCTGTGGTGTGCATATATGGGCAAATCAATGAACAAAATCGCCATTCGCCTCTTCAACACTACTCCCACTTCTTAAGAAAAGTTTCACAACTTTAACATATTCAGTAATACTAGTTTTCAACTTCATTCTGAACAGCCTTTCATCTAGATCCAAAATGTACTGATCTTAACAGGCGTTTACAAGAATGTTCAAATCGCAAGGCTTCAACGAAGTCCTATCATTGTTATAATGTTAAATTTCTATCCTTTCAATCATCAACGGTCTGTTAGACAATAATACAAATGATAGTATCGCGCATGCGAAATAGACAAGTTCCTGTGAACTTCTCCTAAAATGGGAATTGATCGCTGTTTTGCTAGTTCGAGATGCAGCAAGCCCGCGCTGGAGCAGAGAGCTTGATGCTTGGAGGGAATCAATAACAGGAGACATAGGGACACGCTGATGCCAGTAAACGTGTCACCCAGCCCGACAGCGTGTGGATAAAGCACTAGTCCATTCTCTTATACAACAACAATACAATGGCCTTAACTGACCATTAGAAGAATTGCCCATCAAAAATGCCAAACATTTTCAGAGTCCTGTGATTTCATTTATGTGTGTGTATGTGCTATCTATATGAAGAGAAACAAGATAACAAGCATAATTAAATTGTGCTAATAATAATAATAATAATAATAATAATAATAATAATAATAATAATAATAATAATAATAATAATAATAATAATAAAGATGTTTATATAGCGCTTTTCCCTAATGATAGATCCATTCAAAGCGCCGATATTTATATTGATACGGCCAAAAAATAAGTTTGCATTCTCTGATGTTGCCTACATCAACCGGTTAATTCGTAATACAATACAATGCAATACAATACAATACATCTTTATTGTCCAACTTTCACATCACGTACATAAAATTGGAAAACTGATTATCTTTGGCGTGGACGCAAAACTTCATATATTCGACAAGCGCGCATTTCCAAATGGCTAATTATCCGCTCGGTTCAGTTACATGCTAACAAGAGCGCACTTGTGTAACAGCATAAATATTGACGACAAACATGTAGGAAATTAGCTTATCGAAACAGAGATACCAGCGAAACGAAACTGGACATTAATACAACAGTTAGCTAACAAGCAGCACACACATGGCAAATTAACTTCCTTGAAACAGGCACACCGCCGATAGCTACCGATACCATCAACAGACTTAGCGACCAAGAATGTTAAATAGCATACTTTAGTCAAAAACTAACCATAGCGTTGTCTTCGATTAAATAACTTACTGCACCATGAGACACTAAGTAGCTCACTCCAGCCAAAAGTTACCAAGATGATGTCACCCGTATTGGGCAGACACCGCTTATCGTTATGGCATCTGTTCTTCACTCTATCCCTGATACTCCACTTGAAAAGTGATTATGCGTGCCCAGTGACAAGAGAGAAGGGGAGGAACTATTCAAATTAGAACCATAATTCTGGAGATGCGAGATTAACGAGAACGAGGGCTAAAGACGATTGGTCAGAAGACTCTTAGGAACTTTTGCATACCTTTGGGGACCAAATCTCAACTGATCAGTCGCAAAAGAACTGCTCAGCTGTGTGGGTCTACCAAAAGGAACAAACTGCAGTGTTCGTCTATCTCCATCTCATCAAGAGGGTGCTAGAGACGTAAAAGACGATTTCACGAAGCCCAGAGTCCACAAGTAAGATAACACTAATAGTTTTGATATGTGTATGTTTATTGTATATTGATTGCCATGTATAAATAATATGTTCTTGATATATATAGTTGCAGAAACAGATTATTGTTTCTGAGACAGTATGCATGTGGTTTGATGTACCTTAGCCTTAAGATTCGAATTGAATTGTGCATATGGGAACCCAGGTGTCTGATGCTATAGACACTTTGCAGAGGAGACCGCACCCTTATAGCTAACGAGAATACTGTAGCCAGAGCTCCGACTTTTACAGGTCGGGCCTGGGATCATCAAAGTTTGTGGAGACGAACGCCTGACCGTCGCTCCCGTGGAACCAAGGAGAACTACCACGATTCTACCTGACCACGTCCAAACCCCACAGCTTCAAGAGCGACCCGACTTACCTTAGCTAAGTCACCCACAACAACTGAGTCATACCCTCGAGAAACTAGAACCTTTGAAACTTACGAACAGTGAAAATCGTAACCGCAGGTAGCAAATGACGAAAGAAACCTGTTAAAACATTTTCCCAGCACTTGGAACTATATTACTTATTAATTTACCGATTAATGCCGAAATGTTAAAGTTTGTGTTGAATATATAAAAAGTGAAATTACATACATACGACTGGTGTCATTCTATTTGTATTGTTGTGTAGTTATTAGTTTTCTTCTCTTGAGACATAATAATCTAGTCTTTTGATTAGTCATCACCGGTTCTCAAGTTGAGCCAAATGATACTAAAATTCCCGAGAACAAATATAAATTTTATGTGACCAAAGTACCGTGATCTGTCTCTCACACCACTTTAGGACTTCTGGTAAAAGAACGATCGATAGTAGTAGCGCATCGCCCATCTATCAATAAGTCTTACCCCCTAGTAAGATAAACGTATCTTCCCCAGAATATCATCACAACTTGTTCAGGTGATAAGCGCGCATGGCCAAAGGACTCTATTAATTAATGATCATTTATTGAAATTAATTTGTAGCACATGAAAGTAATCGATTGGAACATATATAAGTGGCACATAAAATCAACTCAAATCAAGAGTTTTAGAGATGAGCACAATTCCAATGTGAAATCACCCCCTCTTGATGAACATCACAAAAGTCAAATGTCACATGAAAGTGTGATCAAACACGTCACGTCAAAGTGTGAAAACAACTCTCTTTCCAATTGAAATTAGTCGTGTTTGGGGTGGGGGGCAGAGAGGGAGATGTTTGAGGGTTTAACTGCTGTAAAAACAAAATAAGCAATACATTAGTCTTGCAAGCCACAAAACACACGTTAAAATCCAGATCTTCTGATGAGCACATGCCGACTGACACGCGCCTTAATTAGCACTAGGTGTGTAAAATGTGCGCCCTTACTAGCAAATAGGCCTAAAACGCGCGCTTATTGATGCGCGTTTATGAGCGATGCGCGTTTATGAGCAATGCGAGCGATGCGCGTTTATGAGCGATGCGCTTATCGCCTGCTCCGCATAAAACAATAATCTTAACCTAAGCGCATTATTATTATTATTATTATTATTATTATTATTATTATTATTATTATTATTATTATTATTATTATTATTATTATTATTACTACTACTACTACTACTACTACTACTACTACTACTACTACTACTACTACTACTACTACTACTACTACTACTACTACTTGAAAAGTCCCCAGCAAAACCACACTAGCTGCCATCTGGCGAGAAGCAAGAAAATGTGTGAACAGGAAAAAATGGGGAAGATTGAAATGTGTATCGTAGTCATTAGTCCAGCAGGATATCCTGTATTGCTGTGAGTATAAATATTGCGTAACTACACATCCACACAGACACACAAACACACACACACACACGCGCGCGCACACAGCGGAGTAAAAACCCCGTTGTTATGACTTTCATGAAACGCAACATATTATGTTGTTTTGACACTTTTTTTAATTTGTCCATTTTTTAAGCTAATTCTCACCCAAACCCTAACTCTAATCCAAACCCAAACCCTAACCATTAACCTAACCCTAAGCTTAACCCAGCTCTAACCCTAACGGAACACTGTTTTGACGTCAAAACAACGGGGCCGTCAAAAGAACGTAGGTAGAGTATAAAGAGTGTGTAACAATAAGGGCGTTTCTACATCGTCACACACACACACACACACACACACCCACACACCCACAAACACACACACACGCGCACACGCACATGTATACACACATTCTCTCTCTCTCTCTCTCTCTCTCTCTCTCTCTCCGCTGCTGAGGCCCTCTGTAATACCTGGAGTGCTGAAAGGTGTTTGGGATGGGGATGGGAGGCGACCACAGGCAGATACCTGCCATCACATCCTACAGGAGGTCCGTTATAAGCATCCAATGAAAATCTAGGGTTAACCTTTGAGTATATCCTTGAAGTACATGTGAACATAAAAAGCGAAACAAGGAAGTACGTTTACAATACCATACCACTACGCTGCACCGCGCATACTGATTACAGTACATCTATCAGGCTAAAGGCTCTGCCTCAACGGTCTCTGATTCTCAGTTATTGCACCATACGGGTTAGTTGGTTAATCGGTGTTTATGGGGTCCAGTGGACTGCAAATTGCCGAAAAAGGACCACAACTTGGTTGAAAGACGGACTCACCCTTGATCCGTATAAACGTTCTGCTAAAACAATTCTAATGGTAACGATGAAGGCACTCCACCAGCCGGTCACTTTACAATACGGGCATCCCGCAGGGGACGCTGAGGCTGTACTCTTAATTTATCAAACCACCGTTTACAAAAACAAAATAAAATATACACATTATTATAAAATAGTAACAAAACACATACATATAACATGCCTACATTGCTAAATAATAATACCGTAGAAGGCCTTAGTGACCATTTGGCAGAAAGCGTCCAATATCCCCAAGCTGACTCAACAGGCCCCATACACAAATGAGGAGTTTGGGGAGTTTTCAAGAAAGAAGGCAGGTGACTGGTCTAGAGAAGAAGATAATAGATTGTTAGAACAGAGTACGAATCGGAACGAGAAAAAACAAAATTAATGAGAATGACAGAAACAGTGGTAATTTAAAGCACTAAATTTCCACAAAGTGGGGATATTATTTATACAGAAACCTCCGGCACAACCTCTATCCCAACCCCCGGCACTAGTATCAGCTAGAAACGCGATCACATCACACCTCTACTACATTCCTTCACTGGCCCTGTGCAAGCACGCATAGAGTACAAACTCTCTGTTTCTGTCACAACTTCTTCACAGATCTTGTCCTTCCTACCTTGCTGATCTACTGTCTGTACTCCCCTTCACGCACTTTAAGAAGGTGCTGACACCGCACACTCAAGGTTCCCGTAACCCCACTAAGACATACGGCCTGTGCGTTCGCTTACTCCGCACCTAAGCAGTGGAATTCCCTTCCCTCATATCCGCAACATACAATCAACACAACATTCAAAAGGCCCTCAAAACTCACCTCTTCAAACTGCATTATTCAGATTGATTTGTATCCCGCTGATCTCATCTTTTGTCTATGTCTGATCCGTAAGTGTATTCACGGCTGTAAATATTTATACTGTTTTCTTCCTGGGCCTAACCGGGCATATAAATAGCTGTGAATAGGTTTTTTGCTATTCTATTTGTTTTTTTGTCATTTGTGCACATAGTTGTAAATAGTCTATTTCGGTCTTTTTCGTAATTTATGTACATAGTTGTAAATAGTCTGTACCTTTACTGTCCGTCTTTGGTGTAAGCAAAATGATGTTTATCGAGTGCACGTATTTATAGTAATGACTATGTAAAGCGAGGTGACTGGTCATAGCTGGATACCCGCTATATAAAAATCCGTTATTATTATTATTATTATTATTATTATTATCCCTACGGGAGACTACGGGTTGGCCAGTAGTGCTGGTAGTAGTCTCAGCAAGTCCAATGCCAAAGTTTCTAATGCTGAAGAGTGTGGGTTCAATCCACGCCTGGGTCGAGACGAAATATATTTAACTAGGTATAAGATTTTAACAGGCCACTGAGGGATTTCTCCGCCGTTTCCTCCATCCCTTAGTTATAAAATAAAAGCAATAGATGCGATGAAAGTAACATTTCCAAAATATATATATTTTTTTTAGCTCTTTTCTGTTTTTAATGACATTTATTTTGCCTTTATACCACATGTGTTGAGTGATAAATATGTGTTTGTTGTGTATATAAGTGTGGGTGTGTGTATGTGTATGTGTGCGTGTGACATATTGGCGTGTATGTTGTACAGATCGCTTTGTTTTGAGTCTGAAGTAAGAGTAAAAATAATATTATAAATATAGCATCTAGTGTTATACTGATTGTCGGCGTTTTAGCAGGCTTTTCAAGGCTCTGTTGTGAGACTCAGCAGTCTGTGACACTTTGTGTTTGCACTTATAGTATCAGACCCCTCAATATAGGTCTTATTATACGTTTAGAACTACGACCATGATTCGCAGCGTAGGCATATTGGGTCACGGCCTCATGTGAAAACTGCGCATCACGTTGTCGACTGAAGCATTTTGTACCTTGTGTTTTTAACTGAAGCCCGAGTGTCAGCAAGGTCGATCGAGTTACACTGCCAACACTTTAGGTCAAAAGGCAAGTGAAGTTGGGAGCCAATTTATTATTTTTTTTTAAAAGTGTGTAAAACGTTAAAGGCGTCAAGTAACTTCTCCGTATAGTGAACCTGACCTCAAATTTTCACACATGTACACTAGATAGTCTAATTATAAAAGAGTCTTATAATAATTTAATTTATTCCGATGAAAGCTCTCCGGTGGAGATATATATATAAATATATATATATATATATAATATATATATATATATATATATATATATATATATATAATAAATTATTATTATTATATTATTATATTATTATTATTATTATTATTATTGTATTTTATATTTAATCCTTTGATCTCGACCTCGATCTAACGTGACAAATCTACAGGGCAATTTAAGAAATGGGATTACAATTGTAACCTAACTGTAATTGTAATGAGTTTGACGGTGGGTCTATTGTTACTGGGCCCTGCACAATGGTATGCTATTACCCACTCCTCTTTGTCTGCTGGGATCGGCTAGTGTAATTCACCCTATGACTAATCTATCCTATCCTATCCTATCCTATCCTGTCCCATAACCCGAAGGTCGTAGGGGCACCACAGATGATCGCTTAACCAGCATACTCCATCTTTCTCTGTCCTCAGCAGCCCTCATGGCTTCGCTCAGTGTCAAACCAGTCCATTCTCGAATGTTGTCCTCCCACCTCTTTTTCGGTCTCCCCCTTCTTCTACCTCCTTGCACTGTGCCTTGCAGAATGGTCTTTGCAAGGCCTGATGATCTGGTGACGTGGCCATACCATCGGAGTTTCCGTTTCTTCACCACTGTGAGCAGGTCATCGTGTTGTCCAATGGCTTGTGTGATGGTCTGTCGGACTTCAACGTTGGTGATGTGTTGGGTATAGGAAATGCACAGAAGTCTTCTGTAGCACCTCATCTCCATGCTTTGTATTCTTCGTTGGAGATCTGCTGTGAGGGTCCATGCTTCGCAAGCATATAGGAAGATGGAGATGACCAGAGAGCGCAGCAGTCTTACTTTGGAATGTAGACTGATGGTTCTGTCTTTCCAAATGGGCTTCAACCTTGTCAGGGCAGCAGTTGTTTGTGCGATCCTGGAGAGGACTTCCTGTCGAGACCCATTGTCTGACACAATGGCTCCTAAATATTTGAAGCTGTGCACTGTGTTGAGGGATTGGCCTTGTACTTTGATGTCCGTGTTGATGCCATTGGTGTTGTTGGTCATCATTTTGGTCTTCTCCGCACTTATTTCCATTCCATAAGCTCTGGAGGTGGTGTCAAGCCTCTGTACAAGCTGTTCAAGTTCTTGTTCCTCTCCAGCCAATCCATCAATATCATCCGCAAAACGAAGATTGGAGATTGCTCTGCCCCCTATACTGACTGTGCCTTCGTGATCTGCAAGAGCATCTGACATGATGCGCTCTAGGAAGATGTTGAAGAGTGTTGGAGAGAGTAGGCATCCTTGACGCACACCGATTGTTGTTCTGAACCAGTTCCCGATGACGCTGTTATGGAGGACTGCACTGGTAGCCTTGTCATACAGGCTTTTGATGACTTCTATAATTTTAGGGCTGATGTTGTACACTTTCATGGTTGCCCATAGAGCTGCATGCCAGACTCGGTCAAATGCCTTCTTGAAGTCTATGAACACATGATATAGATGTTGTTGGTGCTGTAGGTATTTCTCACAGATTATTCTGAGGTTGAAAATCTGTTCAGTGGTACTTCGCCCTGCCATGAATCCTGCTTGTTCTTCAGCTATGATTTGTTCAGCTTGTGGTTTCAACCTGTTGAGTATTATTTTCAGGAGGACCTTGCTGGGATGGCTGATGAGGCTGATGGTGCGGTAATTTTCACACTCCTGAAGGTTACCTTTTTTGGGAAGAGTGATGACAAGCGACTGGGTCCATGGTGTAGGCCATTCCCCACTCTGCCAGATCTTGTTGCAGATAATGGTGAGAGCATCAGTCATCGCTTCTCCTCCTGCTTGTAGCAGTTCCGCTGGTATGTTGTCCACTCCCGCTGACTTCCCTTTCTTCAGCGATTGCACTGCTGCCTCAACTTCTTCCCGGAGAATTGGGGAGGATTTCTTCTTCTTCTCTGCTCTCGGGACATGCTAGAACTGATGGGTCTCCATTTGGTGTATGGTTGTAAAGGTCAGAGCAGTACTCTGTCCATCTGTCCAAGACTTCTTGTTCTTCTGTAAGGCAAATGCCAGACTTGCTTTGTGTTACGTTGAAACGAACGAAAGTGTGTCTAAAGCGCGCACGATAGATCTAATCGTTTCGTTTTGCAAAGTATTCAATAATGGCGTTTATTTACCTTTGATTTGAGTTTGCATTGTTGTTAGGAAAGGCTTTGTATAACGTTGATAATTTCGTTGGTCGATATTGTTGTAGAATTTTCTGGATCGGCTTGTTTACTATCGATCGAAGATTCGATGGATAATTGTAGAAATTTGAAGGAACGATCCGGAAGGAGAAAAAATGTGTAATGACGTAAGCAGTGATGACGATCTTTAGTTCGATTGGTGGCAGTACGTCATTTCTACCATGTACCAAATTGTTCCAGAAAAGAGAGAGGTTATTTAATCGTGAGCCGAGTCGCTGTTGAGAGAGAGAAAAGTTGTTGATAGTGATTTGGAAAGTTGCTGTGAAAGTTGTTGAGTTGAATTGAGAATTGTATGCAGTTGTTGATGTGTGCTGAATAAAAGTGGAAAACTTCATACGTCGACTTTGTGACTTGTATGCTGTTTGGACGGGCTGTGTGAATAAACGAATCTGAGTTACACAACTATCAGGAATTCAAGCATCGGGGCTGAATCAGATACTGATAGAAAACACCACATCAAACAGAGTGTAACATTTTGGGGGTCAAGCCGCGATTCACGCCATAGCCAAGGGTTCAACTGCTACAACAAGCGAGTCAACGTTACGAGAGGCAGTCATCGAGGGTAGCCGCCAACGAGTTGCGTCGAGAGGGGCCAACATACTGGGACTACATCACCGATAGGTTCGGGTTGACTGCAAGGGCGTGTAGTCGCTGAAGAGTTGCTTCGTGAGCGAACAACAGATCGGGACTACGTTGCTGCCGTAAGACTACGTCGAGGGACAGTCTCGGAGCTACATCGCCAGTATTAGAGAGAGCGGCGAGCGGACGTCGCGTCTACTTCAGCACAGGAGCGTGTACATCAACACCAGCGTGGTGCAGCGTCGCATACGACGAGGACAGCGGGGCCTGCGTCAGCGAAGGCGACTAGTGACAAGCATCAGCGCTACTGCAGAAAGCGTGCTGTTCTAGAACAGTCTAGAAGGGTGCAGCACAGTCAAGAACTTTCTAGAAAAAGAACTTTCCAGAAAAAGAACTTTCCAGAAAAGAACTTTCCAGAAAAGAACTTTCCAGAACTTTCCAGAAGCATCAAGATGGCTGACTTCTGGCAGAAAGGGATTCAACTGAATCTAAAAGGGAAACAGTTGACGGAGTACGTCAAGTCCCAGGAGAGAATACAAGAACGAGAACTAGAAGAGCAGCGTCGCCGTGAAGAAAGAGAACTAGAAGAGCAGCGTCGCCGTGAAGAAAGAGAACTAGAAGAAGCGTCAAGAAAAAGAAGAGCAACGACGTCGTGAAGAAAGAGAAATAGAGGAGCAGCGACGTCGTGAAGACAGAGAATTTGAACTGAAGCGTCTGGAAATTGAACAGCAGCAGCAAGAAAGAGATCGTCAGTACCAGCTAGAGTTGGCGCGTATCCAGAACAATCAGCATGCGCCACAAGTCACCAACGACCATACGGCTCCAAAATTGCCAGCTTTCGTCGACGGGAAGGACCAGATCGACAGCTATCTGGCGAGATTCGAAAGGTTCGCCGAAAGCTCCAATTGGCAACCTCGAGACTGGGCGATTCGACTGAGTGCACTTCTGACGGGGCAAGCTCTCGAAGTTTACACCAGACTGTCGAACGATGACGCCAAAAACTACGACGTCTTGAAAGAGGCCCTGTTGCAGTGCTACAACTTTACAGAGAAGGGCTACCGTAAACGCTTCCGTGAATGCCGGCCTAAGTCAGACGAGACGCCAAAGCAGTTTGTGGAGCGCCTGTCGTCATATCTACACAAGTGGGTGGAGTTATCAGGCGAAATGAAGTCTTACGACAGTCTCCATGACCTGATTCGTGAAAGAACAATTTCTCAATGCCTGTCACAAGGACCTAGCGACCCACTTAGAAGAACAAAAGCTGCAGACGCTTAAAGATGTGACTGAGGCTGCTGAAAGATATCTCATCGCTCATGGGAAAACCCTGGGGCCACCCAGCGCGACGAAACATTTTCAGAAGACTGGAAACCATGTGAACCAGATCCAGGGAAGCCAGACGAGCCAGAGACAGACAGACTCCACGCCTCCTCCCAGGGAAGGGCATTCAAGGGGCTGTTTCACCTGCAACGCTACAGACCACAGAGCTTCTAACTGTCCTCAAAACAAAAGTAGCGGACAGCGGAGCAGTACGGACAACGCAGCGGCGGGCAACCGGCAGAGGCGGTTTTCCAATCAACGGCAAACCAGTAGATCTGACCATCAGGTGTGCGGCGGGAGCGTCATTCTTCCGAGTGAGACCGAGCGCACAGCTACCCCTGCGGACGTGCAAGAGTGCATGACCGATGGCCAACTTCTTCTTGCCAACGGAAAATCCATCCCCGTCGTCGCCAGCGCAGCTGTGACCGTCCAGAACATGCCTGTTTCCAAAGGGACGCGTCGGAAATCATGAAGTGACTGTCTTAAGAGACTCTGGCTGCAGTGGGGTCATCGTCAGAGAAGACCTAATCGCTAAAGAACAGTTCACTGGCGATTCAAAATGGACACTTATGGCCGACAGCAAATGTGTGAGAGCGCCAGTTGCGAAAATTCATGTCAACACCCCTTTCTACATAGGCGAAGTCGAAGCGGTTTGCCTGAAGAAGCCGCTGTATGATTTGATGATCGGGAACATCGACGGCGCGAGACGACCCGACGACCCCGATCCAGAGTGGAGTCCTGCCTCAACCCAACGTGTCGAAGTTGTAGAGGAGGATCCATTGCCGTTTCCCGATGGAGACCTTACAGAGCTGCTACGGGATAATGTGGCTACTCCGGCTCAGCCCTGCCGACCAGAGATCGTCGGTGCTGTTACTACCAGGGCCCAGGCCAAGAGAGACAAGGTGTCTACGCCACTGAAGGTCGCCGACAACTCCAAAGCTGCCATCGTGGACAGAGATAAGCTGATCCAGCTCCAGGAAGCTGATAGCACTTTAAACAAGTACAGGAACCGCCAAGACCACGTGACCAAGGGCAATGGCACGGTCTATTTTGAGGTGAAGGCCAAGATCCTGTACAGAATCTTCCAGCACCCGAGGGTCAACGGAGGTAAACCACTACGTCAAGTACTGGTACCATTACCCTTAAGGCGCCAGGTGATGGAAGTAGCGCATGACTCAATTATGGGAGGTCACCTAGGCATCAGGAAGACGTCAGACAGAATCCAGGCGGTGTTCTACTGGCCAGGGCTTCATGCGGACGTCAGCCGTTTCTGCCGATCATGTGACATTTGCCAGAAGACCATACCTCGAGGAAGGGTCCCGAAAGTGCCTATGCAGAGAATGCCTCTGATCGACCGACCTTTCAAGAGGGTGGCCTTAGACTTAATCGGCGAAATAAGACCTCCGAGTGAAGAAGGTCATCGATGGGTACTGACTTTAGTGGACTATGCGACTCGGTACCCAGAAGCAGTGCCACTGAAGAAGATTGACACTGAAACTGTAGCAGAGGCACTGGTGGACATGTTCAGTAGACTTGGAGTGCCTGAAGAGATCCTGACAGACCTCGGGACGCAGTTCGTCTCTGACTGCATGAAGGAGGTCAACAGACTGCTGAGCATCCGGCATTTGACTACGACACCCTACCATCCGATGTGCAACGGGCTTGTCGAAGAAGTTCAATGCTACGCTGAAGTCCACCCTGAAGAAACTGTGCAGCGAGCAGCCCAGACAATGGCATCGCTATATCAACGCCTTACTTTTCGCCTACAGAGAAGTACCGCAGGAGTCCACCGGCTTTTCTCCGTTCGAGCTGCTGTACGGAAGAACCATCCGAGGGCCGATGCACATCCTAAAAGAACTGTGGACGAAAGAAGTAGACACCCCAGAGGTGAAGAACAGCTACCAGTACGTGTTTGAGCTACGGGAGAAGCTGGAGCAGACTCTCGAGATAGCCAGAGAAAACCTGAAGAAGTCCCAAGACTGTGGAAAGCACTACTACGATCGTAGGGCTGTGAACAGGAAGTTCAAACCTGGCAACAAAGTGCTGGTGCTGCTACCTACTGATCACAATAAGTTGCTGATGCAGTGGAAAGGCCCGTACGAAGTGGAGACCGTGGTGGGAATCAACGACTACAAGGTGAAGGTCGGCCAGCATTCCAAGATATACCACGCCAACCTCCTTAAGCTGTACGTGGAAAGGCCATCAGAGACTGTGCACGCAGCCACAGCAGCTGTGACCGACGACAGCTTTGACAGCGAAGAACTGTTGGAACTGGGAGACTTCCACAGCAGAGAAGGCATCGATGATGTTAAGCTAGGACCGAGCTTGACGGAAGGTCAAAAGTTGGAGCTCAAGGACCTTATGGGCGAGTTTCCCCACAACTTCAGCGATGTCCCTGGCTCTACAACTTTGGTCGAACACGAAGTCCACCTCACTTCGAATATCCCTGTTCGATCCAAGCCCTTCCCGATCCCTTTCAAGGCCCGTGAATCCTTGAAGAAAGACATCGATGAGATGCTGAAGATGGGCATCATTAGGGAGTCCAGTTCCCCTTACGCATCCCCTGTCGTGGTCGTGAAGAAGAAGGACGGGAGCAATCGAGTATGCATCGACTACAGGAAGGTTAATAAGATCACCGTCTTCGACCCTGAGCCGATGCCTACCGCAGCAGACCTCTTCCGCCAACTATCGGGGAGTAAAATCTTCTCAAAGATTGACCTCAGCAAGGGTTATTGGCAAGTCCCCGTGCGTCAACAGGACATACCAAAGACTGCTTTCATAACTCCTGATGGGACGTACGAGTGCCTAAGGATGCCCTTTGGCATGGTCAACAGCGGAGCCACCCTGAAGAGAGGAATGAGGAAGATGCTCAAAGGGGTGGACAACGTCGTGTGTTACTGGGACGACCTGCTAGTCCACACCCGCACCTGGAAAGAGCATCTGCAGATCTTGAGGGAGCTGTTTCACCGTCTCACAGAAGCCAACCTGACCGTGAGACCCAGTAAGTGCATTCTGGGGACTGACAACGTAGACTTTATCGGCCATTCGCTGAAAGAAGGACAAAGGGGGCTTCTACTAGAAAACGTCACCAAGATTCTGAACGCTCCACGTCCCCAAACCAAGAAGCAGGTGCGATCTTTCCTGGGGTTGGCTGGATACTACAGGGAGTTTGTACCAAACTACTCCGCCATCACAGCACCCTTGTCGGACCTGGTGCGGAAAGGCTGTCCAAACCAAGTGCAGTGGGGACCGTCTCAGGAGAGGGCATACCAGACTGTGCGCGACCTCCTTTCGAAGGATCCGGTGCTACGACTGCCTGACACTTCCAAAGAATTCGTCTTAAAACAGACGCAGCGGACGAAGGCATCGGCGCCATACTGATGCAAGAACACGAAGGGAAACTATTTCCGGTCAGTTACGCCAGCAAGAAGCTGTCCAGGGCTGAGAAAAATTACTCGACCATGGAGAAAGAGTGCCTTGCCATCATATGGGGAATCCGGAAGTTCGAACTGTACCTTCAAGGAGTGAAGTTCGTGCTACAGACTGATCACAAGCCGCTAACTTACTTGAACTCTGCCAAGTTTGTGAACAGTCGGATCATGAGATGGGCTATGTACTTGCAGAACTTTAACATGCGAGTAGAATCTATCAAAGGATCGGACAATGTTGGTGCGGACTTCCTCAGCAGAGTGTGTGAGTAAAGAACCTTGACTGTGTGGATGAACTGTGAACATTGACAATATCCAGATAGACTTGAAGATGAAAACCATTGACTCTGTGTAGATAAGCTGAGCGCAATTACAGTATTCAGAAAGCCTTAAATTAGTTTCAATTGTGGACTTTGTTTGTGCATTACGTTTCAACGTTGTTGAAAGAAATTGGGTAAATTTCTTCTTGAGTGGGGGGTTATGTTACGTTGAAACGAACGAAAGTGTGTCTAAAGCGCGCACGATAGATCTAATCGTTTCGTTTTGCAAAGTATTCAATAATGGCGTTTATTTACCTTTGATTTGAGTTTGCATTGTTGTTAGGAAAGGCTTTGTATAACGTTGATAATTTCCGTTAGTTGATATTGTTGTAGAGTCTTCTGGATCGGCTTGTTTACTATCGATCGAAGATTCGGGATAATTGTAGAAATTTGAAGGAACGATCCGGAGGGAGAAAAAATGTGTAATGACGTAAGCTAGTGATGACGATCTTTAGTTCGATTGGTGGCAGTACGTCATTTCTACCATGTACCATATTGTTCCAGAAAAGAGAGAGGTTATTTAATCGTGAGCCGAGTCGCTGTTGAGAGAGAGAAAAGTTGTTGATAGTGATTTGGAAAGTTGCTGTGAAAGTTGTTGAGTTGAATTGAGAATTGTATGCAGTTGTTGATGTGTGCTGAATAAAAGTGGAAAACTTCATACGTCGACTTTGTGATTTGTATGCTGTTTGGACGGGCTGTGTGAATAAACGAATCTGAGTTACACAACTATCAGGAATTCAAGCATCGGGGCTGAATCAGATACTGATAGAAAACATCAACATCAAACAGAGTGTAACACTTTGGATAGTGGAGACTTTGGGCTGTTTAACACTTGTCAGCCGCTTCACAGTCTGGTAGGCCTTCTTGCTGTTGTTCTTGTTCAGATTGTTCTCTATTTCCTGGCATTGATCTTCTATCCAGTTCTCCTTTGCTGTGCGCATGCCTTTTCGGATGTCATTGTTGATTTTTCGGTAGACATCAGCTCCCTGTGAGGTGTTCTTTTTCTTTTTTAGCTCTCTTCGTTTATCACACAGATCCAAAAGTTCAGGTGTGATCCACGGCTTCTTCTTTGGTCGGTGCTTGCCAAGGATCTCAGTGGCGGCATCTGTTACAGCTGAGTTGAAGGTATTGGTCATGGTGTTGACATCTACTTCGCCTGCCCCCAAAATAAGCAGTGGTGCAAATTTCCCTCCAATTGTGGCCTGAAATATTTTTGCCACCTCCGGGTCTTGCAGTTTGTCCAGGTCGAACTTCAGCCTAGTGCACTTTGCTGTATTTACTCTCTTCAAATGGAGCCGGAAAGACATCATCACGAGATCGTGGTCACTTCCAATGTCTGCTCCTGGAAAAGTGCGTGTCCTGCCAATGTTGATGCTTGATCTGAAGCGTTTCTTGACCATGATGTAGTCGATCTGGTTGTGATGTTCCCCGCCGGGACTGTGCCATGTCCATCGTCTGGATTTTTTGTGGAGACCAAGCGTGTTTGCCAGTACCAGATTGTTGTATCTGGCAAACTCCAATAGCCTCAGACCCCTGTCATTTGTCTCGTTGTTGCAGTGGGGTCCGCATGTGTCTCCCCAGTTGTGGTGCGCATCTTGGCCAACCTTGGCATTCCAGTCGCCTTGCACTATGACTATGTCCTTCTTCGGCACTTGGTCAAGGACCGCCTGTATATTTTCATAAAAATCCTCCACTTCGCTGTCTTCATAGTCTGATGTTGGGGCATAGGCCTGGATGATGGTAATGTTGAAAGGGGTTGCTCTCAGACGGATGGTAATGAGTCTACTGGAGACTGGGCGGCAACCCATGACAGTGGCTAGAATGTTCTTGTGGACCAAGAATCCAACTCCGTGTTCGTGCCTGTCATCTCTACCGCTGAAATAGAGCTTGTGGCCTTTGTCAGTCGTTGTTTCACCTAGGCCTTTCCAGCGCAGTTCGCTGATACCTAGAACGTTCCATCGATAGTGGTCCAGCTCGTGGGCCAGTTTTTCTAATTTTCCTTCCGCAGTTAGGGTCCTGACATTCCAGGTTCCTATGACGATGTTGTTTCTCGTGCGGATCTTGCTAGTTTGTCCATCAGTAGCATACTTTTCACCTCCGTCCTGGTGGCCAACGGAAGGCGCGGTCCTTGTGTAGCCGGGCGACGACCGATCCGGCATGGAATTAGTGGATAGCCTCATCATGTGTTGTGTCTTGGGCAAAAAAGACCTGGTAGGGCCCAATCCTCTCCAGGCTGTTGGCCACAGCCGAAATCCACGAATACAGTGTGGCTCGCCTTGGCCCTGAGCACGTGGTCGTTGAACCTGTAGTAACGTGAGGTTCCTCCGCCCTGGCCGGTGACTTCTGTGTAGAAGACTTTCGCCCAGTGATGCCGTGCTAACATCACCCCTGTTAGTCGCCTCTTACGACACGCCGGGAAACGTTGGGTCTATTCTATTTGCCCGAACCCACAGATGACTAATCTTAATACATTTATATGTTTAGCTCGATCTGTGTGCGGATAGGGTTATAGAGATAGGGAGAAAATGGTAAAAGATTCACTGACACACTAGCTCTCGCACGGCTATGAATCATAGGTTATTATTATTATTATTATTATTATTATTATTATTATTATTATTATTATTATTATTATTATTATTATTATTGCTTTAGGTCCAGCGGACTCTTCCGAGCCAAATCAGTGCTGGCGTGCATGAACGAACTTAAAAGCCGACTTAGACTTAAGTAGCATGTTTAAGTGAAGCGTTAAGTCTAAGTCGGTTTTTAAGTTCGTTCATGCACGCCAGCCCAGGACCGGACAACCCCCGATCCGCATAAAAGATCTGCTGAAACAACCCTAATGGTAAAACTGAAAGCTCTCCACCAGCCAGTCACTTTACAATAAAGACATCCCACGCAGGGGACGGCAGAGGCTTCACCCCAACTTATCGAACCCCCGTTTACAAAAACAAAATAGAATACAAACATCATTATAAATTATCAACAAAACACATACATATAAAATGCCTACATTGCTAAATAATAACATCATAGGAAGCCCTAGTGACCACCTGGCAGAAAGCGTCCAATATTCCCAAGCTGATCCAACAGACCTCATACACAAACAAGGAGTCTTGTCCCGGAAGAGTTTTCAAGAAAAAAGGTAGGAGACTGGTCTAGCGAAGAAGACGATAATATAGCAGATTGATAGAAAAGAGCAGGAATGAGAAAGAGCAAATGAGAAAGACAGCGACAGTGGGAATTTAAAGCACTAAATTTCCAGAAAGTGGGGATACTATTTATACTGAAACCCCCGGCACCCCAACGGGGGTATGAAACATAGGTAGTTCAGCCACCTGTTAACAGTAAATATCACACATTTATTTCCTCTACTCTATACAACATCTTCTAATCTCTACGCTAACTTAAATGTTCAAATTTCACTTCGAGTAGTTCGCTCCTTGATGGGTTTATGCAGCTACTGCACTCGATATTTGTTACTGTCTCATCATTGGGCTATGAGTTTTTTCTGTCCTATTATTCGTTTTTTTTCTGGACGAGGTTTCTGAGGACTTAGCTTTATCAGCGATGTGCGGTGTTGTTGTCTCTTCTTCTTGGTAGTTGAATACGGAGCTAATGGAACCCAATGCTCTCGCTGCTCAAGGCCTGCAACAGGCCACGTGTCAGGGTTGCCTCTCTGTGGGATTTCTTCCCTGCCGTGAACCAAGATGCCTGCTCGTCTGCAAAATATGAGACGAATTTTTGTAACACCTTGTATACAGAGGTTGTGCAGAGTGTCTGACTGTTGGCAGAAACATCCCTCAGTGAGATCGCATCCTTTTAAACAAATAAGGGACGACCAATTCTTCTAAGCCCATGGTCCACTGAAATGTCCAACATAATTCCTATACATGTACATATACCTACATCATGGCTAAACTAAACACCTGGAGAAGTAATTAACAATATACACATTCTCCGGTACAGCCACTGGTCTGCAATAATACACATAGGAGAAACAACAGTTGGACAGTGAAGACTACCTCGTGGTTTCGGAAACAGGTCGCAGGTCAGCCACGTGGTCATCAAAGTTTTACTAACAATCACAATTCTAAAACATGGCAAAACTTCACAAACATAATACAGCAATAATATCAATAAATCGCGATGAAACAAACGATTGATCATTTACCTTCTTGACAATGTCAGGCCCTGGCTATACTGCGATGAATGATTTTCACCCGTCACCTGCTTTAGTCTTTCTGAGAGAGATTTTACAACGTGCCTCCTTCTATCTTGCTATTCAGACCAAGACTAACATTACTATCCTCCCGCTGGGGTCTGCTATCGTGCGAGACTACGAGAATAGTAACGCCACCTAGTGGGGGTTGCGGATAATTGGTCAGCTGGATATTCACGCTTATCTTAGTGAAACTTGCCTACACACGTGTAGAACAACTTAACTTCTGTCGTCTGCTAGTCAGCGACATAACTTACTTAGGTCAAAGCAGACTGAACGGTTATAGGTTTGAAGCCTTAGTGCTGGGTTGAACTAGCCTCTCGCGACAAAGCACAGGCGGCGGAAGCTGCTCAGGATTGGGGGGGGGGGGGACACACTATTCACTGACATAAGGGCCAGACCTGGGAAAAGTCGAGGGTGGGGGTGGGGGTTACAGATTCAGCGAAGGATGCAAAATGGTGCAATCTGGTGCAATCTGAACCTTGAAAAAGCCATCTGTGATGGTCTGGGACTTTGAGCTTTTTGAACAATTGAACTGACAAACTCTGGGGTACAAAAATTATCCTCTGCCCCTCCCTTAAAAAAAACACCACACACACATTTATTTATCAGCAGAGATGTTTTGTATACTATTATTATTCACTACTTTTTGTTGATCGTTAACGGTAAAAAGCTTCACCTTGTAGTTTATGAACATCACCGCCCTGCTTTCACTTAATTCAGTCTTGCTGCACTAGGTTCCTCGGCATTAGTACCATTTGTGAATTGTATCTTCTGGCAAAACAGTTCACTGCCTCTTTGAAGTCAATATCAACATCCCTGTGCACTTTCAGTAAAGCAAGTCCATTTAGTCTCTGTTGCCCCATTGTAGAGCGCAGGTAGTTTTTCAGGTTGCGCAACTGACTGTTTGAACGCTCACACTCGGCAGTAGTGACAGGTAGGGTGCAAAGGTTCTAAAGCATGATGAACAGGTTGGGATAAAAAAAATCCCTGTCACAATGTTTCAGTGCTTCTGATGCCGTGAATGGGATGATAGCTGTCGCATTCTCAGCAGCACTTCGCCATTTGCAAACCCACCGTTGGTATTCTGCATCAAGGGTAGCGTTGTCTGGTAGGTCAGACTCCCACAACATTGCCAGCATCACCCCTTCTGGAACCTGCATGAAACCATCCTGGTTGTCTATTAAAGTGCTTGGCACCAGACAGAGACCATCAACTGCTAGACCAGCATTTTCGAACCTCGAGATCGAGTCCAATTCGGTTGACAGGTGTTCCAAGAAAGGAATGGCAATGCTAATCTTGAAATATTCTTCTGGAGTGGCCGCAGGTTGGTTGTCACGGAGAGTCTGTCAGGATGCTTGACGAGGAACAATAACACCAGTTGTCAAAGCATTTGCCATTTTGCTGACTTCTTCACTTGTAGTCGAGAAAATTGCTGATATTGAAAACGGTAGACTGTAAAAACTGACAGCAAATTAAAGTTTTCAAAACGCGACTGTGATGTGCAAGATGTCGAAAACTGTCGGTCACTTTGATCTACGCTAAGGCTAACGATTATGACGCGTCGACAGGAAATGATGACGAAGGGACGAACTTCTCTAACTGATCAGAGGGTGATGATGATGATTATGATGATAAACACTTGTATTGCTTGATTCCATTTGAAAAAAAAATCCTTTAATGCCTTGGCAAAAAAAAAAAAAAAAAAATCTACTACTCATTATTGGAGGGGGCAATATATAAGGCTGCCCCCTCCAACATTTTTCTAGGGGGTGGGGGGCATGGCCCCCCTGCCCCCACCTGCTTCCGCCGCCTGTGCAAAGATATAGAATATTGCCAGTATTATCGTTGAATGCAACGTATTTAAACTGAATGAATTACTGCAAGAGTGCAAGGGAGGAAGTGACAGAAAGATCCCATGGTGTTTGTTGCAGTCTTCTTTCCATTTGCTGTAATGGATAACGTACGATACATTGCTGATGTTAGGTATGGCTGTAAATATGTGACCATTTTGCAGTGATACAGGTTACAATAAAGTTCAACGGAGACGCACGCTTTGAAAATCGCAGATCTGCTTAGACCTTGTATCAACAAACGTCATAATGTTCGATCTATTAACAGCCCTTTATCCCCTCCCATTTCACTCCACCTCGCCATCCTAATGGCCTGTCTTAATTGGAAGATATGCAGAGGTTCACGAGCCTTTTTTTTCGAGGTTCTCAGATCCCGAACTTACGTTAATACAGTCACCAACCGTCACCCGATATCACAGGCACCAATAGGTTCGGGATAGGAGAACAGCTTTTCTTGAACATTTTAGACAAAACAACAACAACAAAACCCCGGTTCAGGAACCTAGGTTTGGGATCTGAGAACCTCGGAAAGAAAGGTTCATGGACCTTCCAATTAGAACAGGTCATAACGCCACATCGTTTTTTCCTCCTCTCCCCACGCAGCTACAAGTTGCTTTTTCTTTCTTTGATTCTCTCTATGTTTCTTCTTACCTTCTTTCGTTTCTTCGCTTATTCCTTCTTTCTTTCTGAATTTCTTTCTGTCTTCATTCTTTCTCTCAGTGGTCTTCTTCTTATCCTTCTCCTCCTCCTACGGTTTTTTATCATCGTCATTATTATCATCATTATTATCATCATCATCATCATCATCATCATCATCATCATCATCATCATCATCATCATCATCAACAACATCATCATCATCATCATAATCATCATCAACATCATCATCATCATCATCATCATCAACATCATCATTTTCTTCTTCTTCTTCTTCTTCCTTCTTCTTCTTCTTCTTCTTCTTCTTCTTCTTCTTCTTCTTCTTCTTCTTCTTCTTCTTCTTTATAACTGGCATGCTGGACATTTTCGGTATTGGCCAGTACATTGACGAACCAACTTACGACAAAGGCAAGATCACCAACAAGGGCGACTGATCAACCAGTCCAACATCTTGGACTGGTTTAGATGTTGGACTGGTTTATCTGTCGCCCCGACGACGCCATCATTCAGAGCACAGCTTTTACCAATGCCCTCTCTTCTGATCACTTAATATGCGTCCTCTGTACGCTGTATGTGCGACTTCCTAGCTCACCGCCTGTCTTCAGAACTGTGCGCAACCTGCGCAGCCTGGACCGAAGCGCCTTTTTCAGCAACCTGCAGACCCAGCTGCCGTATGTCAACTGTGCTAACAAATTGCACACCGCCCTCCTGGATGGAGGATGGAGAGGAGGAGGGTGGGTGTGTTCGACGGGCACGCTCCGCTCTTGCGCCGCCGCACCTGCGCTCCATGGTACACCAGTGTCCCTACTGATCGAGTTGCGGGCCGCCAAGCGGGAACGACGTCGCGCTGAGCGCCGGTGGGTCAAATCAGAACTTGCTGTCCATAAGCAAATATTTCAAGTAGCCAAGCGCAGTGTGACTAGGATCGCACATAAAGCCAAATCTCTGTTACTGCAAATCGGTCCCCGAAAGTGTCCGGGGACGTTAATCAACACAACCAACCAACATACAACAAACTCAGATTTCTGCAGCTGCCTGCCAGACAAGCTTCTGCCAGACAAGCATGGAGCTGTACAGTGTGTGTGGCCGCCTCTGTGGCCGGGCGAAGACTTCGCTTCTGCTGACATCTGTCAAAGTGTCACAGCTCCCAGGAACTTTCGGCGACTTTTTAAAAAATTGATTAAGTAGTCGCCTCCGTGCGGAACTTGACCAGCTGCCTCTGCTAGCAAGGTCCAATGACGTGGCCAGTACCTCCTCCTTTTCCTCATTTGCTCCCATTTATCAAAGCGAACTCATGAATATGATTTTAAAATCAAAACCTACAACCTGCCCATTCGTCCCCATCCTTACCCATCATTTGGTTGGATGTCTTGATGTCCTTCTGCCTGTCCTGACTAACATCATTAATGACAGTCTCGCTTCCGGCACTGTCCCTGCCATTTTCAAAGCTTCTGTTGTAAAGCCACTCCTCAAGAAGTTGTCTCTGGACAAGAATAATTTGAAAATTACAGACCAGTCTCCAATCTCTCTTTCCTGTCCAAAATCATCGAAAAAGTTGTTTCTCAAGAGATCTTCAACTACCTCACTAATTACGACCTCATCCCTCACACTCAGTCCGCATACAGACCTCACCCCAGCACCGAGACCGCCCTCATCAAGATACCAACGACATCCTTCAGGCTTTGGATGTTGGCCAAGCATCTGTTCTTGTTCTTTTTGATCTTTCTTCTGCCTTCGACACTATTGACAATCACATTCTCCTTCAGCGCCTATTCTCTCCAAATGACATTTCTGGCTCCGTCCTGGCATGGTTTGAGTCCTACATCTCGGGCAGGTCTCAGACTGTGTCAGTTGACGAATTCTCATCTTCCTTTGCTGATCTATGCTTTGGTGCCCCTCAAGGGTCAGTCCTTGGGCGTGTCTTGTTTATCCTCTATACCAAACCTCTATCCTCTGTTATTCACTGTTTATCAGTTCTCTCCCAGTCCTATGCTGACGAAACTCAGTTGCTCCGCTCCTACCATCCTGCTCAGGTGCAGGCTAGCGTCCAGACTCTCGAGGCATGCATCACATATGTCAAAGACTGGATGCCACAAAAATAGACTTAAACTCAAAGATGTCAAAACCGAAATCCTTACCGTGAGCAAGAAAACGTCAGATACACCCAATCTCCCTCGCCCTATGCAAGTAGGCAATTCCACCATCTCTTTCTCTTTTCATGCTCGTGACCTGGGCTTTCTCATCTCTTCAGATATGTTTCTTGATAAACACATTTCCAACCTCTGTCGCTCAGCATACTTTGAAATTCACAAGATCAGTTCTATTCTCCAGTTTCTCTCTGTGCAAGCTAACAACACTCCTGTATGCGCCTCTGTCCTGTCCATACTAGATTGTTGTAATTCTCTTTTTGCAAGTGCACCTCATTATCAGATCGAAGATCTCCGGAACTTTAAAAATTCAACAGCCCGTTTCATCTACAGAGCCCGAAAATACGATCACATCACACCTCTTTTGAAGAACTTCACTGGCTACCAATAAAACACGAATCGATTACAAACTGCCCTCCCTTCGCTACAATTTCTTATCTGGATCATCTCCTTCCTACTTCTCCGACCACCTGACAGCCGAAACCCCAGCAAGGACTCTCCGCTCTTCTTCTGACGATCACCTTCTCTGCATCCCCCGTACACATACTAAAACCTATGGTTACCGTTCCTTTTCTTTCTGTACATCCGCTGTTTAGAATTCTCTACCTTCTGACCTTAGACACTCTGCCATCCACAGCTCTTTCAAACGCGCAATCAAAACTTATCTTTACAGAAAATTTCTCAACTAACCATCCGGTGATCTTGTATCACACTCACACCGGCGTTTCCTAATGTGTACGCATGTGTGTGTGTGTGTGTGGGTGTGTGTGTGTGTGTGTGTGTGTGTGTGTGTGCGTGCGTGTGTGTGTGTGTTTATGAACTTTTACCCGTGAACTTTTACCCGACAAAGCTGAAGGTGGGGCAGGGTGGTCATGGTTACTAGATGTAGAGTGTTTTCATGTGCGATTTTTTAAACTCTGATTTTAAATAAAATAGTGTATGGAATTTGTTTAAAGGATGGAATGTTTTCATTGACTTTTGTGTTTGAATGTATAAATGTATGTATATATTGATGTAGTTTTGTAGTTTAACCTGTAATTTTTTCGGAATTTCTTTAACTTAGTACCGTTTTACCGTTAGTTAGTCATTGTTTATAGGGTCCAGCGGACTGCAAAGTGCTGAACAGGACCACACCGTTTAACTATATACATGTAAACATAATTGTGTTGTATATTTACTGTATTAGTGTTCAAATTACGCCTTTAATCATGTACATTTTGCTTACTGGTTGTTTATTGTTCTTTATACACGTTTCTGTGTGCGTACCTGGGTGTATGTGTGTGTGAGTGTGTGTGATTATGTGTTTGTATCAAGCGCAATGTGCATTTCCGATAGTTTAATGAATTGCGCTCTATAAATGAACCCTTATTATTATTATTTTCCATCCTTTTTTTCTTCGTTTTTTTTTTCTTTCATCTTTTTCGTTTGTTCTTGCTTTCTTTATTTTCTTCAATGGTCTTTCTCTTATCTTCCTCCTTTTCTCTCCTCCTCCCCCCCTCCTCTTCCCCTCCTCCTCTCCTTCTTCTACTTCTACTTTGTCCCACAGCCAAGTGGTAAAGCGTTCGCCTGGCACACCGATGACTCAGGCTCGAATCCCGTGGTGAGCGATATAAAAACTGGCAATTTTTCACTGTCCATTTTAGCAGTATTATTGCTCTGGTGGGTCAGTGTTGATTTAGGTCCTTACACCTTGTTCCCTGGGATGGTTATTCCCGTCTGCCATATCGCAAAAGATGGGTGTAGACGTTAAAACTCAATGTTCTCTCCTTCTCTCTCCTTCTATTTCTTCTTTTACTTATCGTACTCCTTTTCTTCTCTCATTGTTGTTGTTGTTGTTTGTAGATTATAGTCACACGACACTTTCGCATATAGGTGACTACTGGACCGATTTATACTGACACCAGCGGGCCAGTTGTTGGTAAAGGGGAAAATAATATGATCACACGTTGACCAATCCGGGATTCGAACCAGCGACCTTTCGGTTACTAGCAAGACGCTCTTACCAACTGAGCTACCCGGCCCCTCTCGCTTTTTTTCTTTTTTTTCTTTTTTTTTTTTTTTGAATAAAATTAACGTCCCCGGACACAATAAGCGTATAGGGGACGATTTCATTTCTTTCTTTCTTTCTTTCTTAACCTATATAGTCGGTCTCAGGCCAACAGTGCAGTAATCCTCACTTAAAGGTTTGGGAGGAGGTACCAGTCTTTATGAAGCGTTGAGTCTTCCTTGTTAAAGTTATAAGCTATTTTTCTAATTCGCAATGCACTTTTTATTTCGCCTTTTTCAATCCTATAATTATACCTATTAGGTCTACTTGCTATTATTTCAAATCGAAATTGAAAAGTCAACAATGTGTTCTTCTTTACTTTGCATTTTAGTTATTTATTCATTTATTTATATCGCTTCATTTATTTATCTATTTGGTATGGCCACGTCACCAGATCATCAGGCCTTGCAAAGACCATTCTGCAAGGCACAGTGCAAGGAGGTAGAAGAAGGGGGAGACCGAAAAAGAGGTGGGAGGACAACATTCGAGAATGGACTGGTTTGACACTGAGCGAAGCCATGAGGGCTGCTGAGGACAGAGAAAGATGGAGTATGCTGGTTAAGCGATCATCTGTGGTGCCCCTACGACCTTCGGGTTATGGGACAGGATAGGATAGGATAGGTCATTATCATTATTATCATTATCATTATCATCATCATCATCATCATCATCATCATCATCATCATCACCATCACCACCATTATTATTATTATTATTATTAATATTATTATTATTATTATTACTAATGATCTGCCCGTCCACTCCCAACCACACCAGAAATCCACCCCACATCCCAATTTTACCTCCCTCTTTCTCTTCCTCCCTCCCTTTTTTCTCTCTTCCTCCTCCTCTTTCACTCTCTCTCTCTCTCTCTCTCTCTCTCTCTCTCTCTCTCTCTCTCTCTCTCTCTCAATATAATAATGTATGAACGTGAGAGCGAATGAATCAGAGAAAATCACAGAGGGTAAGATCAGGTTTGTAGTCTATAATCGCAGTCTCCCAGTTGTAATAAAATGAAATATTAATTTTGAATCTGCTTGAATTTTATGTTCAGCAGAGCTGCACAGACATAGGCCTACAAAAATAGTAATACTGTCATACAGTTCTACTTTCATTGTGATTGCATGAAGACAAGAAATGTACTTTCTTCTTGCACCGTAATTCTTTGTTAGTTTTTCGTCACGGCTTCTGTTCTCGTGCGGCCTTTCGGATGCTATATTTAGAAGTTTAGTCTCGATGTCATTCGTCCCATGCAATACCCAGTTGGTAGCTTTAAACCGAAAGCTATTCCTATTACTAGAACTCAATACATGTACTTTTAGTAAACCGGATCGAACGGTTTTGTCCACTTATCTCCAGGAGGCTACTCCGTTACATTTTCTGAGAAACATTTGGGGTACTACTGGCTCTGGCAGGTGTAAATAGGCCTACATACCGAACAGTGAGCCAGATGTAGGACAGCTAGGAGAGGACAGCATAGTTGAAACTAGGCGCGCGATTCTGCCTCTCACTTCTTCTCAGCAGACGATGAGGAAGCGGAGAAGACCTCGACTCGTCTCTGCTAGGCTGTATGCAAACGAGCAATTATAATTCACGGAATCCAACCACAGGCACAAGCTATAGATCCTGGGTAAAATTCTCAACAGTATTCGATGTTAATTTTGCTATAGGCTGAAACAAGGAAGTAATAAAAGTTGGCATCCTTCAAACTGAAGGGTACATGTACATACGTCTTAAAATCGTTCCAATCATTAACATCCTTGATTCCACCACCCATCCCTCCAACCTTCTCTGACAGGCTACATTCTCGAATTCGAATTTGTCGAGTAGGAGCACAACACTTTTGATATTTCCAGACATAGATGAAAATACTTTGAAAAAATCAGGTAGGCGGGGGTGGAGGGGAGAGAATCAGAACGAGACAAAATGTCGGCCTGTCGTACCGTCGGTCTGTCCTTGGGTCCGTGGAAACCATATCTCAAGAAACACTGAACGGATCTGGACCAAACTTCATAGGAATATTACCTAGATTAGTGACCTGATTCCTGTGCTTTACCGCAAAGGCATTTTGCTGCTAAACATGGTTTGCTCAATATTTGAAAAATGATAGAAGCGATATTGTTTTGATATACCGGTACGTCAAATCATGGGCCATACTTTAGTAGAGGTCCGGTCGTCGGTAGATTGGTCAGTAGGTCGCTCCCAATTTAACTTTTTTTTGTTCAAAACACACTTTTTGCCTTGTCTCAATAATAACTGAACCGAAATTCATCATTTGCACTTTATGGATACTTTATCTACTGCTAAGCATATTATTTGATTCACATTTGTACTTTGTTTTTTTAAAGGTCAAGGTCATTGAGCTTCACCATTTTCTAAACGCCGTTTGCACTGTATCTAAAAATGGACTAATCCGATTTTAATTTTTTTTTTAAATTTCTTGCAGATAGTTCAGTTACTGGCTAATTGTTCCATGTTTTCCTTTTGCTGCGTTATGACAAAGCCGAGACAAAACACTGCTAAGAAAAGTAACCCTTTTGAAAAATGTTTTATTTTTCGGAATGGCTTGCCATCTTGTTTTTTCTGAGGAAGGGGAGGAGAGAAAGAGGGGAGAGAGAGAGAGAGAGAGAGAGAGAGAGAGAGAGAGAGAGAGAGAGAGAGAGAGAGAGAGAATAAAATCACAAGTTCCAGCGCTGGTGCTAAGTCAAGCCAAGAAATCTGTTGTCACCAAAAGACAGTTATTATCTGGCATGAAAAATTGTCCAGTTTCTAAAGTTTTATACTTGTTAGAAGACCTGTCCACGACTTCGCTTTTTATTTAAGTCTATATTCTATTCTACCGTGAAATTAAAATGAAACAGAAAAAAAAAACCCACAGAAAACATCGACCCGGCATTTTACTAGGGTCCTCTGAAACATGTTGTGCAATGACCCCAATAATCAGCTTGGGACAAGTTGACCTGTGTTGCACGTCTGTTGTTGAGTAGATTAACGTTCCCGGACACAGGAGCCTATAAGGGACGTAATGTTGCATGTATAGGTAACTGTATATTATGGTCAGACGACACCGGATCGTATAGGCGACTAATTATAATGGTCACATTATTCTGACACCAGCGAACCAGTTGATGGTAAGGAGAAAATAATATGGTCACACGTTAGCCAATCCGGGATTCGAGCCTTTCGGTTGCTAGTAAGCCGTCTTTCTTTTTTTTCTTTCTGGTGGATTTGAGTCCCTGGCTACGGCTTACATAGTAGTGAAGCCAAGCGCTGAAATATCTGGATGTGACTCTGTGGTATACATGGTTGGATGGATTACTGATCAGGTAGTTAGTTGATTGTCATAAATTGATAGCTAGGTATTTTATGCATTTTCTGTTTCTGCTGCTTTGATTAATTAGCTGATGATGATTATTATTTATTTATTTTCTTTTTTTTTGGTGGGTGGGTGTAAACTTGTATTATTGTATTAAGTTTGAATTTTATTCATATTTATAATTTTGCTGTTTTGGGGCGAGGGTAGGGAAGGGCTTTGTGGGGTTGACGGAATAGTTTATTTATTGAAAGTAATGGCTGTGTTCCTATTGTTCTTTTTTTGTTTTGTTTTTAAACCAAGATTGGGAGCATTGAGAGGGCCACACAAGACCGACATTTAACCCAATTTACTTTGAAATCAAACACATGTTTTGAAGATTTACATAATTTTTTTAACACTAAAAAGAAAAGGACTGATGACATTGATTACTAATTATATTTGTGATTGATTTTTAGGCATGTCTGTAAACTGTGTACGTTGTTGTGATTTGTGTTGCTGTTGTTGTTGTTATATGTTTACGTACCACAGGCGGCGGAAGCGGGGGGGCAAGGGGGGCACTGGCCCCTCCCAGAAAAATATTGGGGGGGGCAAACCTATACATTTGCCCCCCCAATATTCAGCCCCTCAAAAAACATTATTTGGAGGTTCAAACCAATATTTTCCCCCTTTCTCTGGACTGATGCAAGTTAACAATACCTGTGCTGAGACCATTTTCAAAGCACTGAAGGACTGCTTGATCAGACTTGACTTGCCAGTGCAAAACTGTAGGGGCCAGGCCTACGACGGGGCGAGAAATTTTCAGGGTCATGTGTCAGGAGTTGCAAAAAGATTCAAAGATGAGATCCTTGCTGTGACTGAAGAGCTGGCGACAGTTCTTCAAAGAAAACAAACGACTTTTGATGACGCAGTAAACGCTGCTGACATTTGTCTGAGAACACTGGAAAGCATGCGGAATGAAGATTGTTATGAGACATTATTTTTTGCTGACATCACAACGAAAGACTGGACGATGGCTCACAGAGTCACAGCTACTCTTGTCCATCTGCTTATTACAGACAGCAATACTGTGAGGCCATTGACAACATCAAGGAACATTTAAAGAGCCGGTTTGATCAAATAGCTCTCGACTTACTAAGGAAAATTGAAGTTCTTCTAAGTGATGGAGCAGCAGGGAAGAGACCAGAAATTCCTCAAAAAATCAAAGCTACATATTCCGTTGACATCGACTTGGACAGACTCAAAACTCAGCTAGAACTCCTCCCACATGCACTGGGTGACACCAGGAAAGCGGCTAACTCTAGGATCACCATCTTCCAAGCACTGCCGGATGAACTGAAAGCTTCTGACACTGTGCGACGGATGCTGAGTGAAATGGATAAACTTCTCAAACTGTACTTCACCATCCCAACCACAACTGCAACGGATGAACGCAGTTATTCAGCCCTAAAGCGGGTAAAAACATACCTTTGGGCAACGATGACGCAGGAGCGTCTAAATAATTGTCTTATAATGCATGTGTTCAAAGACAAAGTAGATCAACTAGACCTAGCGCAAACTGCTTACGAATTTATTAATACAGATGAACGCCGTCAGGCATACTTTGGAAAATTAACGGTGTAATTTCCCTTGCCAAATGACATGCATGACTGCTGTTTTTGTTACTGTGATGGATCAACATTGTCAGGTCAGTTTCTCTTCCTTTCTCTCTACCCTCCCCCCACCCCCTACCTCCCTCCCCCCCTCTCTCTCTCTCTCTATCTCTCTTATATGCACAGTTGTAGAAATATATGATATATCTTTTTTTTTTCTCTCTCACATAGTGTCTATGAAAATAGTTCCAATTATTTGGAGTAAATGTCCAAGGCCGGAACCGGTGGGAGGGGGGTTACCTAGGTTCCAGACACCCCCCCCCCCCTCCAAAGTAAAAAAAATTGAATTTTTTTTGTATGCAAAATGTTTCAATTTTTAAAAAATTGTTTTTTAAACATTGCAGGTTTTAGTCACTTTTGGTCCAAAGTACAGAGTTTTTTTTTATAGTCAATTCAACGGAAATCCTTTTCAAGGGATCCGTTGAAACGTCCAAAGCGTTTTCCATTTGAAACGACCAAGTAACCCAACCCCTAAGCCTAAATTAGTAAATGCAGACATAATTTCTTGTTCTGACCGCAAGACTCTTCCAGCTCCTTCACCTTGATACTGCCCTAATCCACCAAAAACGACTTTTTAGAAATATTAATTAAGATGCTAAGTTGATAATTATGACAATTCGTTGTAACGAACATCCATTGAAACGACCATCGCTGAATCGTCCAAAAACATCGTTGAAATGAAAACCCTTGACAGTGAAGCTGCAGAAAAGGACAAAAGATGTTGTCGATGCCTACAGGGAAATCAAAGAGGTCAGTAACTGCATGTCTTCTATTAGAAGAGATGTCGACACAGCATTCGTTGCCTGGTTTGGTGAAGTCAGCAAAATGGCAAATGCTTTGACAAGTGGTGTTATTGTTCCTCGTCAAGCATCCCGACAGACTCTCCGTGACCACCAACCTGCGGCCACTCCAGAGGAATATTTCAAGATTAGCTTTGCCATTCCTTTCTTGGAACACCTGTCAACCGAAGTGGACTCGAGGTTAAAAAAATTAATGCTGGCCTAGCAGTTGATGGTCTCTGTCTGGTGCCAAGCACTTTAATAGACAACCAGGATGGTTTCATGCAGGTTCCAGAAGGGGTGAAGAAACAGGCAATGTTGTGGGAGTCTGACCTACCAGACAACGCTACCCTTGATGCAGAATACCAACGGTGTGTTTGCAAATGGCGAAGTGCTGCTGAGAATGCAACAGCTATCATCTCATCCACGGCATCAGAAGCACTGAAACATTGTGACAGGAATTTTTATCCCAACCTGTTCATCAGGCTAAAGAACCTTTGCACCCTGCCTGTCACTACTGCCGAGTGTGAGCGTTCAAACAGTCAGTTGCGCAACCTGAAAAACTACCTGCGCTCTACAATGGGGCAACAGAGACTCAATGGACTTGCTTTACTAAGAGTACACAGGGATGTTGATATTGACTTCAAAGAGGCAGTGAACTGTTTTGCCAGAAGATACAATTCACAAATGGTACTAATGCCGATGAACCTAGTGCAGCAAGACTGACTTAAGTGAAAGCATGGCGGTGATGTTCATAAACTACAAGGTAAACAACAAAAAGTAGTGAATAATAATAGTATACAAAACATCTCTGCTGATAAATAAATGTTTGTGTGTTTGTTTTTTTTGGTGTTTTTTTTTAAGGGAGGTGAAGAGGATAATTTTTGTACCCCAGAGTTTGTCAGTTCAATTGTTCAAAAAGCTCAAAGTCCCGGACCATCACAAATGGCTTTTTCAAGGTTCAGATTGCACCAGATTGCACCATTTTGCATCCTTGAAAAAATAATTCCGGGGGGGCATGCCCCCGGACCCCCCTAGAAGGCTAGGCGCTTCGCGCCTTCGCTGAATCTGTAGCCCCCACACACACACCTCGACTTTTCCCAGGTCCGGCCCTGATGTCAGTGAATAAAATGTGTGTGTGCCCCCCCAATCCTGAGCAGCTTCCGCCGCCTGTGCGTACTGATGCTACTCTAATTGCTGCTGACCCCTTGGGGTCATGAGCAATCTTGTCACTGTAGATTGTTCTAACCTATAAAGGGAACAGTGAAAGCCCCAGTTGAAAACCTGTCTTGCCTTTGTAGGCATGACTAATTCACTGCGGCAACAGTTCCCCCCGTTGGAGTGCCGGGGGTTTCAGTATAAATAGTATCCCCACTTTCTGGAAATTTAGTGCTTTAAATTCCCACTGTCGCTGTCTTCATCATTTGCTCTTTCCCATTCCTGATCTGTCCTATCACTCTGCTATACTTTCTTCTTCTTCGCTAGATCAATGACCTACCTTTTTTCTTGAAAACTCTTCCTGGACAGGATTCCTTGTTTGTGTATGAGGTCTGTTGGATCAGCTTGGGAGTGTTGGACGTTTTTTGCCGGGTGGTCACTAGGGCTTCCTATGATTGTATTATTTCGCACTATAGGCATTTTATATGTATGTGTTTTGTTGATGATTTATAATGATGGTTGTATTCTATTTTGTTTTTGTAACCGGGGTGTTCGCGTAGTTGAGGTCAACCCTCAGCCGTCCCCCGCGTGGGATGTCTTTATTGTAAAGTGACTGGCCGGTGGAGGGCATTCAATTTTCCCACTAGGGTTGTTTCGGCAGATCTTTTATGCGGATCGGGGGTTGTCCGGTCCTGATTTGGCTCGGAAGAGTCCGCTGGACCTAAAGCAACAATAAATCAATCAATCAATCAATTGCTGCTGTTGTTAAATGTTTACGTAATGCTGCTACTCTAATTGCTGCTGCTGTTATATGTTCACGTAATGTTGTGTTACGTTTGAGACGCGCACGATAGATCCGATCGTTTTGTTTTGCAAAGCATGATTTTGCGTTGTTGTTGGAAGAAGCTTAGTATAATGTTGATAATTTTCGTTGGTCGATATTATTGGAGAATTTTCTAGAATTACTTGTTTACTATCGATCGAAGCATGTAGATAAATCTAGTGATAGCTAAGAGATTCTTCTAACCTAAATAAAGTTATGTGACGTAAGACTATGCATAGTTCTGGTGACGAATTTTATTCTGATTGGATGATATTGCGTCACGCTGGAACGTTCGAACATTCTCTCGATTATAGAGGGACAATATAGGCGATGCATTGTGTCTGCGCGCATGTGTCCAGGGGCGTTAATCTACCCAATCAATCAATCATGCGCGGGGAGTGAAAAAAGTGAAAAGTGAAAAAGTGGAAAAAAAGATTGAGCGATCTTGTATGCAGTTGTTGATGTATGCTGAATAAAGTTGGAAAACTTCATACGACGACTCCTGCCTTGTTGCTGAGTGAACAGGTTGCGTGGCTAAACGAATCTGAGTTATATTTATTAAGATTCAAGCTTCGGGACATCCCTTGGGGTCATGAGCAATCTTGCCACTGTAGATTGTTCTAACCTATAAAGGGAAAAGTGAAAGCCCCAGTTGAAAACCTGTCTTGACTTTGTAGGCAAGACTGATTCACTGCGGCAACAGTACCCCCGTTGGAGTGCCGGGGGTTTCAGTATAAATAGTATCCCCACTTTCTGGAAATTTAGTGCTTTAAATTCCCACTGTCGCTGTCTTCCTCATTTGCTCTTTCCCATTCCTGATCTGTCCTATCACTCTGCTATACTATCTTCTTCTTCGCTAGATCAATGACCTACCTTTTTTCTTGAAAACTCTTCCTGGACAAGACTCCTTGTTTGTGTATGAGGTCTGTTGGATCAGCTTGGGATGTTGGACGCTTTCTGCCGGGTGGTCACTAGGGCTTCCTATGATGTTATTATTTAGCAATATAGGCATTTTATATGTATGTGTTTTGTTGATGATTTATAATGATGTTTGTATTCTATTTTGTTTTTGTAACCGGGGGTTCGAGTAGTTGGGGTAAAGCCTCAGCCGTCCCCTGCGTGGGATGTCTTTATTGTAAAGTGACTCGCCGGTGGAGGGCATTCAATTTTCCCATTAGGGTTGTTTCAGCAGATCTTTTATGCGGATCGGGGGTTGTCCGGTCCTGATTTGGCTCGGAAGAGTCCGCTGGACCTAAAAGCAACAATCAATCAATCAATCAATCAATCAAAGCATCGGGACTGAATCAACAATTGATAAAAACAACAACAGTGTAACATGCTGCTACTTTAATTGCTGCTGTTGTTACTTGTGATCGTAATGCTGCTAATCTAATTAATTGCTGTTTGTTTATTTGTTTTAAAAATCAATAAGTGTTTTGCTCATGTTATGAGATTGCAGCACTATAAGCTAGCTAGTATTAGAGTCCAGCGCTTTAGATTTTGTGTAGGCCATCATCATGTTCACGCGTCCATGTTATTTTCGTAAAACAAAAGGAAGGTTTCTTCGAGCTCTGACAATCAGAATGTATCATTATGTAGGCTTATACATATAAAACTGCTGGAAGTAGAACATTCGCTTATTGAAAAGGCATAAACAGCATGCGTACATGCAAGCAAAAAGTTTAACAGAGAGAGTGAGAGAGACAGAAAAGAATTAACTGCAATTAACTGGAAATCGAAACATAACTAGGCTACACAACAAAATGTAAATCTATGTGGTGTAGGCCTACAACACGTGTTCAAGTTCAACACTATACCAACGGTTAACGCGATAGCAGAAGCAGCAAAAGTAAGTATATGAAGGCACAATGTAGGGCAGTTAAGAGAGAGAGAGAGAGAGAGAGAGAGAGAGAGAGAGAGAGAGAAGCAGGTAGCGTCACGACGTAAAAAGTGAGAAAATAACATGAAGAAAACATTTTTTTTGTAATACACCAAGATAACATATGGCAAATATAGGATGCAGTTAAGAGAGAGAGAAAGAGAGAGGGGGGGGGGGGAGAGAGAGAGAGAGAGAGAGAGAGAGAGACAGACAGACAGACAGAGACAGAGAGATGAGGGGGAAATATTTTCCAACGTTAAGGAATAAGGAAAATAATATTTAATAATTAGAATAATCACAGTCCCGATGAAACACACGCGTGATTTAAGTCATGTGCACATTTCTTTTTTAAAGCTGTATCTTATTTGCAGTACTTGTTCATTAATTTGGTCACGATTCTCGAGAGAGGACATATTAATATCTTCCTCGAACTGTCTTTAAAACATTGAGACTCTCTCTCTCTTTCTCTCTCTCTTTCTAGCTCTCTCTCTTCACACACACAGTTTTGCAGAGTACAGATCCTACTAACTACACTACTTAATTAATTGAATTACACCACTCAATGCATTACAATATATACTACTAATAGCCGTTCTCTGAACATCATTTTATTTACACTGCGAATATTTGTTATGATATTGATACTTTTCTTTTATTTTATCCTTTTCAAAAATAGTATACTGAGACTGAGACTCGGACATTAATCACCTATGAACAATACATAACATTTCGCCATGAGGCTGCACAAAGATATTTTTAAAAGTATACACGTAATAAAGATACATATAATAAAGATTTCATGATATATATAGTGACCATTTTACTGTTTCTCTGCTTGGAGTTACTTTAAATTATTATATACTGCAAGTCTAAACTAATTTCTCAGTGTGTTAAATGTTAATTTTATCTCAATGGGTGTTTGTTACTTTGGTCATAATGAAATAATTATTTTATTTTCTTGTTTGGCGTTTTAAAATAGTTCTTATTTTCTTCTCTTTGTCTGCCCAGTTGTTCTAAGATACATTCTAACTACTTTATAATACAAACGAAATAACAAACAGACTGCAACGAATAAGGGTAGCGCCAGTTGGAAAATGCTTTGGTGGCTGACAAGCCTGTGCCTAGCCGGTGTTCAGCGCTGTTTCGGTAATGTAAAGGAAGTGGTGGAAGCTGAACGCGAGAGAGCAAGGTTCACAAGTTCATTGTGTAGGCCTACGTCGAGATCATTCCACCAACAACAGCTTGCCGTACGATTTTACAAAACAGACGGGCAGTTAGCACAGAAGAACAGTCGATCGGCCTATTTACTATAATAATTGTTTAAATAATGCATTTTATTCTAGAGAGACGATAATACACAACTAGCCTATAAATAAGTCGATATTTTTTTCTTCAAATTAAAGCTGTGCAACTTAAATTGCCCTTGCATAGGCCTACGGTTTTTACCATATTATAGATATAAGCCTACACATCTAATAGCCTATCACACTATACATGTTTATAATAATTACTTAGTTTAGGCCGACATTTTACTACTTCAAAAAGGCAAGCAATATGTGTCGATTTTAACCAAGCAACACAATTTAGCTTACTATTGCGTACGATTTTAGTAAGAACAGAATTCAAATAATGATGATATAGGTTTACATCTAATAGTTCTACAAATAAATGACTGCCCATTTTATCATATTTAGTTGCCACCGGGGTTTTATTCTAAAGAGGCAAACATACACGTCAATAGGCTTGTGTTGATTTCGTTCCCGTAACAACTTGTCATAAAATATACCATTTCTATAATAATTTGATTGATATAGACCTACATCTAGCAGTCCTATAGACAGATATAGCCCTACACATTACGAGCATGTTTATGATAATTTGTTAAAACTGGAATTTTACTAATTCCAAACAGACGCGCATACATTAATCGTACACAATGCACCTTGTGTCGATTTCGTTCTATTAGAATTTCTAGCAACATGATTTCACCCGACACACGAACGGATTGCAGTTCGGACGCAGTTCTATAGTTAGAGATAGTTCTGCAGGCTATACTAATTTATTATACTGATTAGTTTTAAACCCAGTTCTGTTGCAAAGATACAAAGCATAGTCTGCATATAACAATAAACCCCTCTTCTTCTTCTTCTTCTTGTTGACTACAACCTTCATCGTTGTGAAGATTACGTAGACATAATGGGGTTTTGCGCTTAGGTATATTGGCTATTGAACTTGAAATTTGAGAAAAGGCTGCCCGAGTGACCAGCTTGTGGGGTCAGGGATAGGGGGTTTGGGGTGGAGGAGGGGAGGGGAGGGGAGGGGAGGAGGAGGGCTAGATCCGGGATTTAAACTCTTCCAGAGTTTGGCTGCAAACAGCTTCTTCTGGGAGAGCATTCCACTCGGCAATGGTGCGTGGAAAAAAGGTTTGTTGCCTGTATGCAGTTCTGCAGGAAGGCAGCAGGTATTGCTCAGCATGCGTCCGACGGGTATTCTTCAGGGGCGGGGCAGGTGTGGGTTTCCTTGAGGATGTGATTACTGTTAAACCTTTGTGCTGCTTGTAGAACAGGCAGAGTCTGGCTTGTCGGCGGCGATCCTGGAGTGTGGGCCATTGTAGATTTTCAAGCATTTCAGCCACACTTGAAGTCTGGCGATAGCGACGCACAACCCATCTGGCGGCACGGCGCTGTACCGCTTCAATGCGCTGGATATCCTTGCTGGTATGAGGGTCCCACACTGGGCACGCGTATTCCAGGATAGGGCGGATGAGTGAGATGTACGCTTGGCGCTTGATCTTCTGGCAGCCGATTTTGAGATTTCTTCTAAAAAAACCAAGTGTTTTGTTGGCCTTGTTGATTACGCTGGTGATATGGGTGTCCCACTGTAGATTGCTCTCAATGGTGACCCCCAGGTACTTGGCTTTGTCAACTGTAGGTAGAGTGTGGCCGTGGAGGTGGTATGCACAAGGCAGAGGCTTCCTTTTCCTCGTGACATGGAGTGTCTGACACTTGTCAGGATGGAAGCACATGAGCCACCGTTGCTCCCACTCTGCCAGTTGGTTGAGGTCATCTTGTAGGATGGACTGATCAGCAGTGGTGTTGACAGTTTTATGGCACATAGTGTCGTCAGCGAATAGCCGGGTTGTTGATTTCACCTTTTCTGGGAGGTCGTTAATATAAAGTACAAAGAGGCTTGGGCCCAATACGGATCCCTGAGGCACTCCAGACTCCACAGGAACAGGACCTGAGACAGCCCCGTCCACCACTACGCGCTGCTGCCTATCAGCAAGGAAGGCCTCTATCCAGCCGAGCACTTTACCGGTGATGCCATAATGTCCGAGCTTGTGGACTAGGAGCGAGTGACACACCTTGTCAAAGGCCTTGGAGAAGTCCATTATTAGGGCGTCTGTTTGCTTCCCCCTTTCAAGGTCATCCGAAAGTTCATCCACAAGCCCAACAAGTTGGCTCTCGCAGGAACGGCGTTGCCGGAAACCATGCTGCGCGTCTGTGATGATGCCTTGGGCCTCTGCGAAGGACATGATGGAGCTGGTGATGATGTGTTCCATGATCTTACAGGGAACACTTGTTAGGGATATGGGGCGGTAATTTTCAGCTTTGTATCGTTCTCCCTTCTTGAAAACAGGTGTAACATTGGCAGTTTTCCAGTCTTGAGGAACTACTCCAGAGTGTAGGGAACTTCGGAAGAGGATAGTAAGTGCGGGGGCGAGTTCAGTGGCAAGTTCCTTGAGGACTCTGGGGCTGATGCCGTCAGGGTCAGGAGTTTTGTTGGGGTCAAGGTCTTTGAGTAATTTCGAGACTCCTGGGACAGTGATGTCAATGAAGCTGCAAGTGGGGGAGTTTTCACTGGGGGGTTGAAGGTTGGTCCTCGCTATAAATTCCTGTGGAGTGCAGGAGATCTTGGGGCTGAAGGCCGAATGGAATTGATTGTTAAGGACTTCGGCGCGCTCCTTAGCGTCTGTTATCAGCTTGCCGTCAACTTTCAGCGGTGCGACTCCAGATGCTTCAGTTCGCTGTGCCTTAATGTATGTCCAAAACTGTTTGTTGTTTGTCCGTCTTGTTGGCTCCGACGGGTTGTCCTTAAACAGGTTTTCAGTGTAGGTCCAGTACGAACGGCGCAGATTTCTCTGAACAGTCCGCTTTAGGGTCTTGATTTCTTCTCGCAACTTTTCTTCTCCTGTCTTTCTCCATCGCTTGTAGAGCCTGTTTCTCCTCTTAATTAGTCGCAGTGTGACAGGGTCGACCCATGGTTTATTGAACTTCCTTCCCAGGGTCTTGCGAGGAATATGTTCTTCTGTAATTGTTTCAATTCCGTCTTTTAGTGCTGCCCATAATTCTTCAGTGTTGCTATTTTCATCAAAGGAAGCCAAGACAGAGTTGGACAGGTCGTCCGCTGCACGACGAAGAGCTTCCCAGTCAGCTTTGCTATATTGGGGAACTTGTCGAGGGACCTGGCGGTTACGAGTTGGGTTGGCGTTGTATTCCAGATAGACAATGTCATGATCGGAGATGCCTGGGAGGCATTCAACTCGAGATACGAGGGAGGGGTGACTGGTGAGGAACAGGTCAAGGATGTTGTCTCCACGGGTGGGGAGCGTAACCATTTGCTCGAGTCCTAGGTCGCTTAGGTGCTCAAGGAATTTTCGGTGAAGGCCTGGATGTCTGTTGGTAAATTTAAGTGTCTTGGCGGTCCATTCAAAAGCTGGAAAATTGAAGTCACCACCAATAACCATAGACGCTTGAGTGGCGACTGCGCGTTGAGTAGAGCTGACGAAGTTGACAAGGCTGTGTTCGTCTCCATCATCTGGTCTGTAGTAGGAAGCGATTAGAAGTTGGCGTCTTCCTTTCAATTTGATTTTAACCCAAATGAGTTCGCAGTCTTGGATGGAGAGTTCTGGCACTTCGTGGCAGGGCAGGTGGTCAGCGACTGCTATCAGTACTCCTCCTCCATCTCTGTTCCTGTCGCGCCGAAAGATGTTGTAAGTGGGTGGCAGGATTTCGCTGGTGAGGATGGAAGAGTCGAGGTGGGTCTCTGTGCCTATGATGACATCTGGCTTGGTGCTGTCGATCATGTTTCTTGTTTCAGCCTTTTTACCTGTGATGGATTGAAAGTTTACATTCAGAAAGCGCAAGGGTCGGTTAAAGGCCTTATTCTGTCGGGATGCACGGGTAGGCGTGGATGCGTGGTAAGGATTGAAGTCCGTTGATCTAGGTATGGAGGATTCAGTGGAGTTCAGAGAGTGGGAGGAGGTATTGTGCAGGTTGTTGGAGTTGTTCGTGCCTTGTAATCCAAATAAGTCATATGCGATCGTGCTGTAGTTAGCGTTTTGGCAGATAATGCATTTCCATATGATATCGCTTTCACCTAGTCTCTCATACTCTGTTGTATTGTCGGGAAAGCTTTGGCAGGCAAGATGGAACCACTGTCCGCAGGTTTCACACTCTACTCCCCTGTCGTCCCAAGTGACAGTCTTGTCGCATGTACCGCATGGGTATTTCGACGTATGGCTATCTCTGGTAGATGTTACATCAGCAGATGGCATGGTTCTTAGTCCTGTGTTTGGTAATCGTAAAGTATCGTTCGGGCGGGTGATGGAGATGTTAGTGGAGGGTTGGGTGGTCGGCGGTAAACGCGACCTTGTCCAGTCCAGTTGAGTGAGAGGAGACAGTAGAAGGAGCAAGAGTAGATGGTACTCAATGTAGATTAGAAGGTTCTTCATTTGCGTTTTGCATCAGGTAGTACTGTGTGGAGAAAATACTGTACTTACAGTTGCTTAGAAGGTCGGAAGTTCGACGAGAGCCGCCATGTTGGGTGTACTCACACGTAGTTGACGAAGGAAAACGGTAAAATCCAATGAGGTAGAAGTTGGCACAGCTTGAATCGCGTTGAAAACGAAGGTGGGACGTTAGGTTGTTGGCAATGGGAGTTTTAGAGGTAAGGGAGGACGGTTTAAGTAGTTTGTTTTACAAGAAAACTAACCTACGTTACGAGAGAGAAACCATATACGTCTTTCTAGTACTGGCTATTACATCGAATTAATTTCACCGACTGCTTGACGTAGCATACGATTTAACAGAATTGAATAAGACAATAAGTCAGATGTAGGTCTGCGTTTCAATTCAGTTGTTAAAAAAAAAAATAAATGGTTAGTATAGACATAATTTTATTCCTGTATAGTTATGAGATACACACGCGTTTGTAACAAAGCAAATAACATACTGGATGACAAAAGAAGTCAGCCTGAAACTTTGCTAGCTTATTCAAAGTTATATTTGGTGATCACGTATGAGAGAACAGCTATATAAAGATTTCATATTATTATTATTATTATTATTAGTAGTAGTAGTAGTAGTAGTAGTAGTAGTAGTAGTAGTAGTAGTAGTAGTAGTAGTAGTAGTAGTAGTAGTAGTAGTAGTAGTAGTAGTAGATAGAGGCTATTTTTTTAGGGCTCCCGACCCATTTCACGCCTCTTTCTTTCTTCTTTCATGAATAAGTAATTTTTAATTTTATCGACAAAACTAACTAAAATTAATAGACATTAAATCAAATATCTATCTAGTAAATATGGGAAACACTTCACAGAACATCGATCACGACTAATATAATTATGAGTAATTGAATTATTATTTTAAAAGATTGTATCAGTGTGAATAGTTGAGAATGTTTCACTTTTATTAGACCTACTAGCATACTGTCACACTTGCAGCATTTCTTTACCAATCGATCGACTCGAATTTGCAATTTCATATAGTCTATAAGATACCGGACCAGCGGTTCATTATATAGCCTGTAATAATGAAGTTATATTCACATTATAACAGGGCCGGACATGCCCTAGAGGCCCAAAAGGCCCGGGCCCTTACCCTTTGTTGAAAAAAAAAAAAACAAAAAAAAAAAAAAGAAAGAAAAAAAAACCGCGGACCCGAGTATAACTATATTTTATTCCCCAAAGACCTAAGTCATAGACTATTTTTGTTATGACTTTATTCCTAACACACACACACTTTTTTAAAGGTAATTTCTCCCCAAAATCAGTGGCAAACTATAGCACCAAAATTTTGCAATTTACATGCTCAGATTGCACCAGATTGCGCCATTTTTTTCTCTATTTTCAAAAAATTTTCCGGGGGAGCATGCCCCCGGACCCCCCTAGCAAACTAGGCGCTTCGCGCCGTCGGCCTGGCGCGAAATACCCTAAAATATATTTGGGCCCCTACCCCTGAAAAACTTAGGTCCGGCCCTGTTATACTTATCTAATTAGCAATATTTCAGTCATTGTTATTCCAACGTATACATTGATCAACGTTTTCATGACTGAAAACCACTGTAACTGAGAAGAAATTTTTTTTTTTATTAAGACTGGGTTCAGCAATAGCAACAGCAGTAACAACAACAACAACGAGAACAACAGAAACAACGGTTACAACGACAAGATTAAAACAACACATTCAAAAAATGATGAATTAATCAGATAAATAAACCCATTTATAAGGAAGAAGGAAAAAAGACAAACTTGAGAGAAGAAACTCGTAAATGGGTGTGATATGGAAAATACACGGAAGAAAGTAATATATTATAACATTGTAGGAACGGTTAAAGTAATAATAACGCTAACAAAAACAGCAGCAAGAGCAGCAGCAGCAACAACAACAATAACTATAACGAGGACAATAACATCAACAAGAACAACGATTCGACATGAGCCACAACAACGGAATTTTTTCCCATTAGTATAACAAGTTGAGGATGTCGTTGATGTACTGATAAGTTTTTATTAAAGAAACAATTATGTTATGGGTAAAAGATTGTAAAAAAAAAGAAAAAAGAAATATATATATTATTTATATTTTTTAAAAATGAAAGCAGTAACAATAGGTTGGGAAAGAGGAGCGCGGAGGAAAACTTTCGTGACTGTTACCCTGCCATTATTTATGTAATTATACAAATCTTTTAGACGCCCGTCTCTGTATGTCTGGATCTCTGTCCACTGTGTCTCTTGCTCTGTCCACTCAAAGAAACAAACAATCAAAGGAACATTGTCTTAATCAGAAGGTTTGTGGAAGTTCCCGAATCTTTTTTTCGATGTGCTCAGTCCACGAACTTTTTTTTTTCTAGGTGCTCAAATACCCAACCAAGGTTCTTTAAACTTTGTTTTTTGGATGTTGTTATTATTTGTTCCTAACGAACCGTTCTTTTGTGTGTATGCGTGTTTTTGTTTTGACGTTCTCAGATCCCGAGCATAGCTGGTTCCTGAACCTCGAAATAAATGTTCGTGAATCTCCACGAACCTTCAAATTAAGATAGGCCATAAGAAAGAGAGAGAGAGAGAGAGAGAGAGAGAGAGAGAGAGAGAGAGAGAGAGAGAGAGAGAGAGAGAGAGAGAGAGAGAGACAGAGAGACAGACAGACAGACAGACAGACAGACAGAGGCAGATAGAGACAAAGACAGGGAGAGAGAAAGACAAACAGACAAAGAGCCAGAGCCAGAGAGAAACACAGACAGACAGTAGGTCAAATACTGAGAGCACAAAATCAATCTGCATTGGACAGAAGGAATATCTTTCATATAATTCTGGAATTAGTGAAACTAATTATTTGTAAGATTTTGTAGCGATAATTACTTCGTGTATATCACGAATGTTCTTCTAACAGAAAATAATTAGTAACATCTTCAGGGTTTTTAACGAAGGGTATTATCTATTGGGGTTTAATTTTCTGCAAAAAAACAAACAAACAAGAACAATAAAAACAAAAATCCTAGCTCAATAAAACGTATGATGATGACGATGATGATGATGATGATGATGATGATGATGATGATGATGATGATGATGATAATAATAATAATAATAATAATATCCTATCCCTATCCTGTCCCATAACCCGAAGGTCGTAGGGGCACCACAGATGATCGTTTAACCAGCATACTCCATCTTTCTCTGTCCTCAGCAGCCCTCATGGCTTCGCTCAGTGTCAAACCAGTCCATTCTCGAATGTTGTCCTCCCACCTCTTTTTCGGTCTCCCCCTTCTTCTACCTCCTTGCAATGTGCCTTGCAGAATGGTCTTTGCAAGGCCTGATGATCTGGTGACGTGGCCATACCATCGGAGTTTCCGTTTCTTCACCACTGTGAGCAGGTCATCGTGCTGTCCAATGGCTTGTGTGATGGTCTGTCGGACTTCGTCGTTGGTGATGTGTTGGGTATAGGAAATGCACAGAAGTCTTCTGTAGCACCTCATCTCCATGCTTTGTATTCTTCGTTGGAGATCTGCTGTGAGGGTCCATGCTTCGCAAGCATATAGGAAGATGGAGATGACCAGAGAGCGCAGCAGTCTTACTTTGGAATGTAGACTTTATTACATTATTATTATTATTATTATTATTATTATTATTATTATTATTATTATTATTATTATTATTATTATTATTATTATTATAATTTTAATGATAAGATTATTTATATGACGTCTTTTTTTCCTATTTAAAAAAAATCGGTTGAAAGCGCAATTCTCATGCATTGACACACCAAAAAGACAAATTATAATGATATATTTACACGCTGACAAATGTGGGTTGGTAGAGACCAAGCAGAACAGACCATTGTTGTGGAAAAATTAAGGCGAGAAAAGACGAGTTTTTATGTTCTGTTTGAAGGGGGAGATTGAGAGTTTGCTGCGGAGAGAAAGTGAGAGTTGAATCCAAGCAGACGGTCCAAAGGCAGAAAAATAGCGGGATCCGGCAGAAACAAGTTTGGTTCGAGGAAACTCGAAGAGTCAGAGGATCAGAAGCTGAGCGGAGGTTGCGTGATGGTCAAGCTGGTGATGGTGTGTACAGATGGATGCTGTCTGAAAGGTATGAAGAAGCAGAACCGTTAATGCTGAGGATAATAAACTAACAACATGAACAACTTAAGTAACGTAAACTGAGTTAAAGGCACGTTTTGCGATGCATTTCACAATTGGCTAAACAGATTTTGATAATTTTTAGCTTTCCGATAGTTTCCAGAGTAACCAATCGTTCTACTTTTATTTTGCTCCTTTAGGGTAAAATGGAGTCTTCACGAAAATAACACTTTTGAAAATGTTTGTTTTCATCTACGCTTGTGAGTGTCTGGAAATACATTTAAATGGCTTGACATCTTTTTAACCATTTGTTTTCATTTGTATGTTGTTGTGTGTGCGTGTTTTTGGGGGGAGGAAATATTTTAAAAATATAATAATATGGCATAGACATCCACAGAAGTACAACAGATCATTGCATGTACAGCTAAATTTTTATAATTCAATCTTTTTCTATCCTGTTTGGATTTAGTAGGCTACTTTAAAAAAAACAAATTCTTCTTTGCCTATGTTTCTTATTTTCATTTTCAACCCTTTTTAATTTCTTGCTTTTTTTGTGTTCTCTGTTCTTTGCTTTCCTTCCTCCCCCCCCCCATCTCCCCCACCTTTCTCTGGCTCCCACCATCTCCAATTTCTTAAAATGCATAATTTCTTAGGTTTGCCTAGCCAGTCTCAGCCTGGCGTTATTTCGAGACTTTTCCCTCGATCCTTGGATTGACTGCTCTTTTATCTTTCTTTCCCCACGCCTTCGATGTTCTTCATAGTTTGTAGCGTCCTGTTTTTCTGTCTGTGTATCTTCTAGCCTGAAGGCTGCAACCTATACTTCACGCCTCAAATAGTTTTTGTACACTGTTGTGCATCATGTGGATAGGGTGTTGAACGACTGACGGACAACGGGCGCGTAAGCGCAGCATGGGCTGCAGCAATATTCACACCGTGACAAACAGCCGTTGACGAAGCCAGTTTGCACCGAGATATAGGAGTTGTTATTGGTGCAGAAAGTGCACCGAAATCATCGTAAAGCATGCTGAGCTGAGCTAAGGCCTATTAGAGACCTCTCGAGTTTGCGTAATTGTTTGGGTTGAATTATTTTATGCATGCAGTTTTCTTTTAATTTGGCGTGTCTGGCCATGTTCAGTTTGAGCATCTAAAGACAATTTGAGACTGACATGCTTTGATCTGACATAAGCTCACACACTGTTCTTAGGCAGCGCACTTACCATTTGAAATAGCTGCTCAACAGTAATTAAATGGATCAAATCCAATCAACTGCAAACCATTCTCCATTCAAGTTATAAGGTTTGTATTTTACAATTGCCTTCTTTGCCGTACCGAGCCAGCTCGTTGTATAGCGCTCAATTCCAAGCCGAAATGGCATACTCTGGGCAGCTTGAAAAAAGAGATCGATACTTCTGTGAAAAGAGTGAAAAAAAATCTTGATGTATGGGATTTACCCACTTCTAGGACCGGCATTTGGGATATAAATATTTGTGCTGATGTCTGAATCGGTGCAACCAATGGGGAGCCAAAGGTCAAGTCTAACAATTGTACCGGAGGGAGTTAATCTAAATGTTAAAAAGCAAAATTTAATTTTGTTTAGGTTTTCTGGCTCTAGCAGAGTATAGCATTTTCCCTTTATTACCACGTTTTGAGTATGATTGGTGAAAAACCGCGTGTGTAGGATCCTGAATACATGTTGACTCATAATATTAATAATAATTGCAATAGTGTGACCCGAGATATGTTACAGCACCTACAGCTAGTATGACAGACTAGAAGACAGTGCGGAGTTGCTCAGCTGGAGTTGTATTTATTTGTACGTTAGTCAGCCCCATTATGACGACACGAACCGGAAGTAGTTTTAGTACGAAATACATGCAAATATCATTACATCTCCCCCTTTTTATGGATACACTGCACTAGCGAAATGTGCCGATATATTATAGATTAGAGTCTATGTATAACCGAAGGAGAGATATTACTCAAAACATAATGTTCCGAAAGTCTTTCTGTTATTTTTTCCTTTTCTTTTACATTTCTTCAATCAGGCGTTGCGGGCGTCGGACTGGACGTCAACTTCTAGTTTGGGCCAGAGGATGCGCTTCGTTTACGCCTGGAAGTCTTGGATGTACAGGTGCGGCAACAACTGAGGGTTGTTGAGAAAGCGGTCTGGACTGGACTGCTGGCTAGATAGCAACAGGCATAGCTGCTGGCTTGGTAGGACCAGGCAGCTGTACTGCTGTGTTCAGAACAGGATGCACCTGAATGTTCGGCTGAGGAACGATTGATGGTTTAGCTGTTGTAGACGGCTTGATGTGCCAGCGGTTTCTTCTGAACAAACCATTTCCGGTGTCCACCATGTAGGATCGAAGGTCACACTGTCGAACAACAACAGCAGGATTTCCCCAATATTTATCTTGAGGGAGCTTCTGGAGGACCACTTCACGAGGACGGAGGGGGCGAAGTGTAGAAGTACCGTGACGTTTGTCATAGTGAACTTTGTTGGCACGCTTTTGCTTACTGTCACGGACAGCAACGGCTTCTTTGTTAATCAAGTGAGGCTCAAGGTTTTGAGGGAGCACAGGAAGAGTTGTGCGAAGGGGACGACCTATTAACAGTTCAGCAGGACTGACACCTGTAGGGACAGTAGGAGTAGCTCTATGGGTCAAGAGAGTTAGAAAGTGGTCTTTCTGGTATAGGGTCTTCTTCGCCTCACGAACTTCACGCTCTGGTTCTCCGTTGGCTTGAGGGAAGTACGGAGAGCTGGTAACATGCTGGAAGTTCCAATGCGCTGCAAACAACTTGAAATCTGTAGCAGTGAACTGACGGCTATTATCAGTGACAAGTACTTCAGGGATACCATGATGAGCGAAGATGTTTTTCAATCTGCATATGACCATGTCGGTGGTGATTCGGGGCATATAGGCAATTTCAAGATACCGACTGTAGTCGACAAGGACGAGATAATGCGAATCTTCATGTTCACATAGGTCAGCAGCCACTCTCTGAAAGGGACGCTTCGGTAGGGGAGTAGGGCAAAGTGGCTCTTTTGGCTGTGATGGCTGGTGTTCTTCACAAAACTGGCAGTTGCGAACAACGCGGACAATGTCTTTCGAAATACCAGGCCACCAAACAGATGAAGCTGCTCTTTCGCGGCATTTGGTAATACCTAGATGACCGGCATGGACTGTGTTGAGGATTTCTTCTCGCAGCTTGTCTGGAATGACGATTCTTGATGCTCTGAGTGATGAGTAGACCATCCTTGACAATGAGCTCGTTTCTAACCGCATGCAATTCTCTAACTGCAGGGTTGACTTCTTGGATTGAAGCTGGTCATCCATTTGTTGTGTAGGAAATAGCTACTTTCTCTTCGTCTGGACGAACACCATCACCACTGATGCGATGACCAAGAAATTCTATTTCAGTTTTCCGAAACTCAGACTTCTCCTTGTTCAGCTTCATGTTAACATCATTCAGACGCTTCAGGACTTGATCAAGGTGAAGTTCATGCTCTTCAGGATTGGCACTGTGAATGAGGACGTCATCGAAAAAGCAAATGACGTTACTAATGCCTTGGAGGATTTCTTCCATCTTGCGTTGGAAAATCTCAGGCGCTGAAGTGATTCCAAAAGGAAGTCTTTTATAAAAGAAATAGCCAAAAGGACTGATGAAGGTTGTCAACTTAGCGCTTTCAAGGTCTAGAGGAATCTGCCAGAATCCCGATGTGGCATCAAGCTTAGAAAATATTTTGGATCCGTTGAGCTTGTGCAGTATATCAAGTGTTGAGATCATGTGGCGTTCACGCTTGACAGCAACACTGAGCTTCTTCAAATCAGTACATAATTATGCGTACAGCTCCGGACTTTTTCAAAACCGCCACCATTGGTGAGCACCAGTCAGTGGGGTCAGTGATTTCCTCAATCACGTCAACTTGTTTCATACGTTGCAATTCGGTTTTGACTTTTTCAAGCAAATGGATAGAGTATGATTGGTGTTGGTAATCTGTAAGGCTCAGCATCTTCATTCAGTTGAATCTTGACAGGTGTACAACGTACAGGCGGGTCATCATTACATTACATGATTATTGCTTTAGGTCCAGCGGACTCTTCCGAGCCATCGCCAAACAGTGGAAGGACGGAAGATGGAGTGACATCATCAATACGCTGGATGAGGCCTAGCTGACACGATGCTGATCTTCCAAGAAGATTTTCACTATGAGTGTTCACAACAAAGAATTTCATCTTGAAGTCTCCTTTCTTCATCTTCACAACTGTAGTAAACTCGCCTTTGCAGTCAAGCTTTCCACCGGGACTGGAAAAATTGCATTGGTCGGCTGGAGTTTTGGTCGCCAGTACAGTTGATCATACTCTGCAGTTCATAGGATGGGGACATCGGCACCTGAATCGATCTTGAATCGAACAGGGGTATCACACACACATTCAAATTAACAAACCAAAGGGGTTCATTTCTGTTAGTGCTTATAATAGCACCAAGCCTGTAAGTAGGCTGCTCGGCGTTGACAACCGAATCGGCTCCTCGGTAATATGTAGGAATGTTGACTGAGTCTGCACTGACTAAGGACGACGCCTCAACAGAGCTGACATTGGAGCGCGATTTGCGACAAACAGCACTAAAATGTCCGTACTTGCGACAGCTCATGCAAGTCTTACCTCTAGCAGGACAATCTTGCTTGTTTCTGTGCACTGGGTAGCCACAGTTGCCACACATCTGACCACTGTCATTGCTACCACGTGACGGTCGAGCACCACCATCACGGTTGAAACGACGACCACGAGAACCACGTTGACCTTGACCACCCCGATCACTCTGGTATTGTTTGTTGTAACCACCACCACTGCTTTTGGGGTGTAGATCTACGTTGCTATGCACTGCATCCAGTACTGCCCGTTGTTCACCAAGCTGACACTTGACCTGCTCATACTGCCTTGCCTGGGAGATAGCCTGCTGAAGAGTAAAGTCTGGTTGCAGTTGAAGTCGCTCAGACAGCTTACGATCACGCGGACCAACAACAAGTCTGTCACGAATCACTGTCTCTTTCTCAGCAAAACTGGCATGCTCAGCCAAGTCATACAGAGCACGTACGAAAGTTTCTACATTTTCACCAGCTGCTTGAGCACGTTGGTGAAATCTTGCACGATCATGGATAATGTTGACTCTAGGGTTGAAGTGGTTGTTAAACATGGTGATCACGTCATCCTATCCTATCCTGTCCCATAACCCGAAGGTCGTAGGGGCACCACAGATGATCGCTTAACCAGCATACTCCATCTTTCTCTGTCCTCAGCAGCCCTCATGGCTTCGCTCAGTGTCAAACCAGTCCATTCTCGAATGTTGTCCTCCCACCTCTTTTTCGGTCTCCCCCTTCTTCTACCTCCTTGCACTGTGCCTTGCAGAATGGTCTTTGCAAGGCCTGATGATCTGGTGACGTGGCCATACCATCGGAGTTTCCGTTTCTTCACCACTGTGAGCAGGTCATCGTGTTGTCCAATGGCTTGTGTGATGGTCTGTCGGACTTCAACGTTGGTGATGTGTTGGGTATAGGAAATGCACAGAAGTCTTCTGTAGCACCTCATCTCCATGCTTTGTATTCTTCGTTGGAGATCTGCTGTGAGGGTCCATGCTTCGCAAGCATATAGGAAGATGGAGATGACCAGAGATCGCAGCAGTCTTACTTTGGAATGTAGACTGATGGTTCTGTCTTTCCAAATGGGCTTCAACCTTGTCAGGGCAGCAGTTGTTTGTGCGATCCTGGAGAGGACTTCCTGTCGAGACCCATTGTCTGACACAATGGCTCCTAAATATTTGAAGCTGTGCACTGTGTTGAGGGATTGGCCTTGTACTTTGATGTCCGTGTTGATGCCATTGGTGTTGTTGGTCATCATTTTGGTCTTCTCTGCACTTATTTCCATTCCATAAGCTCTGGAGGTGGTGTCAAGCCTCTGTACAAGCTGTTCAAGTTCTTGTTCCTCTCCAGCCAATCCATCAATATCATCCGCAAAACGAAGATTGGAGATTGCTCTGCCCCCTATGCTGACTGTGCCTTCGTGATCTGCAAGAGCATCTGACATGATGCGCTCTAGGAAGATGTTGAAGAGTGTTGGAGAGAGTAGGCATCCTTGACGCACACCGATTGTTGTTCTGAACCAGTTCCCGATGACGCTGTTATGGAGGACTGCACTGGTAGCCTTGTCATACAGGCTTTTGATGACTTCTATGATTTTAGGGCTGATGTTGTACACTTTCATGGTTGCCCATAGAGCTGCATGCCAGACTCGGTCAAATGCCTTCTTGAAGTCTATGAACACATGATATAGATGTTGTTGGTGCTGTAGGTATTTCTCACAGATTATTCTGAGGTTGAAAATCTGTTCAGTGGTACTTCGCCCTGCCATGAATCCTGCTTGTTCTTCAGCTATGATTTGTTCAGCTTGTGGTTTCAACCTGTTGAGTATTATTTTCAGGAGGACCTTGCTGGGATGGCTGATGAGGCTGATGGTGCGGTAATTTTCACACTCCTGAAGGTTACCTTTTTTAGGAAGAGTGATGACAAGCGACTGGGTCCATGGTGTAGGCCATTCCCCACTCTGCCAGATCTTGTTACAGATAGTGGTGAGAGCATCAGTCATCGCTTCTCCTCCTGCTTGTAGCAGTTCCGCTGGTATGTTGTCCACTCCCGCTGACTTCCCTTTCTTCAGCGATTGCACTGCTGCCTCAACTTCTTCCCGGAGAATTGGGAGGATTTCTTCTTCTTCTCTGCTCTCGGGACATGCTAGAACTGATGGGTCTCCATTTGGTGTATGGTTGTAAAGGTCAGAGCAGTACTCTGTCCATCTGTCCAAGACTTCTTGTTCTTCTGTAAGGCAAATGCCAGACTTGCTTTGGATAGTGGAGACTTTGGGCTGTTTAACACTTGTCAGCCGCTTCACAGTCTGGTAGGCCTTCTTGCTGTTGTTCTTGTTCAGATTGTTCTCTATTTCCTGGCATTGATCTTCTATCCAGTTCTCCTTTGCTGTGCGCATGCCTTTTCGGATGTCATTGTTGATTTTTCGGTAGACATCAGCTCCCTGTGAGGTGTTCTTTTTCTTTTTTAACTCTCTTCGTTTATCACACAGATCCAAAAGTTCAGGTGTGACCCACGGCTTCTTCTTTGGTCGGTGCTTGCCAAGGATCTCAGTGGCGGCATCTGTTACAGCTGAGTTGAAGGTATGGTCATGGTGTTGACATCTACTTCGCCTGCCCCCAAAATAAGCAGTGGTGCAAATTTCCCTCCAATTGTGGCCTGAAATATTTTTGCCACCTCCGGGTCTTGCAGTTTGTCCAGGTCGAACTTCAGCCTAGTGCACTTTGCTGTATTTACTCTCTTCAAATGGAGCCGGAAAGACATCATCACGAGATCGTGGTCACTTCCAATGTCTGCTCCTGGAAAAGTGCGTGTCCTGCCAATGTTGATGCTTGATCTGAAGCGTTTCTTGACCATGATGTAGTCGATCTGGTTATGATGTTCCCCGCCGGGACTGTGCCATGTCCATCGTCTGGATTTTTTGTGGAGACCAAGCGTGTTTGCCAGTACCAGATTGTTGTATCTGGCAAACTCCAATAGCCTCAGACCCCTGTCATTTGTCTCGTTGTTGCAGTGGGGTCCGCATGTGTCTCCCCAGTTGCGGTGCGCATCTTGGCCAACCTTGGCATTCCAGTCGCCTTGCACTATGACTATGTCCTTCTTCGGCACTTGGTCAAGGACCGCCTGTATATTTTCATAAAAATCCTCCACTTCGCTGTCTTCATAGTCTGAAGTTGGGGCATAGGCCTGGATGATGGTAATGTTGAAAGGGGTTGCTCTCAGACGGATGGTAATGAGTCTACTGGAGACTGGGCGGCAACCCATGACAGTGGCTAGAATGTTCTTGTGGACCAAGAATCCAACGCCGTGTTCGTGCCTGTCATCTCTACCGCTGAAATAGAGCTTGTGGCCTTTGTCAGTCGTTGTTTCACCTAGGCCTTTCCAGCGCAGTTCGCTGATACCTAGAACGTTCCATCGATAGTGGTCCAGCTCGTGGGCCAGTTCTTCTAATTTTCCTTCCGCAGTTAGGGTCCTGACGTTCCAGGTTCCTATGACGATGTTGTTTCTCGTGCGGATCTTGCTATATTGTCCATCAGTAGCATACTTAACACCTCCGTCCTGGTGGCCAACGGAAGGCGCGGTCCTTGTGCCGCGTGACGGCCCGGGCGACGACCGATCCGGTATGGAATTAGTGGATTGTGTCATCATGTAGTGTGTCTTGGGCAAAAAAGACCTGGCAGGGCCCAATCCTCTCCTCTCCTTGTCAAAGGTGGATCAGGAGGATCTGCGTCATCTCTTCTTTCTGTTACGATCTTGAAGGTGCTATAAATCTTCTCTGCCTCATCGCCCATGGCGTAAATGAGAACACTAACCTGGATATCAAAGCTCTCACCTGAAAGTGAGGACGCTGTTATGTATCTGCAGAACCGTTGTCGCCACGTCGGCCATGTTTCAGGGTGAGAACAATCAAAACGTTGAGGGGGTTTGAAGGACATCTTGAATCTAGCACAAATCTACACAAGAAATGGTGTCAAAGTCCCCAGAGGAAGCACCACGTGAATCAGAATTCACAGAAACTGTTGCAAGGTTTCACTAAATGGAAAGCACTGCAGTAACTGCCATCTGAAATCGGAACAAGGTCGTTACAACGATCGGTCAGTGTGCACAAGGTCAGCACTGGATAGATCTAGATCTATTCACAGATCTGAAAATGTCCTCACATTCCAACAAATTTACCACCTTGGCTGGAGTCACCGCTGCCACCATGCAATAGTGTGAACCGAGATATGTTATAGCACATACAGCTAGTATGACAGATTAGAAGACAGTGCGGAGTTGCTCAGCTGGAGTTGTATTTATTTGTACGTTAGTCAGCCCCATTATGACGACACGAACCGGAACGAAATACATGCAAATTGATTAATTGATTGATTGTTGCTTTAGGTCCAGCGGACTCTTCCGAGCCAAATCAGGACCGGACAACCCCCGATCCGCATAAAAGATCTGCTGAAACAACCCTAGTGGAAAAATTGAATGCCCTCCACCGGCGAGTCACTTTACAATAAAGACATCCCACGCAGGGGACGGCTGAGGCTTTACCCCAACTAATCAAACCCCCGGTTACAAAAACAAAATAGAATACAAACATCATTATAAATTATCAACAAAACACATACATATAAAATGCCTATATTGCTAAATAATAACATCATAGGAAGCCCTAGTGACCACCCGGCAGAAAGCGTCCAACATTCCCAAGCTGAGCCAACAGACCTCATACACAAACAAGGAGTCTTGTCCAGGAAGATTTTTCAAGAAAAAAGGTAGGTCACTGATCTAGCGACGAAGAAGAAGATAGTATAGCAGATTGATAGGACAGAGCAGGAATGAGAAAGAGCAAATGAGAAAGACAGCGACAGAAAGTGGGGGTACTATTTATACTGAAATATTATTATTATTATTATTATTATTATTATTATTATTATTATTATTATTATTATTATTATTATTATTATTATTATTATCATTAGGTAGGCTAAAGGTAAAGGTTGTCCCATAGCCTTGTGGCCGTAGGGGAGCGTGATGTTGGAGATCACACTTATCTTGGGCCAGCGTAATTAGGGTGATGCCCATCTCTCTCCCTCACTGCTTTAACTTCCCCACCCTTAAGAGAGTAGGTGCTCATTCACAGTTGAGTCAACTGGGGGCGTTGTTAGTTGTCGCTTCACGTTTTGCGGTCACCCATCCAAGTGCTAACCGCACTGGACCGTGCTTAACTTGCGACACAGTAGCGAGTGCTCCAACCACTGCGCTATCCGACACCCCATTATTATTATTATTATTATTATTATTATTATTATTATTATTATTATTATTATTATTATTATTATTATTATTATTATTATTAAGTGTTTAAAATAATAAAACAATATCCCAGTTATGCAGTGTAAAATGTAACAGGGCATAGTGTCGTAGTCCAAATTACCCATTGGAACAAAATCGATCTTAATGAAGTTATTCCAGTCCTCCGCGGGCTCAAAGGAACTAAAATTACACATTGTTCTGGCATTCATAAACGCAATCAAATAATTTAGTTCCATGTTCCTCGATTTTTAACGTCACGTCACAATCATGCAATATATGAGTATCAGTGGTTGAGCATTCTGAGCTTTCCCAGTCGATCTGGACAAAACGCGTTCAAGATGTATGGAGCCGGCTTAAATTGTTTCACGATATGTACTGCAATGACAGCTAATGTCGACGCAGTAAATGACTGCACATCCAGACTTGTCTGAACATCCTGTGACAGTCCTTCTGTCAAATAAGCCCTACAACCATCCACCCATCCCTCTCTAACCATCACTCCACACCCTTTAAAAAAAAACAACACAACCTGTTTTTAAAAGAATTCTGAGTGTTAGAGGCTGGCTCAACGAGTACTACTGCAGTATAGGCCTATATCAACACTATGAGCGCATCAAGTGGTTGCACACAGTATCCAGACTCGTAAGGACATCCGTGGCAGTTCAACAACTCATGCAGAGTGTACGGAAGTTGATCTACTGCAGTTTCATACATCTTAGCTAATACTGGCGATGCCTTCGTCATTCTATATTCACTAAACTTTTCTACATTGAAATATGCTGTTGTTCTGGTGAACTTTCGCATAATGTAACAGCACATATAGACTAGTAGTATGAACCCCCAGAACATGGAAGCAGCCTTTACTGCATAGCTGAGACTAGACGAGACCGAAAGGGAGAAGGTTTCAGCCACGCTGTATAGGACACTACAACCTCTCATCCCAGCACCCACTCCCACCTACCACTCCCACACACATGCATACATCCTCCATTCCCTCCTCCCTCCACCCCACCCTTAAAAAAAAAGTTAAAAAAAGTATAGGGTTCGACTTTGATCTTCGATCTGCAGTGCATTCACGGTTAGGGTGCATCCCATACACACAGCGTAGGTGAACCTACTAAGGAATACGCCCAGTACGGAATGTACCTAAAATAATGGATATGGAGTGCGTCCTTAAAGGGGAAACAAACATCCAGACAAACCACGAACAACGCTTGGTCCGCGCTGAAACATACAGAGTGTATGGTTGTGATTTCCTGCAATATCATACAAGACTGAGCCTAGCCTCAAAGTCTCAGTGACGCTGTATGTTGCATTACGCGTGCATAAAATGACTGCAAACATCTAGTCCAGCACGGTCAGGGTTTGGGTTGAACCGCCTCGCTTATCTAATCTAAATATAGTTTGTACTATAAACTTTTTTTTTCCTCTCCGCTTTCTAGTCTGCTTGTCGGTCTCGGCAGCTCATGTATGCAGGGATGTCGTTGCACTGGGCAGGTTGAAGATAATAACATAAGATGCCGTCGCCCTTCGCTTATTCACGCTAACGCACGTGCGCGCGCTGACGCGCGTACACACACACAAACACACCCACACCCACACCCACACCCACACACACACACAAGCACCCATGCCCACACGCACATACACACACCCACGCACACACACACACACACACACACACACACACACACTCTCTCTCTCTCTCTCGCTCTCTTTCTTGCACATTCATGCACACAAACACACAAACACACACACACACATACTATATCTTGCACACATACTCATCATTCTTGCACACACACATACACACACACACACTTCACACAAACGCACGCACATGCACATACACACTCTTCACTCTTGCTAACGCACACACACATACCTATAAACAAACACACACACACACAAACACATACACAAGGAAGCACGCAAGCACACACACACCCACCCATACACACACAAATCGCCGAGCGAACAACCCAATGTCAAACAGTCTAGGTCATATCCATACAGACAGCTACAGCAAGTTCCCGAAAAAAAAAACACCTTGCAACTTCCGAGTAAGACCAAAACATATCCTCCCCACATTTCTCTTCATCAAACTTTTGTTGTTGGTGTTACTTGAAAACAGAGAGGTACATGTAAGCTTTGCAGCAAGTGTTCTTTCTTGTTGTTTTGCGTTGTTTTTTGTTCAGTATTCTGCCTATGCTAGGCCTGTCACGAATGCGGCAGTGGGATAGTATTTAACGACAGTTTGTGTAACTTAAATTTTAAAAAAAAAAAAAAATATATATATATATATATATATATATATATATATATATATATATATATATATATATATATATATATATATATATATATATATATATATATATATATATATATAGCACTTTCTTCTTACCAGTTTTCCTTCCATATGTTTCTAAATTAAAATGTATATTGTATTTCTCTCTCCTGACCTTCTTCGATGTCCTAGATCTCTCTCTCTCTCTCTCTCTCTCTCTCTCTCTCTCTCGCTCGCTCGCTCTCTCTCTCTCTCTGTTTATTTAACTTGAAAAACGAAAAAAAGAGCTAAAATACCATAACCAGGACATAAAACAACAACGTACAGATCTTTTTCAAAATTTAAAAGATGATTTTCTCTTTGATCTCAGCAACATCACTCTCCCAAATGTTTATAATTTTACTGACCATGGTGACACTTTATCATACTGGTATGGCATATTAATATAATAAGCATGCTCCAATATATACCAAAAGAGTTAAGTACTAACCCGCCATGGTTAGACGCAGAACTGTAAAAAGCCATTATTCTTATAGATTATTTAAAGAAAAGTGGTAAAGAAGATGAATACAAAAAACAGAGAAATGCAGTAACTTCACAAAGAGAAAAAAAAAAGAAAACATTTATTAACATTTACTATCGTCCAAAAGCAGTTGTAAAACGATTTGAAAAGCAATTAATCACTTAACAAACAAATCAAATATATCAATGGAAATTATAGATATTTTTCCGGATGCTCTGAATTTACATTTTGCTAAAATGTCTCCAAACAAATCAAATATATCAAAGGAAATTATAGATATTTCTCCGGATGCTCTGAATTTACATTTTGCTAAAATGTCTCATATGATTATTACTATTGACAAATCAAAAGAAAACAATCTAGGAACATTCGCAAACTTTTGTCATTCTAAGAATATTAAAAACAAGCTAGATATTCCTTTTTTATCTACAGAATTTGTACATAAGGAACTAAGAAACTTTAAGCAAACAAATTTACGAGGAGTTGGTGAGTGGATAGTAAAATAATAACATTGTCTGCGTCATTTATTACTGACACTTGAACGTATATAGAAGCTTACAACTTATGCCTAGACAAATCATATTTTCTTTTAATGTTTAAAAAATAAAAAAAGAAGCTAAAGTTATACCATTTTTGAAGAATGATGACAGCAATGACCCATCCAACTATAGGTGTATTTTGATTCTCTCTCTCTCTCTCTCTCTCTCTCTCTCTCTCTCTCTCTCTCTCTCTCTCTCTCTCTCTCTCTCTCTCTCTCTCTCTCTCTGTCTCTTGAAAAGCATATAAATAATAAAATTCGTGATCATTTCACTGAAAAACAACCTCTTACATGGAAATCAAAATGGTTTCAGAGCCTAAACATTCTTGTCACACAGCTCTTACATCTATGATAAAACAATGGCTAAATAATATTAATCAAGTAAATTGTTCTGGAACACTATTTGTTGTTCGTACAATCTTTTGATGCTAAAGACCACGACCTTCTTCTATGCAAACTACAACTATATGGCATTCATTCTAAATCGCTGAAATTTCTAAAATCGTTTATTTCTGACAGGAAACAGTGTGTTTATGTAAATAACTCAAAGTCACAATTTGAACTTGTTGCAGCTGGAGTACTGCAAGGATCTATTTTAGAACCTATGTTATTTTCTATCTACAGAAATGACCGCCCCTTTCATATTTCTAATTCTTGTGAACTCTTCGCTGATGACACTACATTACACTCTCAAAATACAGACTGGAATAATCTATTCTCCTCATTACAAAAAGGGGCTAGTGGATTGCAGGAATAGACTGAATACAACCCTTCGTCCAGACAAAGCAAAATCCATGCTAATTACAACAAGACAGAGAAGACACAATTTATTTATAAACATCCTCTATTAAAAATTTGCAATAAAATAACTGATAAAGTAAACTGTCATAAACTTCTTGGTGTAACTTAAAATAATAATTTGTCCTGGATGAAACATACTTTAAATGTTAGTGGAACTATTTCTAAAATATTTATTAAATGTACATTATCGTAAACTGTTTAATTCCGGTCATATAACCATTTATTGATTATTCCTATACTATTTGGGATTGTGCTAGTGGCAACGTAATCAAGCCTTTACTTAGAATTCACAAACGTGCAATTAAACAAGTTATTCTTAAACAAGAAATCTCTCCGGATCGCTATAAACGGATCAATTATCTACCTCTTGCCGACAGACTAAAATTTAATAAAGGGGTTATCCTGCACAAGATCCTTTCTTGCAATGCACCTTCCTATCTTTCTTCCCTTCCCATCTTCTTTACCCCGCCGCCTCCCTCATCCCGACCCAACAACAACAACAACAAAGCCAGGTCACCCACATAATTAAATGTTCAAATTTCCAAAAATTTATATCTTCAAAACTAATCTATTTTATTCCGGTTCACCTTTGTGGGATAACTTTCCTGAAGATCTCCGCACTCCTGCATCTAAATTTACATCATTTAGAACACGATTCTTAAAACACATTATTAATTAAATAAACATTAATTGTTATTGGTAGATATTAAAAGCGATAATTTTTGGAAAATGATTTTTATCTAATGACGACATTGTTTATTTGTTATTGTAATTAAAAAAAAAAGATTTTATCTAATGATGACATTGTTTATTTGTTATTATTTCATGATGTAAATGGGATAACATTAATTTATTGTAGGCTTCTTTAATAGTTATTATTACAAGCCCCAAGGGCAAGATGTAAAAAATCGCAACAGGGCTTACTCTTGCACCCTTGCATAATCAAATCCATCTCTTTCTTTCTCTCCATGGAGCTTTCTCTCCCCCCCCCTCCTCTCTCTCTCTCCCCCCTCTCTCTCTCTCTCTCTCTCACACACACACACACACCCACACACACACACACCACACCACCAACACCGCAAAGTTCAAAAGATCAGATCACTCTTCCCTTACCCACTCGTGTCATCCTGTTTCAAATAAGTCGACGAAACGTATTTGCTTTGTTTTGCTTTGTTAAGTACAATCCTGTTATTGAGCATCTTATACTGTATGTTCATATACAATTCAATATAGATAAGGCCTATATAGTCCCATATTCATTTTGTCAGCATTTTTAAATTTATTAATTTATTCGTTTATTTATTTATTTATTTATTTATTTATTTATTTATTTATTTATTTATTATTATTATTATTATTATTATTAGTAGTAGTAGTAGTAGTAGTAGTAGTAGTAGTAGTAGTAGTAGTAGTAGTAGTAATTAATTAATTAATTAATTAATTTCTCTTCTTGGAATTTCTCTCTATATATATTTAGGACTAACCATGCACTAACATAATTATATAGCCTGTACTTTGACGTGACACCCTCTGTTCCCACTCTATCAGGCCTAGAACCGTACAGCGTATCTGAGATTAAAGCTAATTGTAGATTATAGTCGTACGACACCGGAGCGCATAGGCGGCCTCTGGTCACATTATTCTGACACCAGCGAACCAGTTGATGGTAACAGAAAAATAATGTGGTCACACGTTGACCAATCTGGGATTCGAACCAGGTTACTAGTAAGCCGCTCTACCAACTGAGCTGCCCGGCCCCACTAACTATGCCTGAGACTATAATTTGGGGACTTCTGAAGAGGGAGAAGAAGACCCTGTCTAGTCTCAGCTACGCTGTAAATCCTAGATAGGACAAGGTCACTCCATGTATCTTGTTTTTTTCTTCCCTGTTTAGTGTCTTTATTAAGTGTTTACGCCAGCTAAAAACTGTGAAACTGTGCTGCTGATGACTGAATCATTGAATGAGACACTGTAAGAGCGAGTGACTGTACAGGTGACGTACGGGCGCCTGTGCGATGAGCTATCAAAATAGCAACAGTAGGTTATGGACGTTAGGCCTAGTACCTATATTTTTAAACGGTTACCAAAACAAAACTGTCCAAACAGTACTATTAATTGGTCCTGTTGACAGCAACTCGAAAGGAAGTAGGCCTATCATAAATAAATAAATTAATTAATAAGAAAGTTTAACTACATTCAAATGGTCCTCACTACACTGGCGGCATGAGTATTAGACCTGCATCGTTAGAGTGAGCCTATTTCATTATGTTTTATACAACTTACCCATGCCTTTCTGTATTACTAATCAAACTAGTCTTAGTTACAGCACATGTAGCAGAACGAACCCTATCATGTAAATGTACAAGTAGTCCTTGACAAAGAAGAAGAAGAAGATGCAGAACATAATTAGCAGCTTGTAGCTCATTTGTGCCTGCCTGTTGTTGTTTCGCCATCATCAAGGCCAGTGACGACGGCTTCGCTAATGATTGGCTACAAAGAAGTAATTTTCGGGGTGAAGTCTTGGCCGTCTGATCAAATCCCGCTTGCCGTCTCTTCTTGTTTTACCACTACCATTCAAACTGCAATGACATCAGCTAGTTACTTTTAGTTTCAGGCCTCCATTTATACAACCAGAAAACGAATTCTGCAATGAGATGGGTTATGTTAAAGTCAGTTCTGTTCTAGCGTTGAGGTCAGTCCTGTTCTAGAAGCTTAGGATTATTACATTAGCCACACCCTTTTTGCTATCTATTTTTGTTAATCTTTATGCTGAAAATATGTACGCAAAGTCTTAGTAATTTTATTTTCAACTGCCAAAGTCATAAATTATTCATGCAAGTACGCGAAGTTTATCAAAGCGACAACATGGTAAAGGGAGCTAACTGTCAGAGGCAGATCTCAACAATTTATTAGAACAAGTTTTCTCCCCTTAAACAGAAAATTATCTTCTCTCTCTCTCTCTCTCTCTCTCTCTCTCTCTCTCTCTCTCTCTCTCTCTCTCTCTCTCTCTCTCTCTCTCTCTCTCTCTCTCTCTCTCTCTCTCTCTCTCTCTCTCTCTCTCTCTCTCTCTCTCTCTCTCTCTCAAAATAAAATATTCTACATAAATTAACATAATTTTGTCAGTCCAAAAACATTCAAAACCAAACCTATATTCCTTTTTTGTCAACTAAATTTGTTTATAAAACATTAAGAAACCATAATCAAACAAATACAAGAGGAGTTGATGAATTGTTAAAATGTTAAAACTGCTTATTACTGAAACTTTAACTTATATATACAATTTATGCATTGACAAACCATGTTTTCCTGTCATGTTTAAACAAGCTAAAGTTATTCTGCTTTAAAGTCTGGTGATACACTGATAGTTCTGACCCATCAAATTATAAACCCATTTTAATTCTTTCTATCATATCGAAGCCGTAGACCATTTAACAAAAAAACAACCTGTTACATGAAAATCAATCTGGCTTCAGAGCTAAGCATCCTTGTCATACAGCTCTTACATCTTTGATAGAACAATAGCTTAATAATATTACTGAGCACACATTTTCCAGAGATTATTCGTTGACTTCGCAAAAGTTTTTGATGTAATTAACCATGACCTCCTAATTCGTAAATTACAGTGTTATGGTATTATCTTTAAATCTAGTGATCTTCAAAAATGTTTCATTTTTGACAGAGAGCAATTCGTTTTCATTAACAACCAAAAATCACAGTTTGAGGCTGTTGTTACTTCTGGAGTACCTCAAGGATCGATCTTAGGGCCTTTATTATTTTCTGTCTATATAAATGATCTTCCCTTTCATATTTCTACTTCTTGTGAACTCTTTGTGGATGAAACCACATTACACTCCAAGGATACACAAATGCATAATTAGCCTCCTCTTTACAAATAGGAGCACCTGAACTACAGGAATTAGCTGAATTTAATCACTTGACACTTAATCCAGACATTACTAAATCCATACTGATTACAACTAATTACAAATTATATAATATACCATGGACCCAGTCGCTTGTCATCACTCTTCCCAAAAAAGGTAACCTTCAAGAGTGTGAAAATTACCGCCATCCCAGCAAAGTCCTCCTGAAAATAATACTCAACAGGTTGAAACCCCAAGCTGAACACATCATAGCTGAAGAACAAGCAGGATTCAGGGCAGGGCGAAGTACCACTGAACAGATTTTCAACCTCAGAATAATCTGTGAGAAATACCTACAGCACCAACAACATCTATATCATGTGTTCATAGACTTCAAGAAGGCGTTTGACCGAGTCTGGCATGCAGCTCTATAAGCAACAATGAAAGTGTACAACACCAGCCCTAAAATTATTGAAGTCATCAAAAGCCTGTATGACAAGGCTACCAGTGCAGTCCTCCACAACAGCGCCATCGGGAACTGGTTCAGAACAACAATCGGTGTGCGTCAAGGATGCCTACTCTCTCCAACACTCTTCAACATCTTCCTAGAGCGCATCATGTCAGATGCTCATGAAGGCACAGTCAGCATAGGGGGTAGAGCAATCTCCAATCTTCGTTTTGCGGATGACATTGATGGATTGGCTGGAGAGGAACAAGAACTTGAACAGCTGGTACAGATCGAGGCTTGACACCACCTCCAGAGCTTATGGAATGGAAATAAGTGCAGAGAAGACCAAAATGATGACCAACAACACCAATGGCATCAAGACGGACATCAAAGTCCAAGGCCAATCCCTCAACACAGTGCATAGCTTCAAATATTTAGGTGCCATCGCACAAACAACTGCTGCCCTGACAAGGCTGAAACCCATTTGGAAAGACAGGACCATCAGTCTACATTCCAAAGTAAGACTGCTGCGCTCCCTTGTCATCTCCATCTTCCTATATGCTTGCGAAGCATGGACCCTCACAGCAGATCTCCAACGAAGAATACAAAGCATAGAGATGAGGTGCTACAGAAGACATCTGGGCATTTCGTATACCCAACACATCACCAACGACGAAGTCCGACAGACCATCACACAATCCATTGGACAACACGATGACCTGCTCACAGTGGTGAAGAAACGGAAACTCCGATGGTATGGCCACGTCACCAGATCATCAGGCCTTGCAAAGACTATTCTGCAAGGCACAGTGCAAGGAGGTAGAGGAAGAGGGAGACCGAAAAAGAGATGGGAGGACAACATTCGAGAAAGGACTGGTTTGACACTGAGCGAAGCCATCAGGGCTGCTGAGGACAGAGAATGATGGAGTATGCTGGTTAAACGATCATCTGTGGTGCCCCTACGACCTCCGGGTTACGGGACAGGATAGGATAGGATAGGATAGGAATAAAACAGTTGAAGTAGTACAATGTCATGAGCTTCTTGGCGTGACATTAGACAAACATTTTTCTTGTTTGCAACATATTTTAAATGTTAGTAGAACTATTTCCAGAAGGACTTATAAATTATCAAGGATTAAACTTTATTTAAATCTGCATACTCGTAAACTATTCTATTTGGGACATATTCAACCATTTATTGATATTCTTCAACTATTTGGGATTCTGCTATTAGCAATGCAATGACGCCTTTATTTAGGATTCATAAATGTGCAATTAAAATGGTTATTCTTCTTTTTTTTTTTTTTAATCCGTCTGAATGATTACAAACAGATCAACATACTACCTCTTGCTAACAGATTACAATTTAATACAGGAATTTTTATGCACAAAATCCATTCTGGTAATACACTTTCCTCTCTTTCTTCTCTTTTTTATAGGAAAACTTCCAGATTTTCTACCAAACTAAATATTTCATTTCCAAGAATTGATCTGTTTAAAACCATGCAGTTTGTCATATTCAGTTTCCACTTTATGGAAGTTCTCCACAGTGCAATCATTAAATACACATCCTTTAGAAGCCATCTTTTACAGCACATTAAAATTAGTTAATTAGCTACTCAGCAAGAGTTCTATATTCATAACTTTGATTAGATTGTTTTACATTAGTTGCGTGAGTGTGTGTACGTGTGTGTACGCGTGCACAGATCTTGATTATATTGTTACATTATGATGTTATTGTCAAAAAATTATTTTGTTATACTAATTGTTATTGTTACAAGCCCCAAGAGCAAGATGAAATATGCACACCCAGTGCTTACTCTTTTACGACATAAAATTGTTATCTTATCTTATCTTTCTCTCTCTCTCTCTCTCTCTCTCTCTCTCTCTCTCTCTCTCTCTCTCTCTCTCTCTCTCTCTCTCTCTCTCTGAGCAGTTAATAGTACTTATGTCTAGAATTTGTGTGTAGGATGTGATTTATACTAATTTCAAGAAAATATATTTGATTTTAAAGAATAATTATTTTGCATTGTGATTGTGAGTCCATGTCATTATCAAAGGAAAAGAGTTAATTCGTATAATTTGTGTTAAATTTGGGCAATTTTAGCGGCATTGTATTTCTTCCATTCACCCATGCAGAATTTTCCAAATAATCATATATTAAAAATTATACTTAGTAAATTAGGCTGTATTCTGTCACCCTTTCTCATAATAAAGTCAACATGCTATGAACCTAAATTGATAAAAGTGAGTATTTTGGGAAGGGAGTTCGACTAAATGTTGCATCGTATTTATATATTTATATCTTGTTTTTTTTGTGTGTGAAATTAAGCATCTACTATCACCAGTACTTATTCTACTACATGTACTACAACTCCGCTCCTGCTGTTGACCCCCCTCCCCCTTCCCTCCCCCTTCTCTCTCTCTCTCTCTCTCTCTCTCTCTCTCAAAACAAAAGAGGTTGGTGATAGTGATTGAGGCCAGTTCATCATTGACCTAGTGAAGTGAAACAGGCCAGAGTGGGATCAAAGATGCTAAACGATGAAAAAATCTAGCACAATATTAAATAAAGTAATTTTTGTTCTTTGCTGCTGACTTAGCTCTTTTTTTTCTTCTTAAAATTTTTTTTTTGCCTTAACTTATTTTTTAAATAAATAATAGTCTTCCAAAGTACGTCCAGACACACAGACACACATTGTATGTTGTGCACTTGTATGCATTTGCCGAGCACACCTGTGACTGGTTTCAAATTTCATATGAGGAGCCGACGTTCTGTAATGACTTTTATTCGGTGATTCATTTCCACACCACCCAGCGGCATGTTAAAAGAACGCTATCATTGTGTCAACTAGAAAAGTGACAGCATACCATATGTGACAATTTTCCATATACCACGCCAAGATGCAAATAACGAATAATGTCTTATATGTTATCGACTATCACAAATTTGACATCCTTTTGGGCGTAGATTTGATGCAAGGCGAGTTTTATTGGATAGGCCATTCGCCTTACATCACAATCTATGCCCAAAAGGATGTCAAATTAGTGATAGTCGATAACATATTAGACATTATACGTTATTTGTATCTTGGCGTTGGATATGGAAAATTGTCACATCGAGATCGGACCATATTCACGAGCACGCATTGCGCGCGAGTGCAATGTTGTGCGATCCAGATGGGATAATTTCTCATATTTCAAAATTAATATGCGAATAACAATTATATATCGATTTCTTCAATTGGAAAAAACGAGGAAACTAAATTGTGAATGACCACTTTACACATCGCTTTCCACTAATGTCATCCAAATGAGCAACCAAAAATAGTCCAAAAATCGGAAGGCTTCCTTCATAGTTATTCAGCATGCACACAAATATAAACGCAGGCTCGCACACTCACCCACCCAAGCACCCACCCGCCCACCCACTCACACTGTCACGAAGAGAGGGGTTGGGGGATGGGGGTAAGCTCTTAATCTCTAGCGCGTTATTACCTCCTTTGAATAGGTTAATGGTGCGATGACATTCAAGAGATTAATGCTGGGCCAACTTAATAAACAGACAGAGTAAAGACGAGATGGAGAGAAAGCTACACTAGTTTAGAAATGCATATTCAAAGGCCAGTCAGGGTAATTGCAGTTTCTATAACTATTCACTTTTATTAATTTGAAATGGGGAGTCTAGGTCAACTACTTCTAACTTGAGTCATAGGCATAGCGTCTTTTAGTAAGGAGTAGTCTGGTGATTTTCTGGGTAGTCAATATTTGGGATACTAGAGCGAATGATGACTGATCTCATCACAGGGCGAGAGTGTATCTGAATGGTTTTCAGAGTCTGATAATCTGGCGAGGGGGGATTCTCGTAGGCTAGGCACTTAGCTCTGGACTGCAGTGCGGCGATTTGTCCAGGATACTCTGGTTGGCTTGTCAGCGTTGGTACAAGCGTGGGTGGAAAGATGCAGGTCAGTGGTCACGCGATGATGACTCACGGATCACGAGTGCTTTGTCTTGTGATATGGTACAGGCGTGGAAATCGGCTTTCGTGGCTAGCCGTAGTGAAAATGGTGATGTCCCAAGTCTCGCGTCTCATTGACCTCCTGTGTTGGCAGGGGCCCGCAGCGGGTCAGTGACTGGGAGTAGATACGATGGCCGGGGTGATACGCCCGGTACAGGAACCCGTCTGCAATGTATACAGACGCTGTATCAGCGAGGGATAGGGATAGTGTGGATTCAGGGCCTGTGGTTATGATAGCCCTCCTCAGAATTCAAATTGGTGTGACCGGTCATGGGTTGAGTCAGTGCACATTCCAACAGTCAAACAATGCTACTAGATTTACTGGGCCAAGGTGGAGTTTATTGGCAGCCACTTAGTATAAGATACATTCGGCGCATAGGATGGGGTAGTCAACAGGGCAAATATTTATACATCGGGAGCAGGGGGGAAAGCAAATGGAGGATACAGGGCAAATGGGTTGTAGGTCTGGGCTGTACTGTGGACTTTAATCTATAAGTAGGGACAACATGGCATGGGGTAATTACACATGGGGCAACCGGAGCATACAAGCATAAATCCAAACATGTCATGGGTCATATACAAGGTAGAAAATATGTGCAAGGGATAAATACAAGTCATAGCAACACATCAAGGCAAAATTATAGACATGAACATACATATTGACAGGACGCATGAACATGATGGGCGAACGACGGGTGATGGGTCTGCTATATGACAAAGAGTAAGTTCCCTCTCTTACCTTGACTTAAGACGGGTGGAAGCACAAGGGTACTGTCGAAACTCAGAGGTCACTCGGTGATGTTGACGTGTTTTCGGACAGGCTGTGACTTCGAGGCAGGAAAGCTGGGTTCTGACACTATGTCAAGGTTTGTGCCAGGCTTTAAGGCGAGGTCCCGGGGGGCGGGGCTTAAGCGACTGGGCGAGCGGGCTACTAGTGGTGGCTGGTTAAGTGAAGGGTGTCGCTGGCTGTGTGTGTGAGGAATGACTGTTTAGCAGCCAGGCTCAGATGGTGATTGCCCGCCTTGTCACAGAGGCCCCCCCAAGGAAAAGGCGAGGACGTAGGACTCGACGAAGACGCGGCCAATCAGCTCTGAGGTCGGCTGCCGGGTGAGACGATGGTTTGCGATGATCCGGGTGATGCGGGGCGATGTAGGGTTCCGGGTAGTCGATGGCGGATGCCCAAGGCTGGGGTCCGAGGAGCTGCCGGGTTTCGGCTACGGTTAGTGGGCGGCGGCGGGAATGAAGGCTGGGGCGTCGGCCCTCAGGGGCGACTCGATGTAGTCGGTTGCGGGGTGGCGGCTGACGAAGTCCGGCGCGGGGCGATGCTTTCCGCGGGCTTGCGTGGCGGCGTTCTGTCGGCGACGTAGTGAGAGCGGGGTGGAGCGATGACTCCGGCTGTTGGCGGAGCCTCTTCTCCTGTCCTTACTACCTGCTGCTGGGATAGCGGGACGGGGTACGGTTTCTGGCGGACGGGAGTGGGATCCGTCAGGGTCAGTCGAACTTCTTCCAGGTCCGTCCTCCCAGGAATGTCGGTGAGGACTTCCCTGTAGTCCGCTACGATGGCGCGTAGTTGGCGTTGCTGGCCGGCGGGGAGTGAGGGGTCCAGAGAGACGTCCCGGAAGGATTCCTTCCCTTTTAGCGGAAATTCGGCGACGCCGGTCTCTGTGCCATCCACTTCGACGGCCAGCGCGACCGTGAGTAGCGAGTGGGAGTCGGGGGCGGGTGCAGGTTGCTCCAGGTAGCGCTTGAGCAGATTGATGTGGTGGGTCCTGGGCTTTCCGCCTACCTCGATGCGGTACGTGGTACGAGAGAGCTTCTCAAGCACCGGGTAGGGTCCCTGCCAAGCTATGTCAAGCTTGTTTGTGCCGCTGGGGAGGAGCAGTAGGACTTGGTCTCCTACCTGTAGTTCTCGGTCCCGGGCGCGGCGGTTGTGATAGCGGGCTTGTCTTTCTCTCGCCTTCTTCAGGTTGGCGGAGGCGGCTTTCCATGTGGCCTTGAGGGTTTCTTGGAGTTTCGTGACGTATTTTGTTGCGTCGACCGGTGCCTCGTCCAGTTTGGCGTCGGTCCAGCTACGTCGCAAGGCGGCTAGAGGTCCGGAAAGGGGTCTTCCAAAAAGCAGCGTGGAAGGCGTGTATCCGGTGGAGGTGTGCGGGGTCTCTCGATATGCGAAGAGCGCTGACGCGACGTATGTGTCCCACGCTTCCGGCTGTTCGTCGGCGATCTTGCGGATTATCGAGATAAGAGTCCCGTTTAGGCGCTCGACCTGTCCGTTGCTAGCGGGGTGGTAGGGTGGAGTCCGGATATGGCGGATGCGGAGAAGTTGGAAAACTTCTTGCATGAGTTTCCCGGTGAACTGGGACCCGTTGTCGGTCAAGATGTTGTCCGGGGATCCGACTCGAGTGAATATGGTGACGAGCGCGTCGGCGACTCGGGCGGCGTCGATCTTTGGTAGAGGAACGGCTTCACACCACATCGAGCAAGCGTCGACAAGGGTTAGTAGGTACTGGTTCCGCTTCTTGGTCCGCGGGAGGGGTCCTACGATGTCGACTGCCACTCGTTGGAAGGGTGTTCCGACAACGACGGTGGGGCTGATAGTGACCGGGACGGTGTGATGGCGGGGCGAGTATCGTTGGCACTGGCGACAGGACTTGACGTAGCGCTTCACGTCTTCGGTCATCCCGGGCCAGTGGTACTGAGCGCTGATGCGTAGAGTGGTCGCTCCTATGCCCATATGTCCGCTTAGGGGCATGCTATGGCCAAGTTCCAAGATTTGGGGGCGAAGTGTCGCAGGCACGACGAGTTGAGAATGGTCGTCCTTCTGACGGAAGAGGAGTCCGTCTTCGACGAAAAAGTCCCCGGACTTGGGTGGAGTGCGTGCGGCGGGAAGTTTTCCGTAGCACTTGCGGAGGGTGACGTCGCTTTCTTGGGCCTTCCGGATCTGTTCCGGCATCTGGTTGGGTATCGGGGGTGGTGTCGCGGATGTTTTCGCCTGGGCGCGCGTCTGGACGGCGGCCATCGACTCCACAGGCTGGGGCGGCATTCCCAAGAACACGTATCGGCATCCTAAAATCAGGTCGTACAGGGGCTGGTCCATCACGGCAGCTTGGATGGTCCCCGTTACGTATCGGCTGGCGACTTGGATCCGGGCTATAGGGAGCGTGGTGCTGGGTTGGGACGCGTCGGCCAACTTCAGGGTGATAGTCTCGCCGGTCAGGTCTTGTTCCCTGATGAGCGAGCGGCGGACGACGGCGTCGAAGGTAAGTCCAGTGTCGTATAGACAGTGGGCTGGGCGATTGTTGAGAGTCACCTGCTCGGTGACGGCCGGTCGATCGGCGGGAGTGACGACGGGGGTTACCGGTTTCCCGTCGGGGGTAACTTGGCGTAGGGCTAGTACGGTACCTTGTTTGCGACGCTGGTCGCTGATGCGTCGAAAACATTTCTCCCGGGTGTGTCCTCGGCGTTGGCAGTAGCCGCAGTAGAGCTCTGTGCTCCGCTTCCCTGGCTCTGCTACGGGGTTCGGGCGTCCTTTGGGCGGTTGTGGACGGTGGTTCGCTGGCGGGACTGGCCGGCGAGGCTGGTGGCGGGTATCTGGCGACGAGGGTGCGGGGGGATCACGGCGAGGCTGTCTGTCGTCGGGATGGGCGGTGAGATAGCGGTCCGCGACGATGATCAAATCTTCAAGGCGAGCGGCGCCCTGTTCGGCGGCGAATGTCCGAAGGTCCGCTGGCATCGTCCCTCGAAGTTGCTCGGCAAGCATCAACTCTAGTAGTCCGTCGTATGTCCTGGGTTCGTCAGTTTGCTCAATCCATTTGTCCCGTAGCGTAGCTAGACGGTCGGCAAACTGCGTGAACTTCTCCCCTCTCTCTCTCCGGGAGTTCCGGAAATTCTTGCGATAGTGCTCACCTGAGAGCTCAAAACCATGCAGTAGGGCTCTCTTGAGGGCGGGATAGTCTCCCTCCTCGGAAGTCGGTGTCTTGGCCAGAATCTCATAGGCCTTCCCCTTAAGGCCATGACTGAGCTTGCGATACCAGTGCTGGGGGTCAAGACCGTTTTCTCTCGCGACTCGTTCGAATCGGCCGAGATAGACTTCAATTGATTCGTCTCGTTCGACGAATGGGTCCAGGGGGAAGTTCATCCCCGGAATCGGCGGGGGGGTGCGGGTATTCCGGTGCTGGTGGCGAAGCTGGGGGCGATGAGCGAGTAGTCCTCGCTAGCGGGCGATGCGATACCCAAATCGCGGCGGTCGCGCTCAAGCTGGAGGAGTGCTTGGCGCCGTTCGAGCTCCTTATCCTTCCTCTTCTCTTCCAGGGCCGCTATCCTCTCGTCCTCCTCCTTCCTCCTTGCGGCGGCTCTCTCCTCCTCGGCTATCCTCTCTTTCGCCTCCTCTCTTCTCCGCTCGGCGGCTCTCTCCTCCTCGGCTATTTTTCGAGCGGCGGCTCGCTCTTCCTCCGCTGCTCTCTCCTTCTCCTCCTCTCGCTTCCGAGCGGCGGCTCTTTCCTCCGCGGCGACGCGCTCTTTCTCCTCCTCTCTCTTCCGGGCGGCGGCTCTTTCCTCCGCGGCGACGCGCTCTGTCTCCTCCTCTCTCTTCCGGGCGGCGGCTTTCTCCTCCTCGGCAAGCTTCCGGGCGGCGGCCCGTTCCTCTGCGGCGATGCGCTCTTTCTCCTCCTCCTTCTTCGCCTCTCGCTCTTTGGCCCTCTCCTCCCTCTTCAACTTTTCCTCTGCCACGTCAGCATCTACGTTAGCCAAGACGTAGTCTTTGAGTTCGGTGCCGGCGAGCCCTAAGCTCTCGCCAATACTCTTGTACTTAAGAGCAAGCTCTCCCCGGTCGGCCATGGTAAGGGAGGTAACTTACCCTGAAAAAGGTCCTAACCGGAATGAGGGGCGCACACAAGGGGTACACTGACGGAAAACAAGGGGGTGGGCTGGATGAGCTAAGATGAATCTGCAAAGGGGCGAATACAACACAACCACAAAGACAAAATGCAATCAATTAAAAATACAAAAATGAATGCAAGAAAAAGCCTTTTGAGATATCGCCACTCGGGAAAACCAGTAAGGGACCTAAGGGGCTATGCTATAACTACTAGGCTTAGAGGGCTGGGTCCTATCTATACTGGGCTGGGGTGGAAACTACGCTAAGTCCTAAGTCTAGTCAAGTTGGGATGGGAACCTAAGTCTTTTGTCTCGTTGGGTTGGAGGGGAAACCTAAGTCTTTAGTCTCGTCAGGGTCGCCAAAGTTAATGTCACGAAGAGAGGGGTTGGGGGATGGGGGTAAGCTCTTAATCTCTAGCGCGTTATTACCTCCTTTGAATAGGTTAATGGTGCGATGACATTCAAGAGATTAATGCTGGGCCAACTTAATAAACAGACAGAGTAAAGACGAGATGGAGAGAAAGCTACACTAGTTTAGAAACGTACATTCAAAGGCCAGTCCGGGTAATTGCAGTTTCTATAACTATTCACTTTTATTAGTTTGAAATGGGGAGTCTAGGCCAACTACTTCTAACTTGAGTCATAGGCATAGCGTCTTTTAGTAAGGAGTAGTCTGGTGATTTTCTGGGTAGTCAATATTTGGGATACTAGAGCGAATGATGACTGATCTCATCACAGGGCGAGAGTGTATCTGAATGGTTTTCAGAGTCTGATAATCTGGCGAGGGGGGATTCTCGTAGGCTAGGCACTTAGCTCTGGACTGCAGTGCGGCGATTTGTCCAGGATACTCTGGTTGGCTTGTCAGCGTTGGTACAAGCGTGGGTGGAAAGATGCAGGTCAGTGGTCACGCGATGATGACTCACGGATCACGAGTGCTTTGTCTTGTGATATGGTACAGGCGTGGAAATCGGCTTTCGTGGCTAGCCGTAGTGAAAATGGTGATGTCCCAAGTCTCGCGTCTCATTGACCTCCTGTGTTGGCAGGGGCCCGCAGCGGGTCAGTGACTGGGAGTAGATACGATGGCCGGGGTGATACGCCCGGTACAGGAACCCGTCTGCAATGTATACAGACGCTGTATCAGCGAGGGATAGGGATAGTGTGGATTCAGGGCCTGTGGTTATGATAGCCCTCCTCAGAATTCAAATTGGTGTGACCGGTCATGGGTTGAGTCAGTGCACATTCCAACAGTCAAACAATGCTACTAGATTTACTGGGCCAAGGTGGAGTTTATTGGCAGCCACTTAGTATAAGATACATTCGGCGCATAGGATGGGGTAGTCAACAGGGCAAATATTTATACATCGGGAGCAGGGGGGAAAGCAAATGGAGGATACAGGGCAAATGGGTTGTAGGTCTGGGCTGTACTGTGGACTTTAATCTATAAGTAGGGACAACATGGCATGGGGTAATTACACATGGGGCAACCGGAGCATACAAGCATAAATCCAAACATGTCATGGGTCATATACAAGGTAGAAAATATGTGCAAGGGATAAATACAAGTCATAGCAACACATCAAGGCAAAATTATAGACATGAACATACATATTGACAGGACGCATGAACATGATGGGCGAACGACGGGTGATGGGTCTGCTATATGACAAAGAGTAAGTTCCCTCTCTTACCTTGACTTAAGACGGGTGGAAGCACAAGGGTACTGTCGAAACTCAGAGGTCACTCGGTGATGTTGACGTGTTTTCGGACAGGCTGTGACTTCGAGGCAGGAAAGCTGGGTTCTGACACTATGTCAAGGTTTGTGCCAGGCTTTAAGGCGAGGTCCCGGGGGGCGGGGCTTAAGCGACTGGGCGAGCGGGCTACTAGTGGTGGCTGGTTAAGTGAAGGGTGTCGCTGGCTGTGTGTGTGAGGAATGACTGTTTAGCAGCCAGGCTCAGATGGTGATTGCCCGCCTTGTCACACACACACATACACAGATTAAAGAAAAACGAACACCAGAACGTGGCACATGACAATGGTCTTCCACCAAACGTGACCAGTGAAAAACAATGCCAGTTTTACCTTTTTTTTTTTTTCCTCCGCTTCGTTTAAAATGTCAACTCTAGCTTATGGTCTGTCGTAAATTGGAAGGTTTGGAAAAAGAGTTTGCAAACCTCTCCGAACCTTCCACGAACCTTCCAATTAAGGCAGGCCAGTTAGTCCAGTCCCAGTAATGAAATAAATAGCCAAATAAGCAACTAATTCCTATAAAAATGCTATGCAGTAAAAAATATTCTTTAAGCAATGAGGAAATACCTATAAAAAGTCCCAGTAAAAAAAAGGGGTCTGAAACATGATTTTTGGTGCTTATGTTTTTTCACACTTCAAAACGTCAAAGGGAGATTACTTGAAATAAACATTTAATTCAAAACCATATCATGTTGCATGTCAAATGAAAGCTCTTAACATATACAGTCCGAAAATCTGTTTCAACGCTTTCTGTGTCAGTTTTAGTTCTGACTGTGGATTAAAATTTAATTAACATAGGGGTATAAATGCGAAATTCCGATGATCTTAAAAATCTTGATCTCGATTGTAAAAGTCGACTTCTATTTAATTCACAATAGAAAAAAGATTAGTTAAAAGGAAGACACACGAAATAAAGAAAAACAGAAAAACCCAGGAAATTGATTAGTTTTTCAGTAGAATATGGAAGTGGTCTACCTTAGTCGCTCTCAGAATCCGACTCGTCATCCAGCTGAACCACAGAGTTTGTGCAGCTGACTCCACGGCGTTCTCCACAAGCTATGGTGCACGTAAGTCCGTGCTTTCTGCATCTGCCAGGTGAGCAGTCTTTCTAGCAGCAGCAGCGGATAACATTCAAAATATCCTATGGAGAAGCTGGCTTATTAGTTATGATTGGAAGTAGCCCACCCTCCTGTAACTTCCATTCCCAATCCATTGGTGATAGACCATGGTCTCTGTCTAGACTCGGCTACTCCTGGACTTGGTAGAATGTTCTGTAGGCATGGAATTCAGCTGCTGCTGCTGTTGGGGGAGCACTTTAGCTTGGATTTGTGTATGGCTTGCAGACACTTTTTGCTCATATTTGACAAACCACAGTTTGATCAAGGTATCAGAACGTTTTTCACTGTACAGGTGAACAAATACCCTCTCACCAGCCGCTGCAACAGCATCATGACTTGACATCTTATCATTGAATACTCTAGCCTCATCCAGGAGCTCTCCTGAATCAAGCTTCTTGACTGTGAGTGATTTTGAGATGTTGAAGGGATGAGATGTCGTGTCGTATCCACAGAATGCATGGGCAAAAAGAATGTATTACAGACTGTTGTTCCGGTTTGTTTTCGCAGTTGGCCAAGAATATTTCCTTCGTCTCGCAGAGGATCCTGTCAGGATCATAGGCTACATGTCTCCCAACCATGCCTTTGCTTCTTCGAAGATGGGCAACATCTTTGGTACTTGGGCCATCAACATAGCCATCGAAAATGATTGTAGCTAGTGTATGTTTCCTAGCAACAAAGCTGACATACATCTCTGCTAGATCTTTTAGGACGACCCTCTGGGCCATGGAAGGCGATGCAAAAGGGATCTACCATCGAGAATGTATTTCACATTTTCTCTTGGCAAGGATGCAGTTTCATTGACAGCAGACTGCAAGAGTATGTTTGTTGGCTTTTCTGGGGAATCCTGTCGCATCAAACAAGGAGGCAGGTACATTGGCCAGTACATAGTAAAACATTTCTTCGAGCCTGTTGGTATCATTCCCAGCGACTTGCACCAACCTTTGAAACAATAACTGCGGATCCACTTGCACCATTTCCTGGCCAATAGTCACTCCAGTTTTTGTCGTCATTATGACTGCTTGATTGCTTTTCTTGAACGTCACGTCAGCTGGAGATTGACCCGTCATCCCTTGGAGAATGCGCTGACCAATTTCAACAGCTTGGTCAGCATTGACAGATGAGTCAGCTGCTTGGCCAGTAGCAATAGACCTAAGACTCATGTCAGCGCAAAACGGATTTTTTGATGAAACATAGTTGATGACTGTCAAAGTTTCTTTGTGGTCTTTCTCTTGCCTTATTTCAGAAGAATCTTTGTGCTGCTCACTTGTTGTGAACTCTGTTTGCGTCAAGGATTGCATCCATTGGTTTGCTGTTGCACAAGCAGGCATAGAGGGAAGCCAAACAAGCCTTTGTCGTTCGCCCATTCCGCGCCCTTTAGTTAGGCCACCATTTGACGTCAGCGTCCTCATCAATGTTTGCTCAATCACCAGATCACCAGATCACACGACAGACCAGCCCCTATAGCGATCGCTTCTCCTTTTCATGTGATGGCCTGCCATGAAATCGTGATAGACTTCTGGGTAGGTTTTGTTCAACTCCATCATGTGCTCGAAGTACAGCCTGGCCGACTTGGTGTAGAGGTTGTGCCCTGAAGCAGCAAAATAGGGCAACATTTTGGCAACAGCAGATAGATGGAGCTTGAAGTCTCCAGTTCTCTCAGCCTATATTGCTGTGTGAAGGAGGTGTACCATTTCTTGAATCCATAGCTTGCTCGTTCTACTTGAACATTGTCGTTTGAAATCTTCCAACGTTGCTTTAATGCGTCCTAATACAGGATGTATTGCAGCTTCTCTTGCTGTTGTTTTGCCCTGCATCAGTGATTCAAAAAGAGCCTAATCAAAGTCATCTGTTATGTCAAGATCTGCAGGATTATGTAGAAGTGACTCTTCTTCTTGACAATCACCGTTTTCCTTCCTAGGATTGTAATCATTGGACAAAGTGTCAGGATGGAGCAACAGCCATGACATGTTGAAGGATGTGCTTACAAATATTGCACTCAATGCTGCTTCGACAAGAAAATGTGCTCTAATTGCCCTAGAATAAGCCTTTCCAGCAATGATGTGAACTGCAGAATTTGATGCACAAACTGCCTCTATTGCCTTGTCTTGTCTTGTCAATCGTGTTGATCATTATGGCACTTTTTTACCAAGGTGCATGCTGGGTGTGTTCTTGTTACCGGCGCTCACCCGTCTAGGACATGAGCGTCAGGATCTTTAAAGCCCGTTATGATGTAATGTATGCGACACAGACTAGACCTCGGTTTATACTCTCATCCGAAGGAGTAGGAAACGAGAGTAAAGTGTCTTTCCCAGGGACACAACACAATGCCCGACCTGGGCTCAAACCCGGGACCTTCCGATCCGCAAGCCAACGCTCTAACCATTCGGCCACCATGCCTCCTGCAAGCCTGCATCATTACATTACATTACATTATTATTGCTTTAGGTCCAGCGGACTCTTCCGAGCCAAATCAGGACCGGACAACCCCCGATCCGCATAAAAGATCTGCTGAAACAACCCTAGTGGTAAAACTGAAAGCTCTCCACCAGCCAGTCATTTTACAATAAAGACATCCCACGCAGGGGACGGCTGAGGCTTCACCCGAACTTATCGAACCCCCGTTTACAAAAACAAAATAGAATACAAACATCAGTATACATTATCAACAAAACATACATATAAAATGCCTACATTGCTATTTATACTGAAACCCCCGGCACCCCAACGGGGGTTAGCCTGCATCAGCCATAAGATGACTAATATATGCATTTATCAACCACAGGCTCTGAAGTCTTTTCTTTCCCCTCCTACATACGTACGTGGTATAGTATGTATATAATGTAATTGAGGTTTACGAGAAACGAGACTTCCAAGCCTGTGTATCAACAATGCCATTGACCTTGTCACCTACGCACATTTCATCACTTGGCTGTAGATTCCTGACGTCATGCGCAACAATATCTGGGCGGTAAAAATGGGGGTTCCCCAATGCATTCGCATCAAAAAATAGTTCGCTTTAAAAAGTTACAATAAACATATTCATACCCCTTCGATTCCGTGGGACTTTTCTTCAGTTGTAAACACAACTGTAAAGAGTCAATTAGAATATATATCATTTTTATAGGATTTACTTACTTTCCCTTCGTTGAGATAACGGTTGCTGCAGTTTTCGTGAATTAGTGACGGTTTGTGACTAAAACCTTGCTGTTTTAGCGCGTCATAAAAAAATACAAGAAGACCGTTTGTTTTTTTAGTCATTTGCATAAGGCATTGAAGACTGGGATTCGTAAATGTGTTAAAGTAGGTCCTGTATTCTTACCACTTAAATATTACACAGCTTGCTAGATTCTATGATTGGTTAATTACCATGCGATATCAGTTTTAGTTTCACTCCACATTGCCAATGAAAATATAAGACATTTTTGCAAATCGATACATTCTGAATTGTAGCTTACTTTACACATATACTAATGAATATCGACATTTTGCGTTTTCTTTTCACAATATGCCTGTGCATTCTAGACATTCATAATTATGTATAGTATGTCGTAAAATCGTGCAAATATATTATTAATACTGCACATGTTAAAAGTATTCTATGTGTTATGATGTACACTAAATATCAGTAACCATTTTCATGTAGACTTGATGTACAAGTAAAATTGAAAGAATCAACCGTTGCCAAAAGGGTTCCGCGTCTCGTAGGGTTTAGCAATGCTTCTGTGGTCAAGGTTTAATCCCTGATAAATGATATGAAACTGTAAAGACTAATAGCTGGAGTAAAGGTATCAAATAACAAAAGAACTAAGGTGCACAAGTATTTAGGTCGGTTGAAAGAAAAGCATAAATTTTATTCTACATGTATGGTCAAGTTCACTCTGCAGCGCCTAACCAAGATGAAGGTGACATCGCTCTTCAGCGTTTTCTGTGTTTTGTAAGTTGGCATAGCCAAAGTTTGAGTAATAAAAACATTGTTTATTCCACTTTGTTCATATTAATTAACTTATTTAGATGATTTTTATACTTTCTCTTTCTTAAGAGAAACAACTTGCGTCAGGAAAGAGTATATTATGTCTATTAAATTAAAGACCGAGACGGCAGACATACAATTCAATATTCGAACTATATACGTTCTTCACATTCTGCCTATTTGATATGGGTTTGTTTTTCTGCCAGAAACGTTTTGAAAGTATTGTTTTTACTTAGGATGACATTATAAATACAATTTTGCCTAAACTATACTCTTCTGCAGCTTTAAATTATTGAAACCTGTTCAGTTTTGTTAGTTGAGCAGTGCACAAAGTAAATGAGTAAGATTAGTCTAATTGTACCAAGTCTTATAGTGAGGTTCCAGCTCAAAGAACTGCTCATGACACTATATATTATATGTATGTGCCCGGAAAAGTATTTAGCTAAACTAACGATAAATAAGTTTAGAGTGTTTTTCACCAGATTCCGGTTAGGTCTTACTGATTTGAAAATCCATCATAGAGACACTGCAGTTAACCCTTTGTGCATTTATTGTGATGTTATAGAAGATGAATGGCATTTCTTTTTTGATTGCTCACTGTATGCAAAATATCTGTCTAAACACATCGTTGGTATGAACCTGAGAGATCGTATAATTGTTTGGAAACGTCTGTTGAATAATGAAAGTGTCGAGGTTACGAGAGATATTGCAATGTATGTTTTCTATGCTTTGAAAGAAAGAGAGAGGGTTATGCCTGTGACTTGAGGAAAGCTGATGGGAAAATTTTGTATAATACTTATTGTTTCACATTTCTGCTCCCGATTTTTATTTGCTCACGTACCCACTTATTTTATGTCTACAGGCCGGAGGCCTAATCCTTTTTGACCGAATAAATTTCTTGTTCTTGTTGTTCTATTATTGTATGTGTGTGTGTATATATATATATATACAGTTTGATGTATATATATACAGTTTGATGTTGCCTGAGCTACCACCGAACGGCGCAAAAATAATTATTAACTATTCATTCTAATTTTCATTCAGTGCCGTGGGAGTCCATGGGCAGCCCGGGCCACGCGGAGGACTCAATCCTGAGGAAATCGTCGAGGTCATTCGTCATGGGGGCGTGCTGACGTACGATATTGACGTCAAGAGCTGCATCGCCAACTTGCCCAGCACACTTCCAACCTATTCGTTCGGCGAAGTGTTAAACGATATCTCTGTGGAGTATGCAGGGCCGGGCCAGTGGCACCTATACTCCACTGTGGAGCGACCTGTCAATGGTTCTAGATTCAATCTGCAAAGTATGAATTAATTAATTAACGTTTAATCAATTCATTACAGTATTGACAACAAAATTGTATGAAGGGAATATTAGACAGGTTTAAATCATCCTGTTCACACGTCGAATTCCTAGCCGGAAGTAGGAAAGCTCTTCGATATTTGAAAATCAGAATAGGTTCACAGCCGTTAAAATAGACCAGTTTTTTTTAATTAAAGTTTGATCAGTTTAATTTAGATATAATTTTTAGATTGCAACATACACATCGATTTCCTAATTTTTATATATTTAGTTTTGATTGCCAGTTTTAAGCGCAATAAAACTATCGCGAGGTGTTTTTTAAATTTTATTTCAAATTTTAAATTGGAGGATGTAGAAAAGCAAGTTACAGCATTCATCTTATCAGGGTGAATTTCAAAGATATGAACCAAATACAAGGAATAGCAAGATCAGATCGAGTCACGATCAACATTTGTGTGCTATTTAGACCTAATTGTATTATTTCCCTCTCGATTCCTTCTTTGTATGCTTTATAAAAGTGGACTGTAAGCTTACTTTGTTTGTATTTGTCCAAAATAATTTTATTTAACATTTGTTGTCGTTTAATGTTTGCATGCAGATATAAGTGTAATTATATTAATGTGTGACAGTTTTATCCTCATTGTCATTATCATTGTTGTTGATATTATTATTGTGATGTTTATTCCTTGTTGATTGTACTTGTACACCACAATGTAATTTCTTGTAAAAGATAATAAAGTTGTCTTATCTTATCTTATCTTACTTCAGATAAAGTCTGCAATCAATTTTATTTTGCATTTGTTTAGGCAACGTGTGGCGCGTGACAGAGCTGGATTTCGAACCCGACAGCCCCCAGGATGGCACCGCCACCATCACCATCACTGACATCGAACCAGTCACTGAAAAACCTCTGGCCAATGGCACGCTTACTTGCAAGATCTCCACAGGGTATGTTAAGAACTGCTTGTGTTTCTGATTGGGTTTGCTCGTTTATTTGTTCATGTTTATTTATTAGCAGCAATTATTATACCATTGAGTGATGAATGTGTTTTTTTGGGTTGTTGTTTTTGTGTGTATGTAAGATTGTGCCTGACTTGTGAGTGTGCATTTTGGCGACAGATCGTCGCAATTTGAGTCCTATTGAAAAGAAAACAAAAGTGAGTACTTAGCGACCAGTATAATGACATATAGGCCTTCTTGATGCGGGTGTGTTTGTCTCGGCAGTCTCCGATACACATTGTGATACCATCTTTTGATGCTGCACAGGGGATTCAAGATGGATGCCCAGAGACGTGGTGGAGCCGAAGTGGAGAGAATTGGAGAAGCGATGGATGGCTTCCTGCGTGGAGAGTTGCTGACCTTCTCCGTAGACATCAGTGCCTGCACCAAGAAGACCCCGTATGAAGAATTCATCCATCCTCATAAAGTGCAGCTGGGAGCCAATGAGTTCTGGCTCTCTCGTATCGCTGGTCAGTGCACAGTAAATACGTTTTCTTCAGGAAAGGCGCAACACCTTTGGTTCCTCTGTTTGGTGGTTAGATCAGTAAAACTAGGCTATAGTTGAACAAAGCATAAAAAATGCATATTTTTAAACAGAAATGTCATTTCATTTTATGAAATCCAGTTCGTTATTATATTTTACACGTTTAATATTATTATTTTTTATTTTTTTTGGGGGGTGGGGGTGTAGGGGGAAGGTTGGGGTGGTGGGTGAGGGTGGGTAGGTGGGTGGAACAACGAGTGATGATGATGATGATGATGATGATGACGACGACGACGACGATGGTAGTGGTGATAATGATAATATGGTGACTGATGGTGATAATGATGACGATCCACGATGATGATGACAACGACGCCGATGATGATGATGTTTGTGATGGTGACAGTGGTGGTGGTTGATGATGGTGATGATGATGATGATGATGATGATGGTTGTGATGGTGAAAGTGGTGGTGGTTGATGCTGGTGATGATGATGATGATGATGATGATGATGATGATGATGATGATGATGATGATGATGATGATGATGATGATGATGATGATGATGGACAGATTTCCGTATCCCCGACAACGCGCCTGATGCAGTGGAGTTCACCTCCATCCTGGATGGCTCCGGTCAACGCGAGGTCTTTAACGTACGCGTTCAGGGAGACAACACAGTAAGTTGACCACCAACTCATTCATACCCATCCTCCCCCCCCCCTCCCCTTTCCTTCAACCTCCAGCTAGTCCGACATCTTTACTAGGATAACTAAAACTATTCAATGTTACTGACGTTAAAAGCCTCTAATGTCTTTTTTGCCATAGACTGTCCATGTCACGTATCGTCTCGATTTTTGGTTTCGTTTTCACGTTTTGTTGTACGGGCCCATCCTCTTCTATCTTGCCGTATAGGCTGAAAGTCTAAAGGCAATCGATTCATTGTTCATTGTTCCTACATAACTATATTATCGTAGTAATAATATAATGAACAGCTGTGTGTGTCTGTCTCCTTATTTACCGATTTGCATAGGGACATCACGCGGCTTGAGTGCTTGTAAAACGGATCCTCTAATGGCGCAGAGCTAGAGGTAGACCTACGTTGTAGTTTATGACGTCAGTGGCGATGCTTTTACCGCTTTGCATGATGATGACGACAACGATGACGACGACAACGACGATGACGATGCTGCTGCTGCTGCTGATGATGATGATGATAATGCACATGCTTACACTGCTGCTGCTAGTGATGATGATGATGATTCTGCTGTTGACGATGATGACATGCTTCTGCTGCTGGTTCTGCTGCTGAGGATTATGATGAGGATGATTACACGGGTCATTTTTTTGCTACTGCTGCTGCTCATCTCACTGTCGAAGATAATGATGACGGTGATAATAATACCGATGAGAATAACGACAGCGATGTATGTGTTCAGGTTGAGATCAAGATGTACGCCCTGACCCGATCTGGTAGTCAGCCGACCCCTGTGGTCGTCTTCGCCTGCACTTTGGGCTTGCAAGGCAGCTTCCACATGTACCGCCTCTAATTTCCATCGAAAGGGAGTTTTCAGACCTGCAGCTTGCTTTAATCGGATCACAGGAGCATTACACAATTAAGTATGGTACCTGGTGCATGCTCAGTAGCAAAACTGTAGAGATGGCGCAGGCGTGTATGATGAGAGTCAGTAGTCTCCGAGCGTCTGTACAACGTAAGCTGGTTGATGACTATAGCATTTTAAAAGTATAGTTTTATAATTTAATATATGATTTTTTTTTCTTCATGAGTACAAAGTGACATACAGCTCTAACAGTAACTTTATAAGACTTTTTATTTTTTTAATTAGGCTTACAAAAAATACTGTTTGAGTAAAGAACGAACACCCAACACAGACAGCAGAAAGTCTCGCCAAAGGATTTACTGCAATAAGTAGTTTGGACATAGTCCTGATCTTATAACATACGATCTTCCCAGAGATAAGACATTGACAGGAAATATCTGCCTCGATCTTCTTCTCTGCTGCCGAACGGTGGAGTCATTGGCAGAAAGTGCAAATGCCCAATACGATTTTATCCAATCCTATATTGTATCTTATGCAGGATTTAAACATTTCACTAATTTCACAAATATTTCTGTGTCGCGATTATGTTTTTCGTGTCATTTGTCTCGGGCGATTATAGTGCTAAAAATAAGAATCCACAATAATTACAGCAATATATCCAATGACATTTTGTAGAAAAAGAACTTGCTTATTGTACATCCTCATTATTTCTGCAGAAAAGAGAACACGCAAACTGTTATAGACTGAATCCTATTTCATTGTAGAATTAGAACCTTTAGCTTTATCACTAATTAATGTAGAATTGTACTTCTGATTATCTGCGAATGTCAATGAAATGTTTGGAGTATTGAAATAATTAAACATTCTTTGCTGCTTGTGTTTTGGTGATTTTCTTCTTCTTTTTCTTCTTCTTCGCTTGTCATTTAACCACAATGTTGGTGACTTGTGACAAGGATTTTACATAATGTGATAAGAAACTGGGGTGGGAGGGATGGAATTAACAAAAGAAAACAAATCATGTTTCCCTTTCTGAATATACTTTTTAATTCCTCGTTTAATTTCACTCTAACACGTGACATTTGCTCAAAGGCGTACTGGGGTATTTCCTTGCAATAATATGTCTCTCTCTCTCTCTCTCTCTCTCTCTCTCTCTCTCTCTCTCTCTCTCTCTCTCTCCTCTCTCTCTCTCTCTCTCTCTCTCTCTCTCCACCTACACATCCATCACATCGTATAATCTTCCTCTTTATCTTGTGACGAGGAACACGTTATAAAGTTGAATAGACTGACCTACATTAAATTATAATTAATGCGGATATTTGGGTTTATAAATACACGCTACTAGCTCAACGGATTTCATTATGTTGTATTTTGCTTCGTGTTTGGCAAGATTAACGTTAAGGACTGAATAACATGACAGTTTAATTTGAATCACGAGTTTTCTCACCAATCCTTCCCACCCGAATCCCTGGTTAGCGCTGCTCTGCGGTTGCGCGCTTTTAGCGCTGAGAAGGCAACTTAAATTTCGATGGCATGGGGAAGGGAAGAGGGGTTGGGTAGGGGGAAGACAAATATGTAAAAACAATCCTTACTTATATATATATATTCATAGTCGTAACATTCTCTCTCTCTCTCTCTCTCTCTCTCTCTCTCTCTCTCTCTCTCTCTCTCTCTCTCTCTCTCTCACACACACACACACACACACTTACGCATGATGCTAACAGATTCTCGCTACACACACCTTCTCTGTTTGTCTGTCAGTATACCTGTCTCTCTTCTCAGACTTCCATAGTGCATCACTTCACAACACTTTCCTAATTACCCCTCCCTTTTCATGCAGGGTTTCTTTTACTGTTTGTGTGTCACAAAATCGAAACATTGCAACAATTAAAATAAACACAATCTATAGCCTATCGATCTTCGTCTGATAATAATAATAATAATAATAATAATAATAATAATAATAATAATAATAATAATAATAATATAATCACTGTTATATGTAATTCGTACAAGTTTGTATTAAATGTGCGCCGATTTCCGAGAAAGCACGCCGACTCGGGGCCCAAACGGTGCATGTCTACTATTAATAAATAAGTCGTGTGTATGTAGTTATGAGTCGACACTTCATCACGGAAGACTCAGAAAAAGCCGTGGCAAACTGCCATCACACGTAATTCTGACGTAGACACCAATTATGAGGGGAATAAAACCACCTCATGTTCATTTATAAAAATAAAGTCGAGTCAACGAGTCCCGTGATCACACCATACCCACGAGCAGCGTTACAGGAACTTTCCTGTTCTAAAAATAGCGGCAATTGACGGAAAATCCCACAAAAAGACAACTGCAAGTAAGTTTTCTCGTCAGTCCTTTTCACTCGCTTAACAGTTGCGAATCTGACAAAACAACAGTTTAGATTTTACTCTGTAGACCTAGAAACTGAACCGCGTCGACGAAACGAATTTCTGCTGTATCCAAATTCACAGCCTGAATCTGGACAGCTTCTACAGGGATGGGCCTGCCGGAAGTCGTTGAAAGTAAGTTTCGATTTCTCTGATTCTATTTACTGCATCCTCCAGCTCAAGTAACCACAGGCTTTGAAGTCCGTATATGTATCGTATGTATATGTATAGTATGTAATTGAGCCTGTGAAGTAACAAGCCCACAGAAAACACACATTTGTTTTTTTTGTTTTTTTGTTTTTAAAAAAATAATTACCAGGAATGATTATGCTGATACTGTATCTTCACTCCTCCCCTTCCCCCCGTTCCTCACCTCTGTGTGTGCTTGACTGTGTGTGTGTGTGTGTGTGGTGGTGAGGGAGGGGTGTGTGTATGTATGTATGTGAGTGTGTGTGGCTACGTAGAAACGCCGCTATTCTGACATACACTTGAACCTCTATGTACTTTCTTTTGACAGAGTAGAGGGTTAGGGTTAGCCTCAAAAAATGGACACATTTGTAAATAATGTCAAAGTAATGTTTGTAGAGTTTCATGAAAGTCATCACAACGGCGTTTCTACACGGTTGTGTATGTGTGTGTTTGTGTGTGTGCGTAGGTGTGTGTGTATGTGTTTGGTTTTGTTTGTTTGTTTTGGTTATTTTAAACAAATATAAATAAATGCATGGGTTTCCCAGATTCCACGTGTTCTTACTCAGTGTTCTTAATAATTGTTTTTAGTTTTCTTGTTCTTGCCAACGGTGGATCGAGCTTATGTAGTCACCAGAGAGCGTTTTTTGTTTGTTTGTTTGTTTGTTTTATTCGGAAAGAGCGCAACTTAAAATGTAAGAATAAGATTTTTTTTTTTTAAAGGCTATTTTTTCTCTTCTAACCCTGACCCTTACCTTAACCCTCTTACTTCAAATTTGTCCAGAAAACAGCCCATCCCGGATCGTGTGACAAATTCGTTAACCTCTTTCTTTTTTCCCGCCTGGCTATAATTATTACTAGCACTTCACGTCACATTATATGCCTACTCCACAGAGAGGAACAGAGAGAGAGAGAGAGAGAGAGAGAGAGAGAGAGAGAGAGAGAGAGAGAGAGAGAGAGAGAGAGAGAGAGAGAGAGAGAGAGAGAGCAGCAAAAAAAAAAAAAAAAAAAGAGAGAGAGAGAGAGAGAGCAGCAAAAAAAAAAAAGTTATCAGGCAGCAGTTTGAATAAAATAATAACGCAATAACCCCGCCAAAGATTGAAAAAAAAACAAGACCCAATAAAATATGTGATCGAGGCACAATAACTTGCTTAGCTTCACTAGCATTCATACAATTAGCATTAGCATCCATACAGTTAAGATTTCAGCATAAGTATTTATAAGTATTTATACAGCTAAGACTTCGGCATATTGTTTTCTGTTATATTTGAGGAGCTACAAATCTCATTATTGACCCTGTGTGGACTTGCTCGGTTTTGTCAGATCACTGCAGATAAGAATTGATACTGTTATCTGTTAAAATTTAAGCATAAGCATCCATATAAAGTACATCTCAGTTACCTTAAAGAAATCTCAGAGTATTTACATTTAAAAAAATCATATGTTACAGCGGTGTTATGAACAGTTGTTCTCGTTTTGTTTGCTTGAAAAAAACAACGATCAACTATCGAGTTCTGTATCCATGCACTTTCGGTTTTACTTCTATACTTAACAGCTCAGTCCTGTGAACAGTCGTCATTTATTGACCCATTTAAAGACATTCCAGAGGGAATTGGAAGTGCACGAGAGTAGAAAAATCTGCCTCGTAGATTGATTGATTGATTGATTTATTGTTGCTTTAGGTCCAGCGGACTCTTCCGAGCCAAATCAGGACCGGACAACCCCCGATCCGCATGAAAGATCTGCTGAAACAACCCCAGTGGGAAAATTGAATGCCCTCCACCGGCCAGTCACTTTACAATAAAGACATCCCACGCGGCTGAGGGTTGACCTCAACTACGCGAACCCCCGGTTGCAAAAACAAAATAGAATACAAACATCATTATAAATCATCAACAAAACACATACATATAAAATGCCTATAGTGCTAAATAGTACAATCATAGGAAGCCCTAGTGACCACCCGGCAGAAAGCGTCCAACACTCCCAAGCTGATCCAACAGACCTCATACACAAACAAGGAGTCTTGTCCAGGAAGAGTTTTCAAGAAAAAAGGTAGGTCATTGATCTAGCGAAGAAGAAGATAGTATAGCAGAGTGAAGGACAGAGCAGGAATGGGAAAGAGTAAATGAGGAAGACAGCGACAGTGGGAATTTAAAGCACTAAATTTCCATAAAGTGGGGATACTATTTATACTGAAAACCCCCGGCACTCCAACGGGGGTACTGTTGCCGCAGTGAATCTGTCTTGCCTATAAAGGAAAGACAGGTTTTCAACTGTGGCTTTCACTTTTCCCTTTATAGGTTTGAACAATCAGTGGCAAGATTGCTCATGACCCCAAGGGGTTGCCTCGTAGATAGCTAAAGCTACAAGCCATTTCAAATATGTTATACACTTTGAATTTATATAAAACTGCCCTGATCGAGCATGACCTGACCTGTGGGATCAGCACGAACTACAATCAAAGACAATATATATTGTCTTTGCTACAATGGCATAAGAAATATTTTAATTTAATTTATACCGTCGAGCACCAGTTAAAATTACAGCTATGATAGTCTCCTAGCGCTCAAACCGAGTTACCATTATCACGAGATAATTGAAATTAACACATGTTCTGTGTAATTTAGAGAGATACCGGTAATCCACAGTGTTAATTAATAATTATCAGTATTTGCCACGCCTTCGTAGCGCCAAAATCTGATAATTACAACTATCATGAGATAATTACAACTATCTTAGGAAAATTACAATTATCATGCTAGAACTGATAAAGTCTCCGTTTGGTTTGTGGTTGTAAAGGTCAGAGCAGTATACTCTGACCTCTTGTTCTTCTGTAACCTTTATGCCAGACTTGCTTTGGATCGTGGAGACCTTGGGCCGTTTAACACTTCTCATCCGCTTCACAGTCTGGTAGGCCTTCTTGCTGTTGTTCTTGTTCAGACTGTGATCTATTTCCTGACATTGCTCTTCTAGCCAGTTCTCCTTTGCTGTGCGCATGCCTTTTCGGACGTCATTGTTGATTTTTCGGTAGGCATCAACTCCCTGTGAGGTGTTTTTTTTCTTTTTCATCTCTCCGTTTATAACACAGGTTCCAAAGTTCAGGTGTGATCCATGGTTTCTTCTTTGGGCATCTGTCACAGCTGAGTTGAAGGTGGTGGTCAAGCTGAATTGAAGGTGGTGGTCATGGTGTTGACATCTACTTTACCAGCTTCCAAAATGAGCAGTGGTGCAAATGTCCCTCCAATTCCGGCTTGGAATATTTCTGCCACCTCCGGGTCCTGCAGTTTGACCAGGTCGAACTTCAGTCTGGTGCACTTTGCTGTGTTTACTCTCTTCAAGTGGAGCAGGAAGGACATCATCACGCGATCGTGGTCACTTCCGATGTCTGCTCCTGGAAAAATGCGTGTCCTGCCAATGTTGATGCTTGATCTGAAGCGTGTCTTGACCAAGATGTAGTCAATCTGGTTGTGATGCTCCCCGCTGGGAATGTGCCATATCCATCGTCGGGATTTTTTGTGGAGACCAAGCGTGTTTACCGGTATCAGATTGTTGTATCTGGCTAACTCCAAGAGTCTCAGACCCCTGTCATTTGTCTCGTTGTTGCAGTGGGGTCCATATGTGTCTCCCCAGTTGTGGTGCGCATCTTGGCCAACCTTGGCATTCCAGTCGCCTTGCACTGTGACTATGTCCTTCTTGGGCACTTGGTCAAGGACAGCCTGTAGATGTTCATAGAAATCCTCCACTTCGTCATAATCTGATGTTGGGGCATAAACCTGGATGAAGGTGATGTTGAAAGGGGCTGCTCTCAGACGGATGGTAATGAGTCTACTGGAGACTGGGCGGCAACCCATGACAGTGGCTAGAATTTCTTTGTGAACCAAGAAACCAACGCCGTGTTCGCGCCTGTCATCTCTACCGCATCTCTATGTATATAGTAACGAAGTAGTGAACTCTATCTATCCTATCCTATCCCGTAACTCGGAGGTCGTAGGGCACCACAGATGATCTTTTAACCAGCGTACTCCATCTTTCCCTGTCCTCAGCAACCCTGATCGTTTCACTCATTGTCAAACCTGTCCATTCTCCAATGTTGTCCTCCCACCTCTTTTTCGGTCTACCTCTTCTTCTACCTCCTTGCACTGTGCCTTGCATGATGGTCTTTGCAAGACCTGATGATCTGGTGACGTGGCCATACCATCGGAGTTTCCGTTTCTTCACTGTGAGCAGGTCATTGTGTTGTCCAATGGCTTGTGTGATGGTCTGTCGGATTTCGTCGTTGGTGATGTGCTGGGTATAGGAAATGCCCAGAAGTCTTCTGTAGCACCTCATCTCCATGCTTTGTATTCTTCGTTGTAGATCTGCTGTGAGGGTCCATGTTTTGCAAGCGTATAGGAAGATGAAGATGACAAGGGAGCGCAGCAGTCTTACCTTGGAATGTAGGCTGATGGTCCTGCCTTTCCAAATTGGCTTCAACCTCGCCAGAGCAACAGTTGTTTTGTGCGATTCTGGAGAGGACTTCTTGTCTGGACCCATTGTCTGATACAATGGCTCATAAATATTTGAAGCTATGCACGGTGTTGAGAGGTGGTGTCAAGCCTCTGTACCAGCTGTTCAAGTTCTTGTTCCTCTCCAGCCAATTCATCAATGTTATCCGCAAAACGAAGGTTGGAGATTGCTCTTTCCCCTATGCTGACTGTGCCTTCGTGATCTGCAAGGGCATCTGACATGATGCGCTCTAGGAAGATGTTGAAGAGTATTGGAGAGAGTAGGCATCCCTGACGCACACCGACTGTTATTCTAAACCAGTTTCCGATGGCGCTGTTGTGGAGGACTGCACTGGTAGCCTTGTCATACAGGCTTTTGATGACTTCAATAATGTTAGGGCTGATGTTGTACACTCTCATGGTTGCCCACAGAGCTGCATGCCAGACTCGGTCAAACGCCTTTTTGAAATCTACGAACACATAATATAGATGTTGTTGGTTCTGTAGCCTGTAGGTATTTCTCTCAGATTATTCTGAGGTTGAAAATCTGTTCAGTGGTACTTCGCCCTGCCCTGAATCGTGCTTGTTCTTCAGCTATGATTTGTTCAGCTTGGGGTTTCAACCTGTTGAGTATTATTTTCAGGAGGACCTTGCTGAGATGGCTGATGAGGCTGATGGTGTAATTTTCACATTCCTGAAGGTAACCTTTTTTGGGAAGAGTGATGACAAGCGACTGGGTCCATGGTGGAGGCCACTCCCCACTCTGCCAGATCTTGTTACAGATAATGGTGAGTGTGTCAATCATCACTCCTTTCCCCTGCTTGAAGTAGTTCTGCGGGTATGTTGTCCACTCCCGCAGACTTTCCCTTCTTCAGCGATTGCACTGCTGCCTCAACTTCTTCTCGGAGAATTGGGAGGGTTTCTTCAACTTCTCTGTTATGAGGACATGCTAGAACTGATGGGTCCGTTTGGTGTGTGGTTGTAAAGGTCAGAGCAGTACTCTGTCCATCTGTCCAAGACTTCTTGTTCTTCTGTAAGTGTACTCTACCAGGGAAAATTTTTAAAAAAAGTATGCCTATCGGGTGACGTGATCTTGGTGACATCATAATTTGTGGTTTTTTTTTCTTCTCTTTTACTAATCCTATTTTCTCCCAAGCTACTGGAGGGATTTGGTTCAAGTTTCGTATGTAGCTTACTTAGACTTTACCTGTGCCTCTAAAGTAAAACCTATCTTATACTACCATATCCCGTAACTCGAAAGTCTTTGGGGCAACACAGATGATCGTTTAACTAGCGTACTCTATCTTTCTCTGTCCTCAGCAACCCTCAGCTTCCTTCAGTGTCAAGCCAGTCCATTCTCGAATTCTTCTTCTGCCTCCTTGCACCGTGCTTTGCAGGATGTTCTGGTGACGTGGCCATACCATATGAGTTTCCGTTCCTTCACCACTGTGAGCATGTCATCGTGTTGTCCAATGGCTTGTGTGATGGTCTGTCGGACTTCGTCGTTGGTGATGTGCTGGGTATAGGAAATGCCCAGAAGTCTTCTGTAGCACTTCATCTCCATGCTTTGTATTTTCGTTGGAGATCTGCTGTGAGGGTCCATGTTTCGCAAGCGTATAGGAAGATGGAGACGACAAGGGAGCGCAGCAGCCTTACCTTGGAGGTTAGATATGGTCCTTTCTTTCCAAATGGGCTTCAACCTTGTCAGGGCCGCAGTTGTTCACTTTGTGCTATTCTGAAGAGGGACAGGGACCCATTGTCTGATATAATGGCTCCTAAATATTTGAAGCTATGCACCGTGTTGAGGGATTGCCCTTGGACTTTGATGTCCGTGTTGATGCCATTGGTGTTGGTGGTCATCATTTTGGTCTTCTCTGCACTTATTCGAAAGGCTCTGGAGGTGGTTTCAAACCTCTGTATCAGCTGTTTAAGTTCTTGATCCAGGCAATCCATCAATGACATCCGCAAAACGGAGGTTACTCTACCCCCTATACTGACTGTGACTTGTGATCTGCAAGGGCGTTTGACATGATGCGCTCCAGGAAAATTGGAATATTTCTGCCACCTCCGGGTCTTTTCTGGAAATTTAGTGCTTTAAATTCCCACTGTCGCTGTATTTCTCCTTTGTTCTTTCTCATTCCTACTTTGTTCTATGAATCTACTATACTATCCTCTTCTTCACTAGGCCAGTCATCTATCTGTTATCTTGAAAACTCTTCCAAAACTCCTCATTTGTGTATGTCTGTTGGGTCAGCTTGGACATTATTGGACGCTTTCTGCCAAATGGTCACTAGGGCTTCCTGTGATTATATTATTTAGCAATGTAGGCATTTTATATGTACGTGTTTTGTTGACATTTTATAATGATATTTATATTCTATTTTGCTTTTGTAAAGGGGGGTTCGATAAATAGAGTATAGCCTCAGCGTCCCCTGCGTGGGATGCCTTAATTGTAAAGTGACCGGCTGGTGGAGTGCCTTCAGTGTTACCAATAGGGTTGTTTCAGCAGATCTTTTATACGGATCAGGAGTGAGTCCTCTTTCAACCAAGTTTTGGCCCTGATTTTGTGGTTCTGATTCGGCTCTTTGCAGTCCGCTGGACCATGTAAGCAATGAATAACTAACTAACTAGCTAACTAACTCTCTTTCAAACAATATTTAGTGTTCCTTCCCATTTCTATTGCCAGTTAGCCAGTTTGCGCACACTTTTTCCGCATGAACATATTTCCAAAGGACTGCTTCTCGTATCTTCAAAATACAAACTCGAAACTCAAAAGCAAAAGAAACATAAGATTACTGTGTGTGAAAAAGAGAGAGAGAGAGAGAGAGAGAGAGAGAGAGAGAGAGAGAGAGAGAGAGAGAGAGAGAGAGAGAGAGAGAGAGAGAGAGAGAGAGATTACTTGATAGTAAGTAAATCGGTACCTAAAATTAAATCGCATTTGGTTTGGGTATTATGCTTACTATCAAACAACATTATTATGAATAGACCAAATCGTTGTGGCAAGTTCAGCACGCAGGAGTGCTGCATATCACTTGACTTTTCTACTGTTTGTCACAATGTATAGAGACTGTTAGATAAGCGATGCCGAGGCCTATGCCACTAGTGATCATCAAAACGACGATATGCAAATCTTGTTCAGTTAAGCTTAATGGTCGCTTGGCCTATAATAGTTGACGATTTTGAAGTGAAAACCAAAAATATATATGATATCATGTTTAAATCTCACTCCACATGTAGGCCCAATGTCAGTGAAACGCATCGCATAGTTATTGTCCGGTTCCGATTAGGAAACTGAGCTCACAACCCTCTTCCTTTATTTATGTCTTATTGAGGTTTGATATTTACACATACGTACACACAAACACACACACATACATCCACCACCACCCCATCTTCCTTTTCGCACCCTCCATCCCCCCCAGCCACACATATACCACAAACTTCTATTTTTTTTCCTCTTCCTTCCGAACTTGAGTTTGAGTCAAATAAGCAAAATCTTCTTTCCTTTATAGCCTAATATTATTTTTTTCATTTCAATCTTACTCTTTCCATTTCCTGTGACTTGAAAAAAAAAAGAAGAAAGGTAATAATGCTGCGCTGCTGAAAGGTGGCCCAGGGTGTTTCCTATCCTATCTGTATCATATCCTATTCTATAAGATAAAAGGCTTTGATACCATTCACAGCATGGGTGGACCGGTGTGCATGTTGTGCGCTGTTTGTGCCGTTCATTAGCTGCCCCCACCCTCACCACCACCCCCGCTCCTGCACCCTCTCCCCACCTCCACCCCCCCCCCCAAAAAAAAAAAAAGTCTGGCTATCTAAATGATCACTATGCATAGCCATGGATTGGCATAGCTGTAACCTTCTTTGCTATACTTACGTACAGTACTCACACTGCGTAGCTGAGACTAGCCAAGGTTTATATTCCACGTTTGTGGAGAGGCGAAGTCTGTGTACGTATCTTATTGCGTCACCCTATAACTATAAATCTAGAGCGAGAGATCAGGTAAAATCGTAATATATAATAAAATACATACGTGTACATTATTAATATATTCATACCGAGCACACACGTTCTTTCTAAAAAAATTCTTCTGCAGCGTACTTGCAGTAGTGCATGGAAGTAAATTGTTCCTTTTGACTTCGTAAATTTGTTTGCATGTAGCTATGTGCGTACCTATTTTCAATCGTTGTTTAGTTGATTTATTTGTTAAAGTATTTCTATTTTATTTTAATCGGTTTAAATCCTAGGAGTAGATTTGCACACGAGAATACGTATTACACTAAAGATATTTAAATCTGAATGCAGATATTGTACTTATCTTATTCACTGTACATTCATTCATAATTAAAATTAATGTCCTCAACACAGCGCGTATAGGAACAAAAATAAATAAATAAATATTGTTCATGCCTTTGGCTTAAATTCTGCCTCGAATCCCCGCTCCACCGCGCTGCCTTGCCACGTCGCGGGGCGGTGTTGCTGTGCGGATAGCCACTCAACGGGTCGTTCCACTTTGAGTCAATCTAATATGGCGACTGCTCTTTGAGATTGCTGGGACAAGTACGCAACCTTCGAGTAACCCATTTAACTTCTTTTCCAGCCATGGCTACCCCAAAACTAAAAGCCAGAGGGAAGGCAGTGGTGTCCGGCAAACATCAAAGTAAGTTATTTGATTAGACTTTTTTGTTTGTTTCTGGCTTAATCCTTGAAAACATAGTGACACTTTTTCGGGAAAATTCATTCAGGTCAATCTCGCCATCGAAACGGAAATGAGTTTCTAAAGCATTTTAGGCTGTTGTTTTAGGTTAGTGAACATTTTTAACGACCGAAGGGAGTAAATTACCACATTTTGTTAAAACGATTTCAAATGGAAGCTGTGAATTAATTGATTGATTATCTGCATTTCAAGAAGGAATTCCCGGTTGTTCTATTTATAGTTTATGACATCAGAGTGGGAACCTTGGGAAATCGTTTGTGCCAGTTCGGGGAACCAAGTGGGAAAACCAAAACTGGATTCTTTGCATTCTTTCCATTTATGACATCAGGTTTTGTGTAATTTACACTAGCACTAAACGTTGTATCCAACAGCACTTTTAAAAGAAAATATTGTAATTGGTGACAGTTTTGGCTTTGGTTAACAGTAATACTTCTTTTATATTTAAAAAAAAAAAAAATAAAATAGTAAAATTGCAAACATCATTGCATGGCGTAGACTTTCAAAAAATAATAGATTGTTTCCTTTTTTTTTTTTTTTATTTTTTTTTTCTTTTCGTTTTTAAAAAAAAAAACCAGGATACAGGGATTTTAAAAAAATTGGTGCAGATTAATATAATAGTTAATACGCTTAATTAACTATATTACACAAATTAGAACTGTCTTGCTTTTTATAGCATTTACATTTTCAAGGATATAACATTTTAGTCCATGAAAGGAGTTTTTGCGAAGGCTATGCTTTGCCTACATCCTTGTTAGACACATACACGCACACACACTATATATATATATATATATTGGGTTGTAGGAGTTTCAACTTCATGTACTTTGTTTCAAGGGTATGAAGCATTTGAACCAACCATGACCAGACCTGAGGTGAAGATTGTGAAGTGCATCGGCTTCCAGAAGTTCCGCTATTGTGGAGAGAATAGACCAGGCAAGAAATACCAGGACAAGGACTTCCTTCAGTTGGCGGTGAGTAGCGTAGCATTATGAAGTTGTAGTTTCAACACAGTATGGTACAATACGATTCAATATATAAATACTGCAGAATATGATATGATGATTAATATTATGTGATACAGTAAGATATACAATATGGTGCAAACAAAAAGATGTTTTTTTTTAACCCATTACAGGAATGCATACTTCCTCTTTGTGTGGTTTCTGAATCACTTTGATAAACAACGAAAAGTGAGTAACGCATAATACAGCATGATTATCATGATTATGAGGATAATGTTATACAAAGCAATTTAAATACAGATTAAATTAAAAAAAGAAAAGTGAAAGTGAACAAAAACTTGTTGTTTACGCATCAAGTAAGATGAATGGTGGAGGAGTTGGACTTAGAAAAAAGGGTGTGGCAAGTTCGGACTAAGTTAATACTTGTGTGCAAGTCCAACTTGCATAATATAATCAGCAACGATCAACAAATTGATCCTGGATATTATTGGGAGAAGAATATTAAATGTTGCATGTTAAACGTGCTGATGTAATGTTTCCTTTCAGTTGTGACTGTCATTGCTATTGGTATTGGTATTGGTATTTTAATACTTTCTGTTTTTGTAGTTGGTCCACTTGAGTGGAAAGAACGTCAAGGTGCACATTGTGTGTTTTGATGCGGAGCGTCAGAATGAGATTCACCCCAATGGCTTGGTGGGGAGAGACTGCGAGTGTGGCGTTTACACCAAGGTCTACCCTATTAGTAAAAGCACCCAGATAATCAGGTACATAGTTGTTTTTGTTTCCCATGTTTTTATTGTTGTCATGCAGTTTTACACTGTTGATAATTTAAAAAATTTAATGTGTTTTTTTATTTTAAAACGCTACCAACCACTAGGGCAGAGATGGAAAGCTCAGGATTCAACAGTTTCTGTGTAATATATTCTTAACCCTGTTTTCTGTGTTGAAACATTTTATAATATTCACACTGGGCTGTTTGATGCAGCAGCTTCTGGCACTTGAGCATTTTTTTTAGTAGGACTTGCAGCATTTAATACTATTGTATTATGCTGAGTTAACAAAGTGAGCTTGGCTTAGCCCATGAGCTGTTTGTCACACTTCTTTATCTATAATCACCATTTTTGACACTGCATTTCATAGGATTCCATACTTGAGGACGGAGAGAATCTTGACCAAGAAGACGGCAAAGGATGGAAGCAACCAACCAGTTTCTGAAGTTTTCCGTTCTAGGGCTGGTATTTTGCCTTCTCCATACAAAGGTACACTTTACTAGATTGTGTATTTGTTTACTTTCTGCAACAAAATTACACTGTCCTGTGAGTGTGTGCAGCATTTTGTTAGCTGTAATACACAATGTTCTGGTATTCTTTTGCTGTTGGGACCCTTCAGTTTAACTCTTTTACCGCCAAATATTACATAGCAGAATGGTGCCCAGTTGCAAACATTTATATAAAAAAAAGATTTTGAAGTTTTTGAGAGAAGAAAAACTATATCTCCAAAAATACTTCTGCTGGTAAAGACTACATTTTGTGGGCTCAAAGAACTTTTGAAAAAGTACAAATATGAATGATCTCACATGCTTAGCAGCAGATAAAGTGTCCACAAAGTAAAATTGATGCATTTCGGTTCAGTTATTCTTAAGAGAAGTCAAAAAGTGGGTTTTGAACAAAAAAGTGAAATTAGGAGCAACGGATTGACTGACTTACTGACAAGCACACTGCTGCTGAAGGATGACCCATGGTCTGAAGTACCCATATACCAAAATCTCAACAAAATCACTTCATCTCTGTTTTTGAGGTATTGAGCAAAAGATATTTAGCAACAAAACAACAAAATAACTCCAGTGATTTTGACCTTCGCGGTAAAACAAATAGGATGGCTTGGGATGCAGACCACTATCCTAGTAATGTTCCTATGAAGTTTGGCCCAAATCCGTTCAGCGGTTCTTGATATATGGCTTCCAAAGAACCGATCTACACTGACATTTTTTAATCATTCTGATTCCCATCTATTTCAAAGTATTTCCAGGTAAGTTTGGAAATACAAAAACAACCCTGGATTATTAATATGGGTTTAGTATGCTTTTCTTCTACCTTAAAATCACATTGGATTGACCTTCTCTCTTTTGTTTGTTTTTCTCTAGAAATATGTGAAAGCCAGATTGATTCCCCTCAAAGGTATGACACCACTCGAGTGTGCTTTGGCATCATCTGTACAATCGAGGGAGAAGAGGCTGCACCCATCTTTTGTCTCAGTAATGTTGTCCAGAATGCAAGTAAGTCTGGTCATATTGTTTTGGCACTACAAGACATTTTTATACAAGAAAATTTGCCATAATGATATGGGCAACATAACATAAGCATGAAACAAGAACAAGGATAACATCATAATCAATGATTAGTCAGATTCCAATTGATTCCATCACCATTCATTCAAATAAACATTCTCAGACCCCCCCCCCCTCCCCCCTCAACAATCAAAACTATTAAGAAATAAAATTATTGCTACAAAAAAAAATATATAGAGTGATATAAATAGCATGACTAAAAAGGAATTATAATTATAACAATTGAATGTATAAGTTAAGACTGGGGGGTGGGGGGGGGGTGGTGGGGGGGAATAGATAAGATGCTTGAAAAAAAACTGTACTGAAAAAATAAAATGTTTACTAACAAGTAAAGTTCGCGACATGATCTATATTAGTTTTCATTTATCATTTTGCACCTTTGACATAGTGCAGTGTACTGGTATGTTTTAGCATCTTCTGTTTGATAATTTGTTCAAAACTCTAGATCTTCTTGAAAAAGAAAGTTAGAAATGTAGTTCTTTTGTTAGAACTCCTACCTTTTTCATTTATAATTTGGCATAGCATCGAACTTCATGTGAGTTTTGTTTTATGTAGATTTTTAACAACTCATCTGTGCCATTGATGAAAAAATACTTTAAAGAAATTTTTCTTCTTCCCAACTGGTAGGTGAGAAAACCATGCTGAAAATCCTGAAGTTGAGCACCGAGTATGTGTCGGCCCAGGAAGGTGGTTTGGTGGACATCTTTACCACTGAAGATGGCCCTCCCCTCACTGCAGGTAAAGTTCAAGAGTTTATTCTGGAATCCTCTTTGAATAACACTGTGGGTGGTGTTAGTGTTTTTAGTTCATTGATGGCAGTAGAAAGAAGCTTGTTTGAAATCTAAGGCTGATGACCACTCTTTTCCCATCACGTGAAAATAAAAATAGGATTAAGATCAAATTCCTAAATAAACCGAAAGTAGGTCAATGAGAGTTGCTTCCCATGAAGTGCGGGGTACACAATACATGTTGACAGCTATTTAGGAAGTACTCCTAAATAAACCGAAAGTAGGTCAATGAGAGTTGCTTCCCATGAAGTGCGGTACAAAATACATGTTGACAGCTATTTAGAAGTCATTTCTTCACAGTATTTCATCCAGATTTATGTATTTTTGACTCGCATGTATAGCAATGTGAGTCAATGGCCTTACTCCCCTCCCTCCCCCGCCCCCCCCCCCCCCCCTTCACTCATGAATGGAGGTCATGTAAATCATTGTGAATCGCCTGTGAACATTTATGACATGCTTCTTATTTTTGCATGCATAAAATACTGGTAGAAATCTATCTACAGTCAGACAGGCTTACAATGAAGACCAGAAGAACAATTTTTCCCTTCGTTACAGCCAAAGTTTTGTACCCATGGTTAATGATTAGTTGCCGAATTTTGTGTTTGTATTCGCTATATCTGTCAAATACAGAAATATGGATTCATTGTGGTGCAGATGTAGCAGCAGCAGCCAAGGGACCTCAATAGTAATAATTGAGTGTTGTTTTTTTAAATAACATTTTTGTTGTTATGTATGTTGTTGCAGGCAAATGCAGTGTCCATGTCCATGTGGATGCTTCTCCAAGTGCATTGTGGGATTCTACTCCATTCTTTCCAACAGTAGATGAGATTCTTTACAAGGTATGCAGTTGTTGTTTTTTATCCATTAAGGATATTATGTTTGTTGGTGCTCCAGGGTGAAAAACAAAAAGAAGAAACAGAGAGTGATCACAGTTATGATCATGCTTAATCATGCTTATTGGGCAAGTAATGATTTAGTCATGACAGATGAGATAGAAACTGAGTGACCAAGTGTCAGCACAGTAGAGTATATTACAAATAATTTTCTTAAAATATTTGTTGGCCTCACTTGTTCATTGTTGGTGCAACTAATTTTTTATCTATTTTAAAACAGCGAGTGGTGACATACCGTATACCAGCATTCAACCCCAACCCTGCCACAGATGTTACAGTCAGGGCTACTATTGTCCTAAGCTGCATACAGAGTGGACAGGAATGCAGACAGGACTTCTACTATGGTAGGTTTTGAAAATGAATACAAATACTTTATTATCTCAACAGAGAAATTCCATTGTTGTGCCAACATAGTACATGCAGATACACATAATGATAAATAAATATGTTTATAATCCGTATTAGAATTCACCTTCCTATCCTATTCTATCCTGTAACTCAAAGTTCGTTGGTGCACAGATGATCGTTTAGCCAGCGTACTTTATCTTTCTCTGTCCTCAGTAACCCTCATGGCTTCACTCAGTGTTAAGCCAGTCTATTCTCGAATGGTTTCCTCCCACCTCTTTTTCTGTCTCCCTCTTCTTATGCCTCCTTGAACCGTGCCTTGCAGGATGGTCTTTGCAAGGCCTGATGCTCTGGTGACGTGGTCATATCATGGGAGTTTCTGTTTCTTCACCACTGTGACCATGTCATCATGTTGTCCAATGGCATGTGTGATTGTCTGTTGGACTTCCTCATTGGTGATGTGCTGAATATAGGAAATGCCCAGAAGTCTTCTGTAGCAACTCGTCTCCATGCTTTGTATTCTTTGTTGTATATATGCTGTGAATGTCCATGTTTCGCAAGCGTATTGGAAGATGGAGATGACAAGGTAGCGCAGCAGCCTTACCTTGGAATGTAGACTGATGGTCCTGTCTTTCCAAATGGGCTTCAACCTTGTCAGGGCAGCAGTTGTTTGTGAGATTCTGGAGAGGATTTTCTGTCGGGACCCATTGTCTGATACAATGGTTCCTAAATATTTGAAGCTATGCACTGTGTTGAGGGATTGGACTTTGATGTCTGTGTTGATGCCATTGGTTTTGTTGGTCATCATTTTGGTCTCCTCTGCACTTATTTTCATTCCATAGGCTCTGGAGGTGGTGTCAGGTCTATGTACCAGCTATTCAAGTTTTTGTTCCTCTCCAGCTCTACCCCCTATGCTGACTGTGCCTTCGTTATCTGCAAGAGCATCTGACATGATGCGCTCTAGGAAGATGTGGAAGAGTGTCGGAGAGAGTAGGCATCCTTGATGCACACCGATTGTTCTGAACTAGTTTCCAATGGCGCTCACAGCAGCTCAACCAAAGCTTTTCAGATTTTGAGGTTAGGTCAGCCAGGCTAGCTAAAAATAGCTTCACCAATGCTTCCTTTCACTGGAAAGGGGGTGCAGGCAAGCTATAAATAGCCTGCAGCAAGTGAAACGCGGAAGCACTGAAAAGTGCTGCTCACATAGGAAGTGAGCTGGTGTGCGGACTGCACTGGTAGCCTTGTCATCCAGGCTTTTGATGACTTCAATAATTTTTTTAATATTGAATATCATTCAGATGAGAGTATAAATTGAGGTCTAGTCTGTGCACGCACACATTCCATGGCATGGACTTTAAAGATCATGTCGCTTGTGAGCTAGAGAGGTGAGTGCCGGTTACACAAATACACCCAGCACGCACTAGGTCCATTCTCCCCATCCCCAGTCGCCCAGGGTTTTACTCGGCCCTCTAGGTATCAGACTTTGCGCCCAAAAGTAGCAGGTGGGCGCCTCGGGCTGCTTGAGTTGGATCCTGTATTGACCAGCACCTTGAACAGCTCTTGAGCTGGAAAAGCGATATAAAAGATTGATTAAAATAAAAAATATATATAAGTAATGTTTATAATTATAATGTGAATTTCTGTTTTTTCTTCATCTTGTTCTTCTTATTTTTCCTCTTAATTTTGAGGGGCTGGGGGGTAAGGATGGGACACCATCTGGTTAGTTTGATAACGTTTCTGATGACAGCTAGCAAATGTTTGATGATGAAACTGATTTTAATTGAATGGCTGATTTTAATTGCAGAGCCAGGTGCTGATAGTGCTAAGAAAATTGCTAGCATTCACAGCAACAAGCCTCTCAGGAAACGGCCCTATGTTCCTAGTCGTAAGTACTTCACTCAGACGTACATATCTGTAATTTAAATCTTGGTAACATTATTTCTAACTAAATGTATCTCTGTTTGATGCAACCCAGTGCACAGCAATTTGGTTGTTCTCTTTTGGTTGGGATTTGTTACAAAAGAGGCAAGTTTCCACTAGATGTGAGGTCAGCACTGCTTCTAGGGCACCCTATGCTGACTACCTCTATATGCTGGTAGCTTTCTGTCTTTGTCTACTGATGTTGGATAGAGCAGTTTTCCTTTTCTACAACATTCAGTAATTGGATAGATAATAAAGCAGATGAAGATAGTATAAGTAAAAAAAAAAGAGCGATAGAACAACAAATGAGACACAATAGTTCAGTGCAAGCACTGTTTATTAACATTGTCTCTGTTCTTTTGTTGAATTGTTGTTGTATTCTTGCAGCCCATGATGAGTACATCAATACTAACGGATCCGAAGTGGACATCAAAATGCGAATGAAAGAAAAACTTGCCAGGAGCAGACAGAGCATTGGTATGTACACGGATGCCTTAATTATTATTGGAGTAAAAAAGCTCAGTTTGCTTATAAGAAATGTTATAATTATATAGTTCCTAGAATATTTTGGTTTTGTTTTAACAGCAGGTAGGTTAGTAATGATGGACAAGTATTAATTTCTGTTATTCACTTGGTTGGTGCTCTATACACTGGTTCTGGCTTAACTTTGTAAGAATAAAGTGAATTCTACAGAGTGTTTTGTAACGATTCTTTGACATCATAATGTTCTGACTTAAAAATTCATCAAAGTCACAGCCAAACTGAATCCTCAAAATGTGCCAGTTTGTCATAGATCTGCACCCAAGATTTATTTGTTGGCTTGGCGTTCCAGTGAAACTTAAAATGGTTGGTTGGAGTACAGAACAAGCTTGCTTTGAGGGGTTCTTTTTTTCTCACACCAAGGTAAAAACACACAAAAGACATGTTTCTTGATGTATGACTATACTTTGTTATTGACATGCTTGTTGTTTCTGTTTGACCAGATACTGAACCAACTGCAACACCAGCTAGGACTGTCCCCAACAACCATGTTCAAGCACCAGTACCTGTGTCCATGATCTACACGGGTCCCCAAGCCAGTGGGCCAGCCCAGGTTGCCACCCCAGTCGGAGATGGAGGTATTCCACTTCACCAGCAGGATGACCTCATCATGGCCCATGATTTGCAGACTGGAGAAATCGTCTATATCCGTACACAGGGCCCTAAACCTCAGAATGGCGATGTGGTAATTATTCATGACCCACCTGGCTTACCAAGCGCTGGCAGTCTGTCTAGTCTGACTTTGCTATCAGACGCCCCCAGGGCTGTGGCAGTGCCCATGTCTGAATGGAACACAGGGGTTACCCCCACCACTTCCTCTTCCACATCCATCATCCGCTCTCTTGACCCTGCTCCCCTTCTCAGCCGTAAGAGCGCTGCTTCTTCGACTCTTACTTGGCGCAAATCAAAATCTGTTGTCTCTCCGTGGATTGTGGATGAGCCAAAGAATAGCACACCACTGATAAACGGAGACATTTCCTTCAGTCCCTCTCATCCTGGTGCTCAAACATCACAGTCTGTGATGAAGCAAGAGCCCATGGATGCTGGCCCACCGGTGCTGTCCAGTAGAGAGTTCCATGATGCGGTTTCTCAGGGTGTGGTGTTCAGCTTGCCATCAAATGTGCTTTTGTCCAACTCAAATCTGCCCTCTCTAACTGGACTTTTCAGCAACAGCATGCTGGATGGAGAAGGGTCACTCCTCAGTTCCAGTGTGTTTGAAATGGTGCAGCCGTACATTGAAAATAAACTAGAAAAATCGTGACTTTCACCTCAGAATGCATTTTGAACAGATACTTTATTAACCAAGTGACGTTAAGACAATGCACAAGGAAAGTAAAAGTGACTACATACTCGAATATTCTTGAAAACAAAGGGCAAGAATAAACTAGTTACTTCACAAATAGTTAATTGTAGGTTATACTTCATGAGCGAGGGTTGGTGACAGAATCTTAGTAACATATTTGAACATTATTTTATTTTAGTCACAGAGTACATGTACTGTTTACTCAAATAAAAAGTGCCCTTGACTTTTCTAGGGCTTCGCATTATCAGTCTGGAAATTCTGTTAGTATTAAATACAAATAATGTTATAATTAATTTGTTACTAAAATGCATGCAGAAATGTTTAGAAACGAAAGTTTAATGGACAGTATACGGCTCTCTTTGCGGTTCACTTTGAATGGTAACTAGAATAATTGGCTTTCGCATGAAGCACAGTACAAAAGTTCAATATGTTCTTCAGAAATTCTGTGCCTCACTGCTGATTCGAAGTTATTATGTCAACTTGATTCTCTGGTCTCAAACTCGGTGCGTGAAATTTGATTTCTGTGTATCATATGCGCAAACGCATCTGTTGAACTAACCCATAGTATGAGAGAGGATCAACGGACATAATTATTTAGAGTCAAAAATATAACAGTGGAAAATAAATTTCTAAAATGTTCTCACTGCCAATGGAGTGAATACATTCATGTGTGTGCATGAGTGATTGTGAGTAAGTAGCATAAAGTATAACAGTGAAAAATACAATTTGAAAATGTTCTCACTGTCAGTTGAGTGAGTTAATTCGTTTGTGTTTGCATGTGTGTGTGGGTGTACGTGAATGTTAGTGTTTGAAATGTGAAGCATTGCTGATTATCTGGTTTGCAGCAGTGTTGATTGATACAGATTTTTGGGGGGCTGTGTGAGTATGTCAGGAAATTTGTTATATTATACACTGATTGGCATGAGTTTGAGGATAATTGAGAACATTATCAATTCATTGCTTTAACTGGTTTATCAATGAATCAGTTGGTTGTCAATATATAATTCAAAGAGAGTGACTAAGGAGATAAGCTGAAATAAAAATAATCACTTGTGAAAAAAAGGCACCTGGTTGCATTTAATTTGTGTACACACAATTTGGGAGCCTTATTGTTGCATTGATTTTGGTTGGTTTGGGCCAAATGCCTGTAGAAAGCTTTCATCTAAGACTCAACATCATCGTTACTGTTGACATAATATCAGACCATAGATCATTAGATGAATTGGACACTAACCTATTTCTATGTGCTAGTTGATTTAGGTGGTCGGGTGCTTAATTACAAGGTAAGGGGAGATAATTGAAAAGTAGCACAGGTCTTCAGAGATTGCACTAGCTGTCCTTGCACAATGATAAAAAATGTTTGTCCTTTGGCTCTTAATTTGTAATTTTGCATCTGTCAGTTTCGCATCTGTCTTGACAGTAAACTGAGTTATAGAACTTGATAAGAGCAATTCATATAGGATTTTTTACCAAGTTTCTTCAGCATGGCAGCATAGTAAATGGCATTTATGTCGGCTCATACATTTGTACATACAGCATGAAATTGTATAATTGCATACATTTTTACATGTACGGCATGAAATTGTATAGTTTCATTCTCTAATGTCCAGGAATTTTACCACATTGTTTGCAGATAATGTCTACTGATAATTTTGTTAATGCATTTTAATTCTGAAGTGAAGACATTTCTCTTTTGAGCAAGTGAGTGAGTGTGTAACTGAATTTAGTACGTGATATTAGCTATATTGAGAAGACATCTGCAGTTTGGTTTTAGAAGTTAACATAGTTCTGAATTTTTGCTTTCCCCTGTGGGGCGCCGGGGGTTTCAGTATAAATAGTATCCCCACTTTCTGGAAATTTAGTGCTTTAAATTCCCACTGTCGCTGTCTTTCTATTTTGCTCTTTCTCATTCCTACTCTGTTCTATCATTTACTATACTATCTTCTTCTTCGCTAGACCAGTCACCTATCTTTTTTCTTGAAAACTCTTCCGGGACAAGACTCCTTGTTTGTGTATGAGGTCTGTTGGATCAGCTTGGGAATATTGGACGCTTTCTGCCAGGTGGTCACTAGGGCTTCCTATAATGTTATTATTTAGCAATGTAGGCATTTTATATGTATGTGTTTTGTTGATTTATAATTATGTTTGTATTCTATTTTGTTTTTGTAAACGGGGGTTCGATAAATTAGAGTAGAGCCTCAGCGTCTCCTGCGTGGGATATCTTTATTGTAAAGTGACCGGCTGGTGGAATGCCTTCGGTGTTACCACTAGGGTTGTTTTGGCAGATCTTTTATGCAGATCAGGGGTGAGTCCTCTTTCAGCGAAGTTGTGGCCTTGATTTTGTGGTCCTGATTCGGCTCTTTGCAGTCCGCTGGACTCTGTAAGCAATGAATAACTAACTAACTGAATTTTAGCTTTTTTTAAAATATATGTCTTTAGCTGCTTGCTGATTTGTTATTGAAAGTTATGCAATGAAGGGAATTACAAGTCACTCATAAAAGCTACATGTATAGCCATGCAAATGCCACATGTACAGAAGTAAATCTTGTAATGTAATAGAAAGGACACCTTAAATGCTAATTGCTACCCGGAAATAATACTGTCTTAGCTCAAACATAATTAGGATTGAGTTACCACAGTAGTATTTCTGGGTGGCAAAACATATTTTTTATTTGCAAGTGCATTCCTTTATCTCCACATCACCCTGCCTCTCTTGATCTGTTAAAAAAGGGACAAATAAGGTAAATAAAATTTAAAAATCTCTCCTTCCCCATCAACCATGCACATTCTCCCTACACCCTTTCTTCAAATGTGTTTAGCATTACAGTTCCAATGTGCTTTGTACATATGCCATTTGTGATAAACATAGCTGTAGCAAACATCTTTGAATCTTTCTCTTTTATTTTTTAAAGTTTCTCAATTAAAATGAGTGCTTTAAACAAATCTAATTTATTGAAATACAACTAGTAGGTATGTTGGTTGATAGTTATCATCTCACGATCATTATCCATGTTGTGTCAATTTTCTGGCTGAGTAAATTTGCATTATATTAAGTTTAATATTTTGAAAATTGCTGCAATGAAATGATTTTGTAGTCATACACAAAAAACAAGACTTCTGACTCAAGTACTTTTTATTTTAAAAGAATAAATCATCTTAGAACAATAGAATATGCAAGCTCTCTAGAACAGAAAATCAGGAATATTTATATGAATGATGAGATTATTTATTCTTACTTTAAAGTGGTTAGTTTTGTAAAAGCAAATTAATGTATTAATCTTAAAACGTTGGGCTTCAAGATTTTTATGTATTGTCAATATTAAAAGATAAAACAAAATAAAACTAGGAAAAGTGTAGATAAAGTAATTAACTTGGTAATTAAAAAATAAATGTAGTTCTTTCTCCCAATTGCTATGTCTGCATTATAGACGTGGAAATGTATGGAAGAAGAGAAACTAGATAGTATAGAACGGGTTGTTATTTGATATCAGCGTGTTGTTTTCTATTGTTGTTGTTTTTTTGTACCTTCCTACACAAGTGAGAATGAGATGAATTTGAATGGATATTTGCATGTTTAATTAATCAGTCGACTTGTTTGCAGCCTAAACGTTACTGAGAAAATACAATAAGAGATAAACTGAAAACATTCAAACCAGTTTTGTCTTAGTTTGTTATTTGTATGTGTTTAGTGAATTTTGTGTGCCTTTCTAACTTTTCTCATTCTATACCTTCTTAACTTTTTAACTTTTATTATTCTGTCATAACTTAATGCCAAGATTTTTTTAATCAGCATTCTTTTGGTCATCATGTTGGTTCTGCTATCATTTGTTTTCATCCAAGAATCCCACCATAATTTAATATTAAGATTACAGCCTCTCTTTAAATGTACAGGTGAAGATTAGAGGAAAGCAGGAGGGAGTGTGCAAGAAACAACGGGCTATCATAACTACACGTGTCCAAGGCCAAAGTTTTGGTTAGACTTTAAGAAGACCATGCATGTTGAACCCTTATTAGGGAAAAAGGTGCCCCTTTAAACTTTCGGTCCTTGAGGATGGAAGCATTAGGACCTCCCTTTTCTTTAGACCAGCTTAATGAGGGTGGAGCCTATTTCTTCTCCCTCGCTGCTTTACCTTCCCTGGTTCAAATCAAATCCAGGTACCCATTCATAGCTGAGTGGATGGGAGTATGGTGTGCGCTTGTTTCAATCTTTTTTGTTTGAGTTGTTCATGTTTGGTGGTTAACTTCCAAGCATGGTCACCCATCCAAGTATTAAACCTTGCCGAACCCCAGTTAGGGTGCCGGGGGTTTCAGTATAAATAGTATCCCCACTTTCTGGAAATTTAGTGCTTTAAATTCCCACTGTCGCTGTCTTTCTCATCGTCTTCTTCGCTAGACCAGTCTCCTACCTTTTTTCTTGAAAACTCTTCCGGGACAAGACTCCTTGTTTGTGTATGGGGTCTGTTGGATCAGCTTGGGAGTATTGGACGCTTTCTGCCAGGGCTTCCTATGATGTTATTATTTAGCAATGTAGGCATTTTATATGTATGTGTTTTGTTGATAATTTATAATGATGTTTGTATTCTATTTTGTTTTTGTAAACGGGGGTTCGATAAGTTGGGGTGAAGCCTCAGACGTCCCCTGCGTGGGATGTCTTTATTGTAAAGTGACTGGCTGGTGGAGGGCATTCAGTTTTCCCACTAGGGTTGTTTCGGCAGATCTTTTATGCGGATTGGGGGTTGTCCGGTCCTGATTTGGCTCGGAAGAGTCCGCTGGACCTAAAGCAACAATTATGTAATGTAATGTAATGTAATGTAAACCTTGCCGACTTTGCTTGACATCAAACATTGCTAGCTTGTGCCCAAATCATTTTACTACTGCGCCATCCTAAATCCCTATACTTTCCAGTTAGGGTGAGCAGTAAAAAGTGCTGAGACATAAAAACTTTGATTAAAATAAATTAGAAACAGCACAACACGACAAAATAAGATGGCAAGATATTCAAATGTATTTACACAAATACACACGCACACACACACATTTTTGTAGAAACGACGTTGTGATGACTGTTGTGAAACTCTGCATACATTATTTTGACACACTTTCCAATCTTTGATATTATTTTGACATTTTCAATTTTTTGAAGCTATCCCTAACCCTAACCCTTAACCTAACCCTAATCCTAAAACAGCTGTAACTCTACGGAGCACACTTTTCAAAATAACAAAGCCGTCAAAAAAAGTCAAAAGAAACCATGTAGAGTTTCATGTGTGTGTCAGAGTAACGTCGTTTCTACATGCCCACACACACACATGCAGCAGAAAATCTTCATGGGGCTGTAATTAATTCTGATTTGTTTTTTATCCTACAAAAGCAAAATGTAAACCTGGATGGAATGACTGGCCACTATCTGAACTATCTGCAAACCAAAGCTTACCCATAACTGTTTTTTTGTGTGTGGAAAATTTGAGATACAGTGCAAAATGTGTTTAAAAAATGATGGGCCTAGGCGACTATGACGTTTGAGAAATTATGAATAATATGTAAAAGGCTATTCAGTCTATAGGTTAATTAACAATAATCAAAATAGATTAAGCAATTTTTGAGAACATGCCACACATACACAAAAAAAAAAAATGTTCTGAGTACAAATGTAAGTCAAATATGGTCAGACGAATGTGTAAAGATTTCCCATATAAACGTACCCAGTTTGTAAAAAACAACTGCTCAGCGTCGGCTAAGATACCCATGTCCAGCGGTGTGCCGCAGCGTAGCGTTCTTGATTCTACCCTTTTTCCTCTACTACACACATGATATGCCAGAGGTAGTTGACTTTAATACATTAATTTGCAGATAACACAATATGGTGTACAGCTCTATGGACTCAGAACAGAAAAAAAGGTACATCAGGAAAGGCTGTAGTCCAGCTAGTGGACCGATAAATGGCTGTTATGCACGCTTTAAGAGCTCAAAGTGCAAGGTAATCCATTTTGGCAGAAAGAACCCCAACTATGACTACTTCATGAGGGGTGAAACCACTGTCTCTTTGTAATAAAAATCTCAGCAGGAGAAAGACCTGGGAGTTATATAGATATCATGCGATCTCTCTTTTGAGGAGCACGTACATTTCTGATGTTGTTGAATATAACTCGAAGGGCAAAACCCATATGACTCACATGCTCCTTATGGAACTCACAATATTTAACAGTACAATGAGTGCCCAGAAAAAAAAAATGAAATAGTGGCATTAAAATGTAAACTAATACCGACTTTGATTTTTCTATGCTCTTGACCTAGAGATGACTTTGACCTCTGGCTCCAAATACAGTACACTTACGTACTATCAAATAAAGTACAGCAAAAGTTGTATAATGGCAAAAAAAAATTTACTTTGACTTTCAGTGACCTTGACCTTGGGATGACCTTGACCCTCATGTGATCTCTCATGCATATCTGATCAAATAGCCCAATGTTGTGGGGTAAATAAACAGCCATCTCACTGTACGATAACCTATTTTTTGTATATTTTTGCAAGGCCTAAAATGACTTAATTGACCTTCAAGATCACCGCAAAAACGTACCGAACGTATATAAAAGATCAATCTATCACCTCTAAATATAACAAGCTTGGACTTAATATCTCTCATAGTTTAGGGTCAAGGTCACTTCATACTACCTATACTAACTGACTTTGGACAGCTTTAGTGACTGTGACCTTGACCTTGGAGTGAGGTTGACCAAATGTGCTAAGTATTTGTGTCTCATTGATATCTATCACGCTTCAAAGAATCGTACATTCAATGTTAATAATCTAGACCAAAAAAAAAAAGTGAATGTTGCAAAAAATTGTAATTTTTTTAAAACTAACATTTGATAACCTTGTGACCTTGTCCTTAAAGTGAAGTCATTCATTCACTGATCATCTTCTAGGTCTCATGGGTATACACCATTTTACCAAGTTTGGTTGTGATTGTTGAAATAGGTTCTGAGTACTTAGCCACTTTAAAGATTTTGCACGTCCAGACGACGGACAGATAGATGGACGGAGGACATTTTAAAAAATATATAATTTTGGGATATTTAAGACTCATCTCGCACAAATTTTTACAAAAATGTGGATTTTTTTCCAGGGAGGGGAGGTGGGGAAAGAGAGGTATGAGTACACAGACTCCCAAAGCTATGCATGTGAGTCAAAAAGGATATCAATGAAATCAAAACTGGATGGAGCGGAGAAACTTTATCAGATGTATAATGGGGCTTAAGGGTCTGAGTTATGACGAGAGATTAAATCATCTTTAGCTTCCTATAGTCTTCAGTACAGGGGTCTGAGCTAGAGGAGATATGATATAGTTTGATGTTATTCACTGACTTAATTATTGATTGGAAATCTCCTTAACTTTAATCGCCATGATAGACAAATTCTTCAGACAGCCGATGCCTGAAAGCTTTCTGTGGGGACAGTCAATGAGTGTGCTTCCTGAAATGCACAACAATTAGAAGTTTAAAGGTGTCCGTCTCTGCAAAATTATACTATGCTATGCTATATTAATATCGTCTCCTTTTCTATACTATACTAATTACAATACTATACTATACTATACTATACTATACTAGGCCTATACTATACTAGACTAGACTAGACTAGACTAGACTAGACTAGACTAGACTATACTATACTATACTGTACTATACTAGAATGGCTGTTCATAAGTTGAGGTACCAACATGCTTCAAAATCAGTTCAGCCATTTTTAAGATATACAGCGAAACGTGTTTTGCAAACCCCAGTGACCCTTACCTTTGAGTTAGAGCAAATATGATGGCACATGGAGCTGTATGGCCACTAACTCGGGCAAAGTTCCTAAAAAGTTGGGTCGACGGTCATTGCAGCGATTATTCACATACGGCGAGCAGCTAAGTACATTCCCGTAATTTGATATACTGATCGACATTTGGCTTGGTATTCATGCAGTTCAGTTCAGTTCAAAGGGACTATGTTAAGCCTCACGTTTTTTTTATGTCCCTGTTTCTCTATGACATTAAATTGTGCGGTTAGATTTGCAGTTCAGGGAATTTAATATGGCAACAAATCATCAAACTTAAATTTTGAATCCACAATGAAACTTACCTTTTCCAGGATGGTTTTTAAAGGTGTTATAAGGTTGTTAGATTTATAATATGTAATGGTAGTTTGTTCCAGAGTTGTGCAATTCTATGGCTAAAACAGTGCTTTCTTTTGTTAGTATTACAGTGCTGGATAAACATTTTATTTTCTGAGTTTCTATAGTATTGCGTCCAGAAGGACATTTAAAGAATGTATTAATAGCATTAACTTTGTCGATCTTATTTAATATTTTATAAGTTTGTATCTCAAACACTTCTAAATCTTAAACTCAGAAGGCATACAAAAACAGCAATAGAAGCTTATGAACATATAGAACAAAAATATTATTCTTATTTGCAAATTTATACTGATGCTTCTGTTTTAGATACAGGCCAAACAGGGGCTGGTTATGTTATACCTGCTTTAAAATTTAGAGAATCATTGTATTTAGGTAAAGACCGTTCAATTTCTACTGCAGAATTTACCGCAATTCTTATGGTATTAAATAAGATCTTGAGTCAACAAAAGACCTTTTTTAATATTATTATGTGTAGACTCCATATCAGTTCTTCAAAGTTTGGACTCTAATATTAATAAAAACATAGGTGATATTATATATAAAATAAAATATCTTATACATTGCTTAATTATCAATGGCACTATTGTTCAGTTTTGTTGCATACCATCTCAGTGTGGTTTAAATCATAATGACTGGGCCGACAGGAAAACAAAAGAAGGTGTGAAAAATCAACACGACGTTAGCCATATTGACATCCCCTTATCACCCCAAAAAATTTATAGTATATTATATAATTGGAAAAAAAAGAAAAAATAATTTTTATTTAAAAATAATATATAGTGAAAATTCACAGTATCCTCGAACAATATAAACCCCTTTAGCACATCGTCTTGCTTTACATTCTTGGAGGACAAAATATTGCATATATTGTTTGAATAAATCATATCATTCATGACTGCAGTGTAATAGCACAATGTATTCCACAGAACATTCATAATGTTCAAAATAAAAATAGTGAATATTGGATAACCATCGGTTTAGTCTATAATTTATCGTCCTGTAGGACTTTTTTTTTTTTTTTAAAATAAAAATTGAAAGTTTATTTTGGGTATATGACAATATCACAAAATTGACTTTATGTACATGAACATTTCACAAGTTTGATATGTTATATTGTAATTTTTTAAAATTTTAAAATATTAATTTGACTACTTAATTTTTATTTGATTTTATTTCATGTTATGTTACTGTAATATTTTGTTTAACTTCTCTCTGTTCCCCCATCCAAGTAGCAAATATAAATTTTCCCCACCTTCCTTTTATTTTCTAGCCTAAAATCACTTCAGTGAACAGACGTTAAATGAAACAAACAAACAAAGAAAAACAGCAAAAACTATGCTTTAAAGTGTATATTGCGCAAATGACTCATGACTCGTGTATGACCTTCCTGCTGACTGTTCTCTGTGGTGAAACGTAAAAGGGGATTCCCCCTGAATGACGTCATCCAGTTGCTTCCGGTTCTCCCGGCAGCCAGTGCCAGAACATGGCGGAATGCTTCGATTATGCAGCGCAAGGGACCCGGGCCTTCAAAGGGTTCTGGACGCCGTAGAGATGGCAAGGGTAAACCGCCCCCACCAAGAAATTACAGATCTATCCACGGGAGAAATATTCGCATCTTTGCTGCCCCCTTGCTCTTTATTTTCGCCGTTCTTCGAACGCTTGCTTACCAACTTTGGATTGTGCTATACTTGCTAGGTTGTCGCAGCAGACGAGCTTTGACCCTTCGCTCAGCTGGACAGAAAGCTTCAGATGAAGAAGCACCTTGTCTGGGAACACCCATGGCCTCGAACGACAAGCGGCAGGGGGTTGGGCCGGGAGAGCCCGCCTTAGCGATGCAAAAACATCACCACAGAAAAGCATTTGAATACATCTCGAGGGCACTCAAAATCGATGAGGAGGATTCAGGTACCGTAGTGTTTGTTTACATTGCTCGGTTGCTATGAAATTTCAGCATTTATTTATCAGCTTTCAGATTTATGTTAGAAATGCTCAAGGGCGATTGGGCAGCAATGATAGATCCTTAATTTAAAAAAAATCAACAACAACAGCACACAACTAAACTAAGGTCTTAGGAAATTTAGGACTGTCATGCTATAAAGTATAATGAGTGTTTGCTATGTTATGATGCTATAGCAATTATTCCTGAATGTTGAAATGAATCAAGGCAAATCAAACTGCAAGAATGTGCAGAAATATGATCATGTAAAGTTATAGCTGCACTGTATTCTGGCTGAACATGTGAAGCCTGGAGGTGTTTAGTTCATGATTGAGAAGGGCAGCCCAGCTAAGGGAGAATATTGATTGGTTGGCGCACTCCTAATTCAATTACTGATATTACATGTCAGTTGCATGACATGCTCCAGCATCAGTTACCAAGAACCTGTAGCTAGTGATTAAAAAAACTGTGCTGTGATCTGATCGGATTACTCTATAAGATGGCTGTAGGAAGAAACTGTAAAATAAAACGCACAAAAACTCATCAGGTTTTTCTGCTTTGGGAAATTTAGTCAAGCAGTTTCACTTCATAATTTCTTGCTGATTTTGGTTGGACTTCACACTCACAGTCAGTGAGTCACAGTGTAGGTTTTTTGTTTAAATTTTAATTTTGACTATTTAAAATAGCAAACTTTTATCTTTGTCATGGCCATTCATAAGAAACTATTTATTCTCATAATCAAATATTTTGTGTTTGTTGATCACTGGTCTTCTTTCCCAAGACTAATTTCTGTACATAAATGTTTTATTGGTTCTGAATAGCACGGAAAGACATTGCCGTTGAGATGTACAGGAAAGGAATCCGAGAGCTGGAAAAAGGCATTGCAGTGGATGTCAATGGGGAAGGTGAGTGCTTTTGAATTTATGTTTACAATTTAGTTTTATATAATTTGCGCTTAGACCATAAAAAATGTTGCAAGTAATTGACATTAAAAACTTTGTTTGCTTAAGTCATGATTTTCATTTTGCAAATACAGGGGGTCCTTGAGTTACAACGTTGATCCATTCGTTGGACGTGTCGTAATCCGATTTCATCATAAGTCGGAACGTAAGTCGGAACAGTTTTCTTTGATGCACTACCATCAGAAGAGTCTGACTTACGTTTGGGAGCCATAACCAAGGGCAAAAAACGAAAAAACACGTGAGAGAGATAGAAGGCGTAAACAACCAAAATGGCATATGTACAGTGACCACAACAAAGAGTCTTCTTCCGCCGCTCGCCAGAAACTATTTCCCGTTTGTTTACGTCACTTACGACGCTAAACCGCGTAAGACGGAATGACGCGTAATATTATTTATTATATTTTTATGGGGAGAAGCGTCATAACCACGAAACAACGTAAGTCGAGAGTGGCGTAACCCGAGGACTTACTGTATTTTATTTTTTAGTTTGTTACTGTGTAAGCAAGAAACATAATGGTTTTATTTTTTCAAGTCAAGATTTTCATTTTGCAAATTGTTTTCTTTAGTTTTTTTGGTTAACTAAGGACTTATCTGTTTTTAGGTGAAACATTTCTAAGGGCCAAGCGTTTGAGGGAAAAGATGATGACCAACCTTGTAATGGCCAGAGACCGACTTGATGTGTTGGGTAATGAAATCAATGTATTGTTGATGTGTTGCTGTAGATTATTATATTATTTGTTGGGTTTAAAATGGGGAACATAACCATGCCTTTTTTTTGGCTGTGTGTTGTGTGCTTCTTGTATAACTTTGAATCACTGATATTATTGTAGCTTTCACCGTTTACTACATCTGATCAAGACTGCACCACTTGTAATAATGTTGTTTACTTTTTTTATGTGCATGTTTTGGTGCATGTTTTACCATAGTATTTATTTTTTAGTTGCTTATTGCTTATCCTGTCCTATCCTATCCAATCCTTAACTCGAAAGTCGTTTTGGCACCACAGATGATCGTTTACACAGCGTACTCCCATCTTTCTCTGTACTCAGCAACCCTCATGGCTTCGCTCATTGACCATTCTCGAATGTTGTTCTTCCACCTCTTTTTCTGTCTCCTTCTTCTGCCTCCTTGCACTATGCCTTGCAGATGGTCTTTGCAAGGCCTTATGCTTTGGTGATGTGGCTATGCCTTTGGAGTTTCCGTTTTTTTACCACTGTGTCACTTGTTGCTTATAGCTGCTAGAAACCCTGCCCACAAATTTTGTATAGTCTATGTAGGTGTTCTGTTTATTATTGGAGTTATTTTCTTCCTCTAATTCCCCTTCATTAAACAATTATTATTATAAATTGCAAATAGTATGTCATTTGCTAGTGTCGTGTAGCTTCCATGCAATATTTGATTAATGTTAGCATTATTTTTTTTTCTCATATTTTCAGTATTGATGTTAATGATGTTAGTCTATTTTGCTTTATATTTCCTGTATATTTATTGTATGTATACTGTTTGTTTTTTCGTTTTGTATTTTCTATCTCAGTATCTGGAAATACTTTTACATAAAGGAAATCAAAAGAAGCCAAGTGAAAACTGTTTTTCGTGTTTTCTATTTTAAACACTTTTTAATAAATATTGGCGATGTTAATTATTTTTATTATGCAGTTATTTTAATTACTGCTCAGCCTTTTTATGAACTTCATATTTGCCTTATTTCAAAGGTAAAGGTCAATAGGGTTCATAATTTTCTAAAAATGTTTTGCGCTGTATCTCAGAATTGGCACCCCTTGGGGTCATGAGCAATCTTGTCACTGTAGATTGTTCTAACCTATAAAGGGAAAAGTAAAAGCCCCAGTTGAAAACCTGTCTTGCCTTTGTAGGCATGACAGTTTCACTGCGGCAACAGTCACCCCCCCGTTGGAGTGCCGGGGGTTTCAGTATAAATAGTACCCCCACTTTCTGGAAATTTAGTGCTTTAAATTCCCACTGTCGCTGTCTTCCTCATTTGCTCTTTCCCATTCCTGATCTGTCCTATCACTCTGCTATACTATCTTCTTCTTCGCTAGATCAATGACCTACCTTTTTTCTTGAAAACTCTTCCTGGACAAGACTCCATGTTTGTGTATGAGGTCTGTTGGATCAGCTTGGGAGTGTTGGACGCTTTCTGCCGGGTGGTCACTAGGGCTTCCTATGATTGTATTATTTCGCACTATAGGCATTTTATATGTATACGTTTTTGTTGATGATTTGTAATGATGGTTGTATTCTATTTTGTTTTTGTAACCGGGGGTTCGCCTAGTTGAGGTAAACCCTCAGCCGTCCCCCGCGTGGGATGTCTTTATTGTAAAGTGACTGGCCGGTGGAGGGCATTCAATTTTCCCACTGGGGTTGTTTCAGCAGATCTTTTATGCGGATCGAGGGTTGTCCGGTCCTGATTTGGCTCGGAAGAGTCCGCTGGACCTAAAGCAACAATAAATCAATCAATCAATCAATCTCAGAATTGGCTAGACAGATTTTGATGAAAACAAAACAAATGACATATATTTTATAGTCATCAGTTATTCCACATTTTTTGGGCTGGTTCTATTAAATAACAGACAAAACAGACCAATAAAAAGTAGCACTTTTGAATTTTTTTTCAGCTATGTATGTGAGTGTCTGAAATTGCATTTGAATGGCCAGCCGTCGTATTTGTTTTATGCTATGTTAAGTTTTGCACCTTTTTATTTTTGTTTTTGTTTTCCTACTTTGATGTTGTTCAGAAAAAGTGTTGCGTGAAATGTACCTGGCACCAGACCATAGTCAGGAGAAGGAAGAGGCCAAAACCTCTCATACTGAAGCAGCAGGCATTCCTGGAAAATCTCAATCTACAGGGGCAGTGGCCAGATTGAGAGCAGACAAGATAACTAGTCCTGAACCCTCAGGTATCTCATCTACATTATTAAAAAGGAGAGAGGCTGGATACAAACCGAAAACACTAAACTTTTATTTCTGGAATGTAAGACATTATATTTGTATTTTTATGCTTGAGAATGAAAGTGGAAATCCAAAATCAAAATACTTGAATATGATGAATACAAATATTGAATTCAACTGATTCTAGGTATTACTCAGCAGTAGCCATTAAGTGGATTAGGCATAACTGTATATTGATGATGACGTTCTTGCTAAAAAAATTAAATACTGTGGTTGGTAGGTGTTAGTTGAGACAACAGAGCTGATGATGTTGCTTTTGTTGATGTGTTAATTGGTTTTATTTTTTTACCTTCTTTGCCCTCTTTAAAAAAAAAATTGATTAGACATTTTTGTAGTCTGCAGCCAGCTTTTGTTGTAGTTCGGATCACCAAGATTATATGGGAGAAAACTTTAGACTTTTTTGGTTAGCAAAAAATTGATTGGTTTCATATCTTGTGTTGTGTCTTTTGAGTTGCGTGGCCTATGTAGTATACACGGGCACATTTTAAAGCACTGTTACTCATGTAGTTGTTTTTATTTTTTAAATCAAGTTGTTTTTGCTTCCGTCAAATGTTATACTCGATTTGTACATTTGATTTAGAACTCAAGAATTTGTATATTCTTTGACTGTTGTGATCAGCTTTTTATTTCTGTATTGAAGCATCTTAGGTCACACTTGAGGTTGTATACTTACTGCCTCTGAAAATAAATTGTAACATCTTTCTAACTTTGAACACTACTTTGCAGTGTCAAGCAAACCTATGAAACTTGGGCGACAGGCGATGACGGTGCATAAAAGTGCGACACTGCCGCGCAACAGTTCGCTGAACAGGGAGAGAAAAGCTTCCTCCAGCTCCACATCTGGCATTTCTCCAGTACCAAGGAGAAAACTGACCCATTCCAGGCAGAATTCTCAACCAGAGGTGAGGGAAATAATGGAATGAAATGTACAAGTACACAAAAGCATTGCAAAACTTGCAAATGCTTATTTGTTGACACACATGCAGAAACTTCTTCAAAATACGCACTTAATATGTACAATACACTTATGTCCATGTGTTCGCACTCATTTTTACCAGTGACAGTTAATATGTTTCCTATATTCTGCTTGCTGTTTTATTATAGTTCATTTGACAGTACCTAATTGTTTGTTTGTTTGTTTATTTCATTTAACGTCTATTCACCGAAGTGATTTTAGACAAGAAAATAAAAGGAAGGTGGGGGGGGGGGGGGGAAGGATATGCACTACATGGATGTGGGAAAGGAAATAACATTTAAACAAAATGGTACAATAACATAACATGAAATAAAATTAAATAAAATTTAAGTATTCAAACAATATTTTAAAACTCTTGAAAACAAATAAAAAATTACTATGGAACATGTCAAACTTGTGAAATGTTCATGTACAGAAAAGTCAATTTTGTGAGATTGACATATACGAATCAGAATAAACTTGCAATTTTTATAACAAATGCCCTACAGGACTATAAATTATAGATTTAGCGATGGTAATCCAATATTTACTATTTTTATTTTGAACATTATGAATGTTCTGTGGAATATATTGTGTTATTACCCTGCAATCATGAATGATATGATTTATAGTTAAATTTTCATTGCAAATGCAAACAATATCCTTGCAATACTTTGTCCTCCAAGAATTTAAAGCAAGACGATGTGCTAAAGAGGTTATTACTCGAGGATACTGGGAATTATCACTATATATTATTTGTAAAGGAAATTTATTTTTTATTTTATTTTCGATTATACTATAAATTTCTTTTGTTGATAAGGGGATGTCAATATGGCTAACGTTGTGTTGATTGTTCGCCCCTTCTTTTGCTTTCCTGTCTGCCCAATCATTATTATATAAACCACAATGAGATGGTATCCAACAAAAATGAACATTTGTGCCATTAATAATTAAGCAATGTATAAGATATTTTATTTCGTATATAATATCACCTCTGTTTTTATAAATATTAGAGTCCAGACTCTGAAGAACAGATTTGGAGTCTACACATAATAATATATTAAAAAATGTCTTTTGTTGACTTAAGATTTTATTTAATGCCATAAGAATTGCGGTAAGTTCTGCAGTATAAATTGAACGATCTTTACCTAAATACAAAGATTCACTAATTTTTAAAGCAGGTATAACATAACCAGCCCCAGTTTGGCCTGTATCTAAAACAGAACCATCAGTATAAATTTGCAAATAAGAATAATATTTTTTATCTATATGTTCATAAGCTTCTGTTGCTAACAAAAATCCATTTTCTTTTTTCCGTATAGCAGTATATTCATAATCAAAGTTTGCTCGCTTAAATTCCCATATTGGTATAGGCATTTGTGGTATTTTTTTATAGATTGAATTAGGAAATAAATTTGATCCCTGTAAAAGTTCATTTGTATAAGTTGCTATTGTTTGTAAATAACTGATACCCTGTGCTCTTTTTGGATAATCTAAATCAGATCTTACTTCTAGTTCCGTATCAGTGAAATTTTCTACAGCAGAGGCTCTAACTATATATTTAGCGCATGATAATTTTCTCCACTCATGTAATGGTAATACTCCAGCTGCTTTATAAGCATCGTCAGTTTTTGTGTGTACTGGAATACCCATAACAATTTTAATTGCTTGGCTGTCCATACTCTGGAGTTGTTTCAGTAAATATTTTGGTGCCGAAAAATATACCTCTTGTCCATACGTTAATTTAGATCTGACAAGCATGCACACAAGATGAATGAGAGTTTTAGTATCACGTCCCCATTTTTGGAAGCTTATAATCTTTATTAAATTTAAACTTTTAACGGCCTTTTCCAACAAATAATGTATATGTTTTTTCCAACTTAATTTAGATGTAAAATATACCCCGAGAAATTTTATTTCCTGTACATATTTCAATTGTTTGATACCAATATAAAATTTTGGCAAACATTTGGGGTTAATCCCATTATTAAACAAGATCATGTTTGTTTTTTCTTCTGATAATTCCAATCCATTATCCTTCATGTAAATATCAATATTGTTCAGTTCATTTTGATATATCTTTTGAATATGTTTTATTTCATATATAGAAGTTTTTCTTTTTAAAGATACATTTACCCATATTGCAATATCGTCAGCATATTGAACTAGATTAATTTTATTACTTACAAATTGAGGTAAGTCATGTAACAAAATAGTGAATAAAAGAGGTGAAATTATAGAGCCTTGTGGTATACCCATGTTAATATTATATGTAGAAGAATAAGAGTGACCTACTTTGGCCATTATTTTTCTTCCATGCAAAAACCCTTTAATATATTGAAAAATATTTCCAGAAAGCCCTATATTTTTTAATTTGTATAAAAGTCGAGCATGCCAAACTCGATCATAAGCTTTTTTTACGTCAAAAAATGTAGCTAATATATTTTTCCTTCTAGCGAATTGTTTCTTAATGTGTGTTGTTAATTTCACTAAATGGTCTACTGTTGATCTGCCTTTTTTAAAACCAGCCTGATTTGCTGGAATTACTTTATTTTTTTCACAATAGTATGATAATCTATTCATTATAATTTTTTCCATAATTTTACCAGCATGTGATGTTAATGCAATGGGGCGATAACTTGAGGATTCGTGTCGATTTTTCCCTGTTTTTAAAAGTGGAATAATTATTGATGTTTTCCAAATATCAGGCAACACATTATCTTCCCAACATTTATTGATAATATGGAGAAAATGTTGTATCCATTTTAAAGGCATGTGCTTTAGCAAAATGTATGATAACCCATCTGGACCAACGGCAGATTTTTTAGTGCCAAGATAATTTAAAGCATCTGTAACCTCTGTTATTGATATCCTAGAATTCATAAATAAAGAATTATCTGAATTAGGTTCTTTATAATGTTCAGATTTTTCTTCATGTTTTCTTTTTTCAAACTCATCTTTAATTAGACTACTAGTATTGCTTGCATTTGCAAAAAGTTTTCCAAATTCTTCAGATTTCTCCTTTGGAGAAGAAAATAGTTTGTTAGTTATTTTTATGGGACACTTAGGAAGCTGAAAGCCATTTTTCATTTCTTTTACTTTTTTCCAAACATTAGTAACATTACATGTATTTGATATTTCTTTTTTACAAAAATCTTCCCAAAATTGTTTCTTTGCTGATGCTATAATTTTATTACAATTAATTTTTGCACATTTCATGTGCCTATGTGCGGAAACAGATCTACATTTTATCCAATTCTTAAATGTATTCTTTTTTTCCTTAACTGCATCTGCACATGCTTGATTCCACCAAATATTACCACTGTGTTTTTTCTTTACAGAATTTCTCTTAATAGGTATAGACTTATTAGCTGCAGACAATATTGTTTTTGTAAAACCTGTATAAATTGCATTGATATCTTCATTTTGTAGAAAGTCATCTTCAGAGTACAATAAATGCATTTGATACAGATTCCAATCTGCACGAGTATAAATATATTTTGGTATAATATCATCTTCTATTTGTACCTCTGGCTTTTCATTTATTACAGTTAAAATTGGTAGATGGTCACTACCTAATGAATCAGAGTCCACTTCCCATATACTGTCTATTGCCAAATCAGGCGATACAAACGTTAGATCAATGGCAGAAGGTTGGTGTGTTGCTATGTCAGGAATCCTTGTTATTCTACCATCATTTAACAATATAAGACCAGAAGTAATTATATTTTCAATAAAACGATTATTTGTATTATAATTACATCCTTTATCCCAAAGTGTTGAATGAGCATTGAAATCACCAACTATAATACAATTTTCATTTATATCAATTGATTGTAACCATTCAGTATTAAAATCATCTGGTCCTAATGGATAGTAAACAGACGTGATAGTAACATACATTTGATCATGAATTTTTACTTTCACGGCTACTGAATACACATCATTTAAATCTTTTGGAATGGGAGACTTGCATGTGACGTAATCCATATCTTTCCTAATGTATATCGCAACGCTTACTTTTGTATTCTGTTTAATAAATGGTGTTACTGGTGGAAAAAAGTAGCCTTCAATCTTAGGAAGTTTCTTCCTTTTTACATTCAATGACTGCAGTGCAAGAACATGATGTTGGTTTGCTGCTACATATTGTTGTAAAGAGTGTACATTTGTGGATATAGATCTGCAATTCCACTGAACAATACTAAATTTATCATCAATCATAAATTTAAGATAGTTTTTTTTTAAATGAATGTTGTTCAATTATGACAAAATATTTCTGAACATCAGTGACATTAACTTCATTCCTTTTTGATTCAGATGAATGCAGTCTCTGTAAAAGGAACGGTTTGTAGCCCCCATTTTTGTGAGAAAGGATACACTGTTGTCTACAAAGTGTACATTTTCTTTGACACATGCTGCTCTCAGTGCAGCGTTGGCGGCATCACCTTTCTTTCTCAACTGACCTCTTGGGGGTACAATAGATGACACACAAATGTATGCTGCAGGGAATGTTGCCTTGACTACTTTAATCATCTTTAACCAGTCCTTCATGTTAATGTTTTTTGTTTTGCAGCTGTTGATACCTGCATGAATAATGACATATTCTACTTTTTCATTTGCAGGTACATCATCCAACCATTGTACAATGTCTTCAATTTTTATATCAGGAATGCAGACTAGCTGACTTTTGACGCCTTCAACAGCAACTTCTTCCATTCTGATGCCTCTAATGACGGAGTCTCCTATTATGAGTTGTTTAGTATCTTTGGCTACTTTACTATGCTTTAGCCTTTCAAAAGGAGTACTGGCGATGTCACTGACAGATCTCATGTTTAGTTTAGAAACATCCGGACATTCGACAAATGTGTCACAAGGAGTAGAATATGACACTGTCTCTGGTGTTGATTCATCACTTATTATACCATCTGACACCTGTCGTACATTGTGTTTACACAGTTTGATCAGCTGCTCTGCCTTATCTCTTTCAGAGTGTGCAATGCTTGCTGTCGTTGATTTATGTTGAAAAAGTGTTTTGTAGATAGCAAAAAGTCTGTCGATGTTTGTGTCTTGCTCACTAATTATTGGGACAGCTACTTTTTCCAAAAACTCTGTGAAAGATGGTGTTGAGGTTGCAGTTTGTTGTGCAGCTACTTGAGCATATGTTTTTTTACTTTCTTTTTCAGGACGTTTCTGCTGTACTTTCTCAATAGCCTCCTGTATGCTCATAGAGCATTTTGATCTTTCTGTGAGAGCATTTTTGAGTAGCACCTTTTTGTCACATCCACGATAGGCAGCTGAGTGCTCACCTCCACAGTTTACACAGTGAGGCTTGGAGGCGTTGCAGTTTTGCCTTGAGTGATATCCTCCGCATCTGCAACATCTTTGTTTTGCACAACAATGTTTCAAAGTATGGTTTAATCGCTGGCATCGTGTGCACCGTGGAACTGGAGGACAATATGGATGTACCTTAAAAGTTTTGTCATTTTGTGTCAATGTTGCAGGCAATTTGTTTGATGCAAACACTATTCTTGTTATGGTATGACTTGATTTTTTCGCAATGATATTCTTGTATTTGATGATGTTTTCATTGTTCTTTAGAGTGTGTGTATTGCTTAGTCCAAATACTACTCCTTCAGTTGTTTCAGTTGGAATAACACACTTTACATGTGCACCCCCGATGTCAGACAGTGATAATAATTTGTCTTGTTGTTGCCGAGAAACACAATGAACATACCAGTCTCCAGAACGCAGTTTACGAACAGAAGCGACATTACCTACAAAACCTTGAAAGGGAAATTTAATTGATACAGGAAGTTTCTTCAAAGTTACATTTCCCGTATGTTTATCCCGTACTAGTACAGGAAAGTTTTGTTTACATACATTGTCTTTCAAGTATTTTATACTTATTTGCTTTTCAGGTGTAGTAACTATAAATTCCCTTTCATTTTCAAGAATGATCGATTTCTTGTCTATATTAAACTGTTCACGAAGGCAATGCATCCTTATTGTACATTTTGTGATATTTATGTAATTTTGAAATATTTTATCAAGCGCGTTTGTTGCGTCACTAAGATGAAACAAGAAAACTACCACATGTGACTGTACTTTGCTTTTTCCCCTTGTAACTAAAATGTTTACGTCATTTCCACTCTGCTCACACACAATGACCTATTTCTTATCCCAAGACGAACACCAAGCAATCACATTCTGGAAGCAGTGGATCGAAGAAAACCTTCAGGAGCTCAGGTTGTAAAGATACTTTCATTTCCATGACCAGAAGTGACCCCCCTTCTTGTATTTGATGTTGAAAGTCAATATTAAATTTTTGATGTAAATTCTTCATCTTTTTCCACCATCCTAAATATTGTTCAGTAAACACAACCCAAAAAAAAAAAAAAAAAAAAAAAAAAAAATTTTTGCTTGTGTTACGTCACATTTTGTAAACTATGTGTCTTTCGTCATCTTTACTGTTCTTAAAAGCCCTTGACACGAATTTCCACAAATGACGTAGTTCCTCTTATTATGTCATCCCTAGATATTTACCACGTGTGTGCATTCCACGGACAACAATCAGAATAGAAAATTATTGAATTCACCTATATTAGTAACAGCGCCACACAAACGTAAGTAAAATCCAATCTGTTTAAAAGAAAATGAAACCAACAAACTGAAAATAAAACCTTCCGGTCTAAAATTTGACAGAAGAAAACTTGTTTGTGAACTTTCATGTGTTCTAGAACACCAAAATAATCCTTCAGTTGATCCGCAAACTCGAAGCTCACAGCATCAACAGAAATTGATGCTCTTCCTAAAAGGAAACACTCTTTTAAACATTTTTAAAACCAAGTTTCCTCCATTGATGCTTTCACTAACACAAAACCTGTTTGTTTTTATCTTCGAAGCAGGCATTTGACTCCTTTTTCAGAGCTCTGGTTGTGGGACATAGGTATGCTTGCATATTTAAAGTGAGTCTGATGTCAAATTTTCAAATTTGTATATTAGAGAGCATGATCATGGAAGAGTTTATAAAAATATGATATCTAAATGAAACTCTCAAATGAGCATGTGTGCAGCTTTTAAAGACATTCCGTCTGCCATTATGATGTCATCTTACGAGTTCCCAACTTTGAAGTCAGTATAGAATCAAAATCAGAATCTTTATTGTCCTCATAAAAACACTAGGAAATGTATACGTGTCAAATGCTAAAACAGGCTAAGAACAAACTAGAAACAAAATAATGATGATAATTGTGACCTGTCGCGAACCATTATCTCCAGGTTTTCTTTGCCGGTTTACATGTATTCTAAGGGCGGGAAATCACCCAGGGCATACAACATACAACCTTTTGGAAGTTCGGACAAAACGTTTAGATTTAATGTTTCACAAACTGTAGACACCAAAAAAAATGTATGAAGATATAAGCAAATAGTCATCATGGATTAGACATTTTGTAAGTTTGTGTGCAAATGTTTGTCTCAACCTCAAACACACTTTAATATTAGGAAGTTGAAGAAGGATATTGGCAGTTCAACAAAACCTGAAGTGTTGTGCTAATTTGGGAGTTAAATGTTCTTTTCATTTTTTTGTATGTTACAATTGTTTATTTGCTGCTGCACTTTCAGGGCATGAATCAGAAAGGGAATCGGGATTTCTCCAATGTCAAGTTGAAGAATGTGGACAAGAAATTGGCAGATCTTATTTTGAGTGAAATTGTTGACACTGGGCCTTGCGTTGACTTCAAAGATGTTGGTCAGTGCATTTATATTATTTTGTTTTTGAATGAATTATGTCTATGAAGTATTTATTTTTATTTAATTGATTTATAAGTTATATTTTTCAATGAATTGAAGTAGTTTTGTGTATATTTAATCTAAAATAACTGCATCTTGGGAATGAGAATAATTGTTTTCTCCAGTATGGCTTCGAACAGTTGTAGGATTTTAGACTCTTTATACTGCGGACAGATACTGCAGCATTGCACTATTCAAATATAATGTTATCAGTGCAAGAAGAATTACACATTTTCTCAGTCATAGAAATTATATCATACTACTATGGTTTGTGTTTCAGCTGGTCAGGGAACAGCTAAGCAAGCACTACAGGAGATTGTCATTCTTCCTGCCCTCAGGCCAGAGGTGGGTGGGAAAAGTTTAATTGATACTAAACTAGTGATGAAAATTATTGATTAACAATCGCTACTGTTGTTCTTAATCACCAGTAAACCTTGTCATGCATAATTTAAAATTGAATGGGATCCGCACTGTTTACATATGTCGAATTTCCTGATTCATTTTATGCTTATTGTGTACTTCAGTTGTTTACTGGTCTTCGAGCTCCTGCAAGAGGCTTGTTACTCTTTGGCCCTCCAGGCAATGGGAAAACAATGCTGGTAAGTTAACATTTGTACTACGGTTTCTGTATTAGTAGTAGATGACATACTGCAAAATCAGATGATCAGTTTTGTATAGCACCATCATCAAATGTAGCATTAATTTCACATACCATAACTCACAAATGCAATGTTATTGGCGTTGCTAGGTAAATGCCCATCAAAACAGAAGTTGATTCCGAAAAAACAACCGTAGAGTTGCTTCCCCTGCCCACCAAACCCCTGTGTGCCACGTGCTAAAGTGCTCGCCCACAGCGCTCACGGCACTAGCCACAAACCTCAGAACTTTTTTGGCACTTGCTAGGTGTGATTGTGCCTTCGACTTGCTCGTGTGGCTAAGTTTTGTGCTTTGCCTGGATTGTCGTTTCGTTGCCCTATAGTGTGTAGTTGTTGCTACTGCCGACCGGGGTAGGGTCTTTGCGTGATGTCGCAGTTGTCCACTCCTAGGCCTCCTACTTCCGGTTTTCGGCCGGGACCTTCTTTCAAGGTTAGTGAAGGTGGTGACAGGAGTGAGGTGAGAGGTGGTGGCAATGAGGTGGGAGGTGGCTCTTCGGTCTTGCCAGAAGTGTCCTTGGAGCCGTTTCTGACCAGAAACATACGGTCGGTAGCTCTAGCTTAGGAGCACTTCCGTTTTCCGGCAGGGACGCCTTGGCTCGACCGGATAAGCTCCCTGCCGTAGCCTTCCCGCCTGTTTTCTCAGAGAGGATTCAGCCTGGGTCGGGACTTCTGGCTAAGGTCGAGCTCGAGACTTCAAAAGCACTCATTGCAGTGTTAAGTCTGGCTGCGACAGGGGATGTGATTTCCGGTCTGGGATCCTTAGCGACCTTGGTTTCTGGTTCATCCCAATTCTCCTCCTTCCAACCTCCGATGTATACCGCTTCCGCTTCTGGTCGTGGGACGGGGGCTCTGGTTTCCAGTACGGGGGGTACGATGCACTCGTTACCTTCTTCCGTTTCCGGTTTGACACAAGACTCCTCAGTCCAGCCTCCTATGTATACCACTTCCGGTTTCAGTTGTGGGTCAGGGGCTCTGGTTGCCGGTACGGATGGTACGATTCTTTCGCTACCTTCCGTTTCAGGGCACACTGGTTCCAGTTTGTGTCTTTCCGGTACACATGCAATGGCCGGTTCAGCTCTCTGGGTTCCGGTTTCTTTGGGAATACCGGCTTCCGGTTTGGACAGGGTGCACGATGTTGGCTCTGCTTCCATTTCCAGATTTGCTGAGTCTGATGTCCTCTCAACCTGTTTGGGTGGAGTGGTTCAAACCTTTGATCGATTTCTTCGCCACTCGTTACAGCACCAGGCTTCCCCAGTTTGTGTCTCCGGTCCTGGACGGTCTGGCTTGGGCTGTAGACGCTCTGTCCTTTTCTTGGGAGGGGTTGGAGGCCTATGCTTTTCCTCCTTTTGCCCTAATCCCTCGAGTGCTCAGGAAAGCTGAGGAGGAGTCCCCGAGGCTCATTTTCGTGGCCCCCTTTTGGCCTGCGCAGACCTGGTACTCGGATCTGCTTTGTCTCTCCCAGGGGCGTTGCATTCAACTCACTCTCTGGAAGAGATCGCTTCTGCAGCCTTGGTCCGGTATTCCACACGGTAACCCAAGCGTTCTCTATCTTCACGCTTGGCTGTTGTCTTGAAATCTTTAAGGATTTCCTGTGCTCCAAGGAGATTCTTTCTCTCTGGAGGAGGCACTCAGGCCTTCTACCAGGGGAGGTTATCCCTCTCGTCGGAAGCGTTAGTCGCTCAGCAGGGAAGAGTGGATTGTTTATCTCTGTCAACCCGGGGTTTTCTAGAGATGTAGCAAAGCATACTCTGGCGAGGTGGATAGCAACAATCATACATGGGGCATGCGATCGTTATCTCAGAGTAACGAGGAAGACTGGGGCGGTGCTATTCCCCTCTCTTCGGCTAGAACCCGCAAGATCAGGGCATGGGCAGCCCCTTTAGCTATCCAACATTCAGTCCTCTTGGAGTCCATGTTGGAGGCTGTTTTTCTGGCGCGCCTCGGATGTTTTCATCAGCTTCTATCAGAGGGACTAGAGATTGCTCCTTTGGTGTCAATTCAGTGGTCGCGGCTCAGCAGTCTCTGGCCACTTCTTCAGCTTGTTTAAGGTAGGTTGCTTTCCTCCATCCTTTTTGTGCTCCTCTGCATTTGTGAGTCATGGTATAGTATATGAAATTAATATAAAAATTTTTTCTCTAAATTTACGATTAATAAGCATACTTACCATGACACCTCTAATTTCCCTCCCTCCTCCCCGCAGTGCCAAATAAGTCCTGAGGTTTGTGGCTATTGCCGTGAGCACTGTGGGCGAGCACTGTAGCACGTAGTGCACTGGGGTTTGGTGGGCAGGGGAAGCAACTCTATGGTTGTTTTTTCGGAATCAACTTCTGTTTTGATGGGCATTTACCTAGCAACGCCAATAACATTGCATTTGTGAGTCATGGTAAGTATGCTTATTAATAGTAAGCAAGTGCAAGTGGGCGCCTCGGGCGGCTTGAGTTAGATCCTGTATTGGCCAGCGCCTTGAGCAGCTCTTGAGCTGAAAAAGCGCTATATAAGAACGATTAAATAAATAATAAATTAGAATTTTTTAAAAAATATTAACTGCAGGTCTTGAAAATGCTATGTGTTTTTTATGGCCTGTTCTTGACTGAAGTGAATAATTGGTTGCAGGCGAAGGCAGTGGCAAATGAATCCAATTCTGTCTTCTTCAACATTAGCGCTTCCAGTCTTACATCAAAATGGGTCAGTACATAGAATATTCCGGGTTTACAGTAAATGGTGTCCGCGAAATTGAGATGTGATAGATTTGATCATTCTTTCATGCAGAAGAAAAGATAAAATTATTGTTAATTCTTTTGTGCAGTATTTCATGAAAAGTTATTTCGTAAAGTAAGTGTTTTTGTATGCATTTGTAAGCATTTTCATTTGCTATTATCTGAACATCTGTCAATTATGATGTGACAGTTTATTACTTGTTTGATTTATCTTATGGTTGCCATTAAGACTGCGTCAAATGTTATGCTATACGGAGACTAGTCTGTATGGAGTTGGATGGACTCTGCACTGTGTGTACTTGTACAGGTAGGAGAAGGGGAGAAGCTGGTCCGCACTCTGTTTGTTGCTGCCCGTCAGCTCCAGCCAGCCATTGTCTTTATCGGTCAGTATTTCTTGCTAACTTATTCAAGTTATCATTGATGTTCTTGTAATGAACAAGATTCCCAATTTTGCTTTGCTTTATTTTACCAATAAAGCTTCCTATGATTTAGGTTTTATACTGAAGTTTGCATAAAATGTAGGTTTTGAATAAGGATTGTCATTAAATTGAAGATTCTTTCTGTTGTCTTCACGTTACCTAGTGTTTTACAGTCACAGAATGCATATTTGTCAAGTCTATCACAACATTGAACTAATGAAGGATGTTCATATTTCTTGCAGATGAAATAGACTCACTGCTGTCCGAAAGAAGGGAAGGAGAGAATGAGGCTAGCAGACGACTAAAGACAGAGTTTTTGGTGCAGTTTGATGGGGTATGTCAAATGTACATTATTTGCCTTATTGTAATAAGCTTTCATGTTTGTACAGTTTTGGTTCGCTGTTTAATGTAAAAAATTGTTTAACATGTCATAGATTAAAAATGTTGCTGCTGTGGGAACGCTAGCTCAATGTTTCTTTTTGGGCATTTCTTCACAGATGCTTCTTTTAAGTTGTTTTTTTTAAACTTGAAAATGTTCATGACAAAATAACCTGTGCAGGTGTCATCAAATCCTGAGGATCGGATTCTCATCATGGGAGCCACAAATCGTCCTCAAGAATTGGATGATGCTGTTCTAAGGTATGTATTAATCAATTCCAACAGCAGAATGATTTTATATTTGTCAGATAATTTTGCTTTGTAATTATGGTCAAGTAAAAGATTTTGTTCTTTAGTTTAAGTTTTGAGAAAGACAGATTTACAGTCATTTTGCTGAAGAAGGAAGTCAAAAGAATTCTAAAAAAAACATGCAGTAGTATTCTTTTCTTGAAAGAAAAGTTTAGCCATTTTCTTTCATAGTTTACTGTTTGTTGTTGTTGAGTTAACATTCTTTTTTTATTTGACTGTGAAACTCTGATTTGCAGGCGATTCCCAAAGCGAGTGTACGTGACAATCCCAGACCAGAAGACAAGAAAAGGCATGCTAAGCCATTTGCTGTCAAAACAGGGATGCAAACTTAAAGATGAGGAAATCAACCACTTAGCAATGTAAGTCACAGCTAACTCTATTTTCTTGATAATGGAGCTGCATCTGTTTACATAAAACCCTAACAGAATCGGTATTAATTATTGGTTTCCTTCCTTACAGTAGATAGAGGCAGCCGCTATTAGCCTATGCTTGAATTGAGGCCTTTCTCTCCAAAATAGCTTGTTTTCATTCACCTATAAGTAATAAGTACTCCAAAACGTGCATGAACATTTAAAAGAATCATTGCAAAAGACAGTTGAACTCTTTCTTATTTGCTCAGTGTGATTTGTTTTGCAATTCTGATTGATTAAAATTTATTTATGATGGGTTTTAAATGATTACACTACACGAGTTATCGCCACTTCTCAGAAGACCATTTAGAATTTTTATGCTGTGTGAGGAAAAAGTCAAATCGTGTCACTACATTTCATTCACATATATGGTAATGAGGTGAACTAGATAGAAAATAGCCTGGGGAATTTATTGGTGTAATTGATTTAAAATAACTTTAAAACGAACAACTCGAAATTTTGGGTCTATTTTAGACCGGAAGTGCGAATGGCGATTCCGAAAGTAGACTATCGTCAGTGCACTGATTGTTTATAAAGTTGATTTGGGGCTGTAAGACCTTTTTTCTTCTTCATGAAGCATATGCATTTGCTGTAGGTGTTTCAAAAGTTATAATTGGTTTAAACAAATGTTTTATTGAAGGAAAAACATATAATTACGAACAATGATTTACAGGATAGGCAACAAGCGAGCTTATATAAGCCCACCCTGAAAAGTTATAATTATGCATATTCCCAAAGTATAAATAAAATAAGAAATATTTTTTAAGGATTTTTTTGTTCAGTGAAAAGTATGTACTTTTTGCTGGTTCTTTCTATTTCCATTTTACCAATATTATAATTTCTTATAACAATGAAAAGCAAAGGTAGATTTGCAGATATTCAAATTCACTGAACAAAAAAATCCTTTAAAAATATTTATTATCTCCAACCTTTGTTTTGCGGACGACAATGATGGATTGGCTGGTTAGGAACAAGAACTTGAACAGCTGGTACAGAGGCTTGACACCACCTTCAAAGGCTATGGAATGGAAACAAGTGCAGAAAAGACCAAAATGATGACTAACAACAGCAATGGCATCAACATGGGCTTCAAAGTTCAAGGCCAATTCCTCAACACAGTGCATAGCTTCAAATATTTCGGAGCCATTGTATCAGACAGTGGATCCCGACTGGAAGTCCTTTATAGGATCGCACAAACCACTGCGGCCCTGTCAAGGTTGAAGCCCATTTGAAAAGACAGAACCATCTGTCCACATTCCAAAGTAAGGATGCTGCGCTCCCTTGTCATCTCCATCTTCCTAATCGCTTGTGAAACATGGTCCCTCACAGCTGATCTACAATGAATAATACAAAGCATGGAGATGAGGTGCTACAGAAGACTTCTGGGCATTTCCTATACCCAGCACATCACCAACAACGAAGTCCGACAGACCATTACACAAGCCATTGGACAACACAATGACATGCTCTCAGTGGTGAAGAAACTGAAACTCAGATGGTATGGCCACGCCACCAGAGCATCAGGCCTTGCAAAGACCATCCTGCAAGGCTCAGTGCAAGGAGGCAGAAGAAGAGGGAGACAGAAAAAGATGTAAAAGGACAACTAAAATCACTCGTTCTGATATAAGATAAACATCTTTCAACTAAAACACGCTGTACAGTTTTCACTTTCACTGCAAGTGAGAGAGGACAGATGACTCATTTGTTGCCAAGGCCACTTGCCAACCAACCAACCTTGATTGGGTGATGGGCAGAGATTCAAACAGTGTAGTTTATGATGTCAACATTTCACCTGACCTTGAATTTGACCATCTTGCTGTCCTCTGCTATTTCAATCTCTCTCCTCCAGTGAAAAACAAAGCAGCAGCCTCAAGACCATCAACAAGCATTCATTCTCCTCTGAAGCAGCACATCTCTCATTCATACAACCTGATGCTGACCCTGCCTCACCCTACAACACCACACTCTGCAGCCTCTTTGACAAATACCTGTATCTACACGCACCGTCACCAACCGTTCATCTGTGCCATGGTATGCACCTGACATCTGCAAGGCAAAGTTGGAGCGTCGGAGAGCCAAACACAGATGGCAGGCATCTAAATACACCACACAAGCAGGCATACATCTTCGTTGTAGGTCTGCTGTGAGGGTCCATGTTTTGCAAGCGTATAGGAAGATGGAAATGACAAGAGAGCGCAGCAACCTTACCTTTGAGTGTAGACTAATGGTCCTGTCTTCCCAAATGGGCTTAAATCTTGTCAGAGACGCAGTCGAGACCCATTTTCTGATACAATGGCTCCTAAATATTTTAAGCTGTGCACCCTTTTGAGGGATTGGCTTTGGACTTTGATGTCTGTGTGATGCCGTTGGTGTTGTTGGTCATTATTTTGGTCTTCTCTGCAATAATTTCCATTCCATAGGCTCTGGAGGTGGTGTCAAGCCTATGTACCAGCTGTTCAAGTTCTTGTTCCTCTCCAGCCAATCCATCAATGTCGTACGCAATACAGAGGTTGGAGATTTCTCTACCCCTTATGCTGATTGTGCCTTCATGATCTGCAAGGGCATCTGACATGATGCGCTCTAGGAAGAGGTTGAAGAGTGTTGGAGAGAGTAGGTATCCTTGACTCACGCCGATTGTTGTTCTGAACAAGTTCCCGATGGCGCTGTTGTGGAGGACTGCAGTGATTGTCTTGTCATACAGGTTTTTGATGACTTCAATAATGTCAGGGCTGATGTACACTCTCATAGTTGCCCACAGAGCTGCATGCCAGACTTGATTGATAGATGCTGAATCTTTTTTCTAAAAAGTTGTCAATGGAGGCCACTACTGCTTGATGTGATTTACTTTGAAATGGGAAATTTAAAAAAAATGGTAAAGGGAGGGGGGTGGGGGCAGGGGCGACGATCAATATGACTAAAGCTGAAGGAAACTCAAAACTCATAGAATATTTAAATGTTGACTTGGGGAAGTGCATCGTGAATGAAATGGTTCGATGCACTTATTGAAACACAGCATCTACAGACATTGCTTGCTAGAACCCAAGTTCCTTAAGGGACTTATTTGAACACCTATATCCATAACTTTCAACTTGTTTAATCTGCTAACTGTTTTAATTATGGATATTTTTAATGAAGTGGTAAAAAGTCCTCATGCACAGTTGAAAATTGTATAGGACTGTATATGAAAATGAAAGTTTTAGAACTGAACTGGGAATCTATGTTTCATTATCGTATGATTATGTATATCTTGTGAACCGATTAAATCACAACTTGAATAATCACAAGGTTTGTTGCAGTTTTGTTATTTAAAGTTTGTTTCTGCCATGTATATAACATAGGAACTTTTATCCTCCTGCTATGCATTATTAATTTAATCCATGTTAATTTTTATTTTTACATCAATTGAAACAAAATTGTAAATATTATAACCACTGATCCACCACCTGTACATATAACATTTAAGGAATGGTCTATAAAGATCATGTTTATTGTTTTTGCAAATATAACATATAAATAATGTACATTAAAAAATGTGTGGCTTTATCTCCAATGGTTTTAAAGTTATTGACCTTTTAGTTGTTGTGGGTCTTGTCCCATGTACATGCCCTTCCCACCCCTACCCCACATAATCTGTACGATAGGAATTGATACGATAATGGTTACTGCTGATGTTAATATACCATAAGGGCTATGTGCATACTAAATTTTGTGGCTGTATCTTGAGTGGTTTTGAAGATACGGTCGTTTTAGATATCCGTACCAGTCAACAACCTACACTCCTTCCTCAGCTTTATAATTTATCTTGGGAAAAATCACTTGAATTTGACATTTTCTGTTATTTTGCGTGCTATATGCAACAAGGAATACCTCTGCCAAATATCATGGTAATATATGCAGTAATTTAAAAAATATTAATGATTTTGTGTGCAGCTATATGTAAAATGCTTTTTTGAAGAATTGAAGATTTTGTCAACTTTGAGATCTTGTAATTTTTAAACTGCACTATAAATCTGTCTGGAAAAAAACATACTAAATTCTCTTTTATACATACAGCAAGGAAACACATAATTCAGGCTTATTAGCCAATTTGATTAAATGTATGATGTTTTTGAAAATGGTGTATTTTGCATTTTTGTACGAACTGATTTCCATTATAGTCCATGTTTTGTGTAGTGCCTTTCAAACGGTTTTTAATACATGTATAGGACACATTTTTGTGTGCTTTGTTTTGACATCAACTTACAGTTTCAAAAATATATTGTAGTTTCATTGATAATGAAAATTCTAGTAGTGTGAATAGACAAATAAAGAAATTGGGGGAAAATGCATCCTTGCGGACCATCAATTCTATCAAAACTTTCAAGGGGTATATTTGATGAACCATAAAAGATATCAGCTTACTTTTTTTCAGCTTTTTTGATTGTATTTTGTTATTGTTTCATAAAAAAACACACCATATTTTAACACATATAGTTTAAAAAACAACACAGTTTGGACTGCCACTATCGACTTACAGGGAATTTATTAGTAGGTAATTTCAACAGCTGATCTTCAGAATCACCATTGCCCAGAGTTGCACTCTGGAGAGGACACTTAAAGGTTGTCTCACTGCAACAGCACAACAGCTACACATACGCTGTTTGAGTATCAGACAAACATGAAACACAGCACAATACCAAGGTCTTTTGAGATCAAAGGATGCCTACTAACTAGAACTCAGGAGAACTCTAATTTCAGTATTAATTTCACATACTATACCATAACTCAATTTAATGTACTTTTGAGTCATGGTAAGTATGTTTATTAATAATAAATTTAGAGAAAAAAATTTTAATATTAATTTCACATACTATACCATGACTCAAAAGTACATTAAATTGAGTCATGGTAAGTATGTTTATTAATAATAAATTTAGAGAAAAATTTTTTAATATTGATATATATTTTTAATGATCTTTTAAATGATTTTTTAAAAACATTTGTATTTGCCAACATACTTTATTGTGGTGTTTACAGGTTGACGGAAGGTTATTCTGGTAGTGATCTCACAGCGCTGGCGAAGGATGCTGCTCTTGGACCCATCAGAGGTTGCTGCTTTTTCCTTTGCTTTATTTTATGTTGTATTTATGTTATATTAATTATTTTTTTCTTCTCCTCTGCCTTCAACTATTACTCCCTCAGAACTACCCTCAGCCTTCTCTGATTTCTTCATTTCAAAGATAGGAAACGCCCTTAGCAAGCTCGATCTTTCTCTGGCAATCTTCTCCCCATTTTCTTTTCTCCAACTTGGTTGTTAAAATTATTCCAGTTTCTATCCTATCCTATCCTATCCCGTAACTTGAAGGTCATAGGGGCACCACAGATGATCGTTTAACCAGCGTACTCCATCTTTCTTTGTCCTCAGCAACCCTCATGGCTTCGCTCATTGTGTCAAGCCAGTCCATTCTCGAATGTTGTCCTCCCACCTCTTTTTCTGTCTCCCTCTCCTTCTGCCTCCTTGCACCGTGCCTTGTAGGATGGTCTTTGCAAGGCATGATGCTCTGGTGATGTGACCATACCATGAAAGTTTCCGTTTCTTCACCACTGTGAGCATGTCATCATGACCAATGGCTTGTGTGATGGTCTGTCGGACTTCGTCGTTGGTGATGTGTTGAGTATAGGAAATGCCCAGAAGTCTTCTGTAGCACCTCATCGCCATTCTTTGTATTCTTCGTTGTAGATCAGCTGTGAGGGTCCATGTTTCGCAAGCATAAAGGAAGATGGAGATGACAAGGGAGAGCAGCAACCTTACCTTGGAATGTAGACTGATGGTCCTGTCTTTCCAAATGGGCTTCAACCTTGTCAGGGCAGCAGTTGTTTGTGCGATCTTGGAGAGGACTTCCTGTCGGGACCCATTGTCTGATACAATGGCTCCTAAATATTTGAAGCTATGCACTGGGTTGAGGGATTGACCTTGGACTTTGATGTCCATGTTGATGCCATTGATGTTGTTGGTCATCAGTTTGGTCTTTTCTGCACTTATTTTCATTCCATAGGCTCTGGAGGTGGTGTCAAGCCTCTGCACCAGCTGTTCAAGTTCTTGTTCCTCTCCAGCCAATTCATCAATGTCATTTGCAAAACGGATGTTAGAGATTGCTCTACCCGTTCTGCTGACTGTGCCTTTATGATCTAGGAAGATGTTAAAGAGTGTTGGAAAGAGTAGGCATCCTTGAGGCACACCGATTGTTGTTCTGAGCCAATTTCGGATGGCGCTGTTGTGGAGAACTGAACTGGTAGCCTAGTCATACAGACTTCTATAATTTTAGGGCTGATGTTGTGAATTCTCATTGAAGAACAAGAAGTCTTGGAAAGATGGACAGAGTATTGCTCTGACCTTTACTACCACACACCAAATGGAGACCCATCGGTTATAGCATATCCCCAGAACAGAGAAGAAGAAATCCTCCCAATTTTCTGAAAAGATGTTGAGGCAGCAGTGCATTCACTGAAGAAGGGGAAGTCAGAGGGAGTGGACAATATAACATGCGGAAGTGCTTCAAGCAGGAGGAAAAGCGATGATCGATGCCTTCACCATTATCTTTAACAAGATCTGGCCGAATGGGGAGTGGCTTACACCATGGACCCAGTTGCTTTTTCATCACTCTTCCCAAAAAAGATAACCTTCAGGAGTGTGAAAATTACCGCACCATCATCCTCATCAGCCATTCCAGCAAAGTCTTCCTGAAAATAATACTCAACAGGATGAAACACCAAGCTGAACAAATAGTAGCTGAAGAACAAGCAGGATTCAGGGCAGGGCGAAGTACCACTGAACAGATTTTCAACCTCAGAATAATCTGCGAGAAATACCTACAGCACCAACAACATCTCTATCATGTGTTTGTAGACTTCAAGAAGGCGTTTGACCGAGTCTGGCATGCAGCTCTGTGGGCAACCCATGAGATCAGTTGATTTTAAATTAAAGGATAATTCTAGAAATTAATGCAAGTAAAATAATTATTGTCTTTAACTTAATTTTTGACACAAATGTTTGTTATTCTTTTCAGAACTGAGTGTGACGGAGGTTCGCACTGTTGATGCAAACAAGGTAATTCAGTATTTTTGACTGGCATGCATAGTCTAAGTACTCAGCACCTGCCCATCCACCACACCCCACACCCCACCATAAAAAATAAAAAAATTTGCAAGATTTTTGCAAATTTGTATGAGATAAATCCTAAATAGTCCAAAAATTACATTTAAAAAATTAAATTTTCTGTCTGTCCATCTGCCCACTGTCCATTGTCTGGATGTGCAAAACTTTCAAGAAAAAAAAATCTCAGAACCTATCACAACCAAACTTGATGGTGACCTCATAAATGACCAGCGAGTGATTGATTTCACATCAAGATCACAGGGTCAACAAAATTTTAGTCAAAAAATGACAATTTTTCACAAAATTTCACATTTTTTATGTTATTAATGTTGAACTTATGATTCTTTGATGCATGATAGATAGCAATGAGACACACGTCCTACGCACATTTGGTCAATCTCACTCCAAGGTCTAGAGATGTCCAAAGTCAGTATAGGTACTTTCAAATGACCTTGACCCGAACGTATGAGAGATTTTAAAGTTCAAATTTTGTTGTATTTAGAGAAGTCCCCTATATGCTCTTTGTCCGGGGACGTTAATCTACTCAAAGTCAAGTCAAGTATTTAGAGGTGATAGATTGATCTTTCATATGTGTTCCATTTTTGCGTTGATCTTGAAGGTCAAGGTCATTTTAGCCTTGCAAAAACATACCAAAAATATGTCATCGTACAGTGGAATGGCTCTATTTAACACATAGTATGCAACAGCATTGGATTATTTGATCATACATGAGCATGAGAGGTCACATGAAGGTCAAGATCATCCAAAGATCACTGTTTTTTTGCTGTAGTTTATTTGATATTACATGAGAGTATTTAGAACTGGAGGTCAAGGTCATCTCAAGAAGGTGAGGGGCTTAGAAATATCAAAGTTGGTATTACTTGGCATTTTAATGTTTTTGTTTCATTTAGTTGTGTTTTTCTTTCTGGGCAGTCATTTTTATGTTAAATTTCATGTTAAATGCAAGTTCCATAATGAGCATGCAAGTCATATGGGCTTTCCCCTTTAGTTGCACAGTGTCTTCTTTTATGCTTGTCTGCAGTAAGAATCTTGAGATCACATAATCATAAAACAAGAGAAAGTGATCATAGAGGAAGCAGAAAGATGCTTTGAAAACTGATATGACTCATTTATATTTTAACTCTTTGGTCACATTTTGTGGCAGTCCCAGTTACTTGGAATTTGATCTCATCTCATCGTGTATTTACTTTCAGGTTCGAGACATCACAATGGCAGACTTTTTGGAGTCCGTGAAGAGAATCCGCCGCAGTGTACCACTTGACACTCTTGTCAGATATGAGGAGTGGAACAAAGAATATGGAGACATCACTGTATGACATCGGTTGCGACATAATCCTGCATAGTTAAATCATTCGTAGACAAGTCACTACTTTTTTTTTCTTCTCCTTTTTGACTTAGGCAGTCAAATTCGGATATTATATTGCAGTCCCATTCTCATTATGAATCATAAAGCTGATTTTCCAAAAATAATTTCCTTTCCTCTTAAGAAGCGAGATAATTACATTCTGTGGATGATTTGTAACTGAAGCTTTTGCTCCATTCTAGTTTGTAGTTTGTGCATAAGGTTTAGTGTGTAGATGTTCTCATTTGTTTTCTTGAATGGACATTTAACATTTGTGTGCTGAATGGTTTACATTTTGCATTTGCAGCAAAGTTTGCAGTAAGGTTTATGTTAATTTGATTTCTGTTATTCGCTTGTAGGACCTACAAGCAGTTCATCTGCAATTCCATGCATGCTTTTGTCCCATTTCTAGGAAAAATGATTTCTTCCACTTTAACCTTTTTTTCCTTTTTAAAAAAACCCAAACAATCAAACTACGGTGTTTGTATTTAGTTTTTTGCACAATTGTATATCTACTTGATATTTTGCAGCTATTATATTGCCTTTGCCAAACCAAAATTTGATAAGTATGTATGTGTTGTGAACAGAATTATTTTGACACTTTTGCTCTGTTTTAATGTGCACAAAGAGCATAAGTAGAATTTGTTTGCCTTACTACCTGTTATTATTATATTTATTGTTATAGTTATTATTATTGTTTTCATGATTATTATTATTGTTATTATTATTATTTATATTTTTGTTGTGAATTTTGGCTGTAGAATAGAGGTTGATGGTTTTGTCAAGTTGACATGGAATATTTGAAAAAATGTTATCTTTGACATGTGTATCTTATGAGTCATCTGCAGATTCATATTAAATTGTTCTCGTAGTGACTGGTTATCATTTATACATTTTCTGGCCTTTGATTTGATTTGATTTTAATCCAGGACTGCTAATGCTGCCATATCTTTTCAATTTGTTCCCAGTTTGGTGCATTCACTGGCCCTTGATAGAGTAAATTTATGGTTTGATTTTGGAGCTAGATTTTTCATTGTATCTTTCAGGACTCCATTTTTCAAATTGGACTGTGAAGGCAGCATCAATGTTAATACTAATCCAGTACAACAACAGGAGGTTTTTTTCTTGTAATATTGTCAATAATTTTATTGTCGTTTATATTGTATTTAATCTTTTTTTCCCTTCTTCTACCGAGTTATGTTTATAAATGTTTCTTACCAGATTGACTAGATATTTAACAGCGCAGTTGGATCCATCTTTTGGCGTCATGTTATTTATTTATTTATTTTGTATTATAATTATAGGATAGCAAATTGTTTGTGTTTGTCTTCAGATGGCGCTTAAAAAAAAGAAAAAAGTTTTGTGTCTATTTCTTGTGCTACAAGCTTGCTAAATATGATTGAAAAATATTTATTTCTTTATTTCCTCTGGTCAGTTAAATCATTCTGTAACCTTTATAAGATATCATTTTGCTTTGCCTTCTTGGCTTTTCTGAAAAAGAGCATTTGTGTTCATTTTGTGAAATATAAGCATGTGTTAATATTTTATTTTTCTTGCAGAAGTTGTTTGCTTAATAAATTCAGAGTTTGTGCATTTATTTGCATAATATATGCATGTGTGTGTGTGTGAAAGTGGGTATGTGTCATTTGTTTCTTGTAAGGTTTGATATTAAAGTTGGATGAGTTTTTTTGTTTTGTTTTTTAAATTCTTTTCATGCTCGCCATCATTAAATATGTATATTTTTGTGATTTGCTTTTGTACATAAAGACTTTTAACATGAATTTAAAATGAAATGTATTAAATAATTGCTTGATTTCAAAAGACAGAAGTTATACTAAGTTTAAGGGAGTCACCAGTTTTCATTATGTTTTATGATTCATATTGATTTTGTACACTACACTCTGTTCATATGAAACAATGAGTTCATGATCCTTTAAATTTCACATAAATATTTGTATAATATATGAAAATTATACTTGCTTTCATTATACCCAACCTTTTTTTTTTTTTTTAAACAAACTGAATTGTTTGTGCATAGATTTTTTTCTCTACATTTTCCCCTTTATTATTATTATTATTATTATTTTATTATTATTATTACTTTCATTATTATTATGGGTTAGAAAGGGTGCTGGGGCCAGAATTGTAAATTTTGTTTGGTTCTTTTACCAATTGTGCACTGTAAATAATGGTCTGTGCAATTTTTGTTTTTTTTAAAGTACAGTAGCTTTCTATTGTATTTAATAAGAACAATTCTTATTGTTGTAAAACTTTAAAACATTTGGATCATGCATCATAATTATGATTGTGCTCATAGTTGTTTCTATGTTCTGTAATTTGTGAGTTTGATGGAATTTAATCATTTACGTGATTTAAAAGAAGAAATTAAGCAATCGCTGCATATATTGAAATATATGTTTTGTGTGATCAATGTGTTAATATTATGATTTTTAAATTGTCTAAAAAGTTGTATTTGAGCTTGATTTGGTTTTATGAAATGATCTTTATTTAGATTGTACTATATTCCAATAGAGTTACTCAAAACGTAGTTCATGAAATGCTCCACAGTAGTCATTCCAGTCATCACTATAGTCATAATACAATTTTCATTATGTGCTCAGTACAATGCAACCAAAATTGTAATTATAGTGGGATTTGTTCCTTTCAAGTTCACCTGTACAGTTTCAGTACAGTTTCTCAATGTGTAATTAATGAAATAAACGTAGACATTCCAGTCATGACTGTAGTTGTGCACAAATTGCTTATTATCTGCTCAAGAATGCTACAAAAATTGTATTGGCAGTGTTACTTTCAAGTTTAATTGTACAAACAGTGTAAGCAAGATCTAATTAATCTCTTACACTTTTCAATATGTCGTCACAAAATCAGATCATTAGCAAGAAATATCCTGAAATATTTTTTTCCCTGCATCTTGAGTAACACTTTCACACATAGGGAGAACTAATTACCTCTTCTCTAATTTAAATTACCAAGTACAGGCTCCTATCAGACGAACTACTCACAGAGGCACATTGTGAATAGGGTTGTATTTCATGTAAAAGCTAAAAGGATAGGGAAGGTAGAATAGAATTTAGATTTTTATGCGATGATGGGCAGGAGGTAATATTTATTTGTTACATTATTGTTACTTTAAACTAGGGAGTACACATACATTTTCCTTCCAAGCAGATGATTCTCTATTCTTGTGGCAGTAATTAAAGATATTTTGACCCTCCAGTGTTTCACACTGAAATCTGTTATGTGCTTTGCATGTCAAAGTATTTATTGAAAACTGACTTTTTATTTTAAAATTCAAGTGTGATTTCCCTCCAGAAATGGCACTAATGTTTCTAATATGGTTTTATATGAATACTGATCATTGTCTTTGGAAACATTTTTAAGTTTGCAAAATTGGCATTCCTGAAGCATTTGTCTTTGCCACCGATTTTGAGAAATAAAAGTAAAATTAAAAAAAGTGTTTTTATTCCTATTGTTTGTCATGTGGAATACTTAATCTGCTTGTAATTCTCTCTCTATAGTCTATATATGTGTGTGTGTGGGCACATTTAATTTTAATGCTTCCCCCCGTGGGGGTGCCTGGGGTTTCAGTATGAATAGTATACCCACTTTCTGGAAATTTAGTGCTTTAAATTTCCACTGTTGCTGTCTTTCTGCTTTGTTCTTTCTCATTCCTACTCTGTTCTATCAATCTACTATACTATCTTCTTCTTTGCTAGACCAGTCACCTACCTTTTTTCGTGAAAACTCTTCCGAAACAATACTCCTCATTTGTGTATGAGGTCTGTTGGGATCAGCTTGGGAATATTGGACGCTTTCTGCCAAATGGTCACTAGGACTTCCTACGATGTTATTATTTAGCAATGTAGGCATTTAATATGTATGTGTTTTGTTGATTTATTGTATAATGATGTTTGTATTCTATTTTGTTTTTGTAAATGGGGGTTCGATAAATTAGTGTATAGCCTCAGCGTCCCCTGCGTGGGATGTCTTTATTGTAAAGTGACCGGCTGGTAGATTGCCTTCAGTGTTACCACTAGGGTTGTTTCGGCAGATCTTTTATGCGGATCAGGGGTGAGTCCTCTTTTACTTCTCTGGTCCTGATTTGGCTCGGAAGAGTCCGATGGACCTAAAGCAATAACCATGTAATGTAATTTTAATGCTATCAACTGTAGTGTTTTAAATTAAATTAAGATAGCCAGACATCCTTACTTCAATCTATACTTTCATGTACATAAATTTACAAATTTTATATAAATTGGTGCTAACTCATTGAAGGCCTTAGGCCAGCGGAGGATCTTCTGTCTTCAGACTCCTGTGTCTCTGACTGTTCATCATAACAATTGCTGCTGCACACTGCTTAGCCAAGATTAGACAAGGCTTAAATTCGCATCTCTTGGCTATGCAGTGTGTTGCTGCTATTGTACTAGTACTGGCTCTGGATATCACTGAACTAGATCAGTGTCTGGATATGGATTCCCATATAGGTTGCTCTTAAAAACAAATCCGATATCTATTAATAAATCAACCAACGGACACTATTCTCTCCACTCACTCCCTATCTCAATCGTGGAGTTTTAACTCGAATAGAAAAGAAAAGAAAAATTCTAATTCGAAACTAATCAATGGGAAGCTAACTCACCAAGGGAAGTCACTCTGAATATACACGTTGAGAACGAAAGCAAACAAGTCAAGCTGTAGCATCATCACATTTGCACTTGCTATTCTGCAATGGAGAATGTCATTTGATTTGGCGCTGTTATTAATTTTGCCAAAATGAACAGTTCTGATAAATCTGTATTTAATGTGGACGAGCAAGTATGTTTCCTTTGAAGGCAACGCACTTGCTTTTGCTGTTTGTGGGCTTGTACCTGCTAACATGTTATTATGTGTATGTTTCACTGGATACTCAGCTCCACAAATCTAGCGAGTTCCAAAAATGGAAGCAAAATGCACAACCTGGAGAATGGCCTGTGCTTCACATTAGAAAGACGGTTTGGCATTAATTTTTCATATTTCCAAAAAAGACAATCCTTTGGCTTTGTTGAAAGCTATTAAAAAATGAATTTCCATTTTTAAAAAATTAAACGTCAAAATCATTATCATGTTAAGTGTCAATATTATTTAACGAATAAATGACCCAGTATATTAACAAATATACCATAATGTAAGTAAATAAAATCTAATTTATTTAATGAAATTGAAATGAAATGTACAATTCATTTACAATTTCCTGTAACACTGTCATGACTATGGCATTCATAGTATCTTTTCTTTCTCTTGTTGGACTTTTGAATTTTTTGATACTTTATTGTCCCTTTTTATCAGGACATTTTGGGCTGCCTCCCGAGGGGAAGGCGTAGTCACAGCCTTTGGCACGCCCAAACCCAACCTATCTAATATTGTGTTTTTTTTTAAACATTTTGTTTCATATGGTGATTATATATGTCTGAAGTCTGCCTCGCTTAAATCTGCTAAGAATTTAGGGAAATGTGGCTAGTTTTAATCATTGTCTTTCTTTGATCTTAGAACGGGACATGGCAATTTTTGCAAGATGAGTGTCCAGTTCACACAGTCATCAAACACAGTCACCTGGGACCTCGCTATTCACCTGTGAACGTCATTAGCCTTGATGATGGCAAATGTAGTGTTACGCCTGACCCCGAGTATCACAAAAATAGCAGCATCATTGTTGTAAGAATGCAACGTGTACAACAGCACGTTCCATCTTTTTCTTTTTTATTGTACTATCTTCTGTCACTGCCAGTAATTTTATGCAGCACATTTTTCACACAAACATGAAACATTTGAACATTTATAAATTCATTGACATTAAACTTAGGTTGTGTTAGGTTGTGACCATAATTTATGACAGAAGGAAGTAAAATTTTAAGTTTTAGGATGGCTTCACTCATGTTCGTTATGTTTTTTCATAAATAGGATATTTACCTAATCATGGGAGCTTCATGACTCAAAAAATACAGTATATTTATAATATATTAACTGCCATACAAAGAGAAGGAATGGAATTGTAGTGAATTATTCACTATTGGAATTTATTGTTGTTAGAATTGATATCACTTTTATATTTTGTACTTTTTTCTTTTTCAAATGTAAACACATTCGCTGATTTATTTGTTTTTAATCAATTTGAAACAGATGGAAGAAGCATGGAAAAATATTGACATTGGCTACCCACAGTATGTGTACACAGTGAGCGGGTGGATTCAGGTGCTGGATGTACCATCATACACTCCCAAACCTGCCTTACAAGTTATCATTGTGCCACATTCTCATCAGGACGTTGGTGAGTTTGTCCTTTTAACACTGTAAGTGTACAGTATAATATATATATAATAAACACTTTATATTCTTCCTTTTTGTTATATATAAAACACAACACCTTAGATAGCTGCTCAGAGTGTTGGAGTGTGATGTTTGTAAAAAGCAAACCTTGAAGTTGAAAATACAAAGGCTCTGTTGAATATACATAGAATTTGACCAATATATTTGCATGCATTTAGACATACACACACACTCGCAGACATGCCTACCCGTACGAAATTTCAGTATTTTTTCCGGAAATTTGAAAAACTTGGTAAGCGCTTCGGAAAATACGGATACTTGTTTCACGGTCCGGAAATACATAAAAACAACATTTGGAAAAAAATATCGAACTCGTTGGCCTGTGGTAATGCACAGCGTGACCTTTTTCCGAAGACGCCCGAACCCGGTTTAATGCCCCAATGTGCAGTCGCAGTAGAGACACGTGGCATCGAAGTTTTTGGTAGAGGCACCGAAGTTTGCCGAACCCATTTTTGCAGTCGCAGTAAAGATTGGTGCTTGTTAGACAGAATTTAAAACATGGAGTTCAAACGAATGGCTAAGCAAAGTGATTGTGAATCTGAATCTTAAAAAAAATACGCGCAAGGGGCAGACATTTCTTGCCTCGTATTCGGAAAAGTGTCCTTTCGTTATTCACGGCATCACTGACTCAAAAGATTTGTGCCAACCAGTTTGGCATCTCCGCCGGTGATATGAACGACATCAAGTGGCACACGGAAGGCCCACAGCATATCAAGAATTATGAGGCTTTGGAGAAGAAAAAGAAAATTGTGGCAGCAAATCAATCTATCACTGGATTCTTCACATAATATCAAAAAGGGTGAGTGCAAAAACAATAGGTAGTAAAAGTAAATACGGAAATCGTAATAGTAATACTGAAATTTGAAAAAGCTAATACGGAAACTTCAAATTGAGGGTAGGCATGCCTGCGCTCGCAGTTTTCTTTCAGGCTGATAATTATTTGGTTTATGTTATCATCAATTTTGCAGTAAAGCAAGGTACAGGAGTAACAGGTGAGTCACTGAATCATGGTAATTGTTTTGTTGAGATTTTCAAGTGACTTGTTACTTCCAAGCAACTGCAGAAAAAATGATACACAATGATTTTGTAAGTATTTATGATTCAGGATGGAGAGAAACTGTCAACCAGTGCTACACATCTTATGCCCAAAAGACGCTAGACCTCGCAGTAAGCGTACTTCCAAAACATCGCAACTGGACATTCATTTGGGCAGAGACAGCATATCTGTCACACTGGTACAATGATGCCAAACAGGAACAGAAAGAGACCTTGAAAATGTAAGCATAAAAGGATATAATACTAACAATTTCTGTCACTCCTCTTCTGTGGCTTAGAAACAAATAACATTTTTTTACTTCTTTCTAATGAGCAGCTGGTATGACCAAAATGTATTCTTAATGTGATTTTACTTGGTAGTAAAGTACTCTGTCATCTTTTGAATGCTCTAAACTTGTGGACGTTTCTTATTAGTTTGTGTTATTCTTCATTAGTTTGTGTTATTCAGTTCCATTATGTGCATTGATTTGAGTGTATTTTGAGCCAGATAATAATCGTTTTAATATGTTGCAGACTGATAAAGAATGGACAGCTAGAAATAGTGACTGGAGGTTGGGTGATGACTGAGGAGGCCTGTGCTCACTATGCCCCTATGCTGAACCAGCTTTTGGAGGGACATCTGTGGCTGAGAGAAGAGCTAGGTTTGTAAGAAATTAGCAACAGTGTGTAACAGTTTACTCTTAAGCTGGTATCATTTTGGGTGGCAAGATTATATTTCATCTTGATATTAATTACACTCACACTGAGTCACAGTCTTGGCAGCACACCTATATAATATTTAAAAAAAAAGATTTTGCCTAAATAATATTATGCTGGGTTTATAAGTAAAGACCCCACCACTCTCCACCCTCACCCTCTGTCCTGGCTATTAATGTAATTTCTAAGAGAAGTATATGGGAAAGAAATATAGATGGATTCGAAACAAGTGTCACGCTGTGTTCTTTTCTGTCTGTGTTCTTAATGAGTCGAGGGACTCATCATGAGCACTCTCATCATCTACACAGAAAGGGTTAGTACAAATGATTTAAAAGCTATCTGCTTATTTTCCCCAACAGGTATTGAGCCCAATGTTAGCTGGTCAGTGGATCCGTTTGGCCACTCACCGACCATGGCCTATCTGCTTGGAAACTCGGGCATCAGCAATATGGTCATTCAGCGTGTGCATTTTGCCATCAAGCGCTACCTGGCCAAAGCTCGCCAGCTGGAGTTTGATTGGAGACAAAGCTGGGGTATGGACTTCTTTTTATCACTGAAAAACAGCACACACACAAAATGAAAGAAAGAAAACACAGAACAAACATAATAACATGCAAAATTAGTAATTCAAAACCCAAAAGAAATGAAAGTATATATGTGAGATTGAAATAGGCCGCTTCATCACCTTTAGTGAGATTTTATCTCTTAAATTCGCTGAAATAAAGCGAATTCCATAGGTTATGTATATAACTTATGTAGTTATGATTTTCTTAAATCCGAGTGTTTCTGTGTCATTGCTAAACTGAACGACACCACCAGCCCTGCCAGTCTTGATAAAGTTCTTTGACAAATTAAATACCCCATCCTTCTTTTGATGTTTTTATAGACTTTAGTGCATGTTCACTCATGCACACATGATTTAGAGATGAATATATATGTCAGTTTCCACTGAACAGGTAACCTTTTAATTCTAGCTGAGTGTTGGTGATCTATTCAACACAGGCTGTGTGTAGGCGTTTGCTTCATCAACCTCTGATTGGGGTCAGTGTCAGTTTTGGGCCATATGTGCTGAATGCCTCTATCAGCTAATAGCATTCCAACATAGTGCCAAAGGCATATTGGTTGCCACTTCACATGCCTTTGATAATTAACTGGTTGTTGCTGATGATTTGAATTTACAACATGGTAAAATAATCAGACGTTAAATACTGTTCTGACTTGTACTTTCTTAGATGTTTGCTACTATTTCAAAGATTAAATACTGTACTGTCTTATGCAGGAAAGGAGCTCTTTAACTCTGTGTTCCCAGTCTCAGAGCCTTATTTTGTCATGATAGTGTCAATCTAATGAGAAATCTTCATTGGGGAAACAATGTTAGAATTCCTTTTCTGTATGGTTATTCAGTTTTCTGACCTTTTCCTTCATCTACTGACTTAGATGTTTTGCTGCCATTTCAGATGAGAAGGGGTCAACGGATATCTCCTGTCACATAATGCCATTCCTATCATATGCCATCTTATACTCGTGTGGTCCTGATCCTCATGTCTGCTGCCAGTTTGATTTCCACCATGAGAAGTGCTTCCGGGGAACCAAAAAAATAAAACCACCAGCTGTTACAGATGTAAACATAAAAAAACTGTAAGTTTTTTTTTTACAACTGTAATTTTATTGACACTAAGGGCTCCATTATTAGCCTTTTTCGTAACAGAGCTCGTCTGTATACGCAGTGAGCGTCTTTGTATAGCTACCTCATACTGTGTGTATAATATGGACATCTACACTGATGTTAAACTTTAAAGTCAGTTAGTTTTTTTTTTTAATTTCAAATTCATACAAATGTGGACATTGTCTAGATTGCTGGTGTAGGTTTATTGAATGCGTACTTGATACCCTAGCATGTCTCGGTAAGTGTAACATCTCTGTATGCTATACAGTGCTATATGTTGAATTGGATTGAATAAAAATGTGTATTTCCAGAGCTTGGGCATTGTGGGAGCAGTTCCAAAAGAAAGCCCAGCTGTATCGCAGTAATGTGATCCTGGTGCCCCATGGTGATGATTTTACTTACAGCAGTGGCAACGAATGGGACAGCCAACTGGGCAACATGGAGAAACTGATGTTCTACATGAACAAGGATAAAGATATGAATATACAGGTAATTTGCAGTTTTGTTTTGTTTTGTGTGTGAAGGTGATTAGATGAGACTGAGTGTTGAAGCTCATTGCACACTGTTAAAACTTATCAAATCTCATCTTGTCTTAAATTTTACTTTTATTTTTATTCATAGGTACAATTTGGAACAATCTCAGACTATTTTAGACTGGTAGGAGACGAGAAGAAGACCAGCCAAAACGCTGAGTTGTCCAAGCTGCCAAAGCTGGTCGGGGACTTCTTCCCATACAACGACCGTGATGATCAGTACTGGACAGGGTTCTACTCCAGTCGCCCACTCTACAAATATATGGCCAGAAGCCTGCAAGCTAGATTGAGGTAGGCAATGTAATGATCCCAATGAATGAATCAATGAAATGAAGTACATTATCTAGCAACTGCGTATTTACAAGGAATAAAAATAGTGTTGAGCATGCTATGTTAGCATGGGTATTAACATTATACAGGACCACAATTAATCAGCCAATTAACTGACCAATCAGTTGATCCTAGGTCAGCAGAAATCCTGTTCACAGTGGTGTGCGCTCAGCTGGTGGGGAAAGGAAAGGAGGAGCTGTTGAGGACATTGAAAGACAATCTGCCAAATCTGAGAGATGCTCGCAGAGACCAGGCCACGTTCATGCATCATGACGCCATTACTGGAACTTCAAAGAAAGCGGTTGTGAGAGACTATGCATCCATGTACGTATTTGTAGCAAATCATCCTTTCACTGCTTTTCCACTACTGATAAAATAATACAATTATTTGTAAAACATTAAGTGAGCTATACAAGAACAGTTCAAATCACATGTTAATTTATGCTGTATTATACACATGCACATGTATGCTTGGGTGTGGGTCAGTGTTGTGTGTATTGCGATATATAATTATCATTTTATTTTTTGCTCTAGTTTACAGGGAGCACTGACGAAAGTGGACAGTGTTATCAGCCTCTTGTTATCTGTGGCGCTGACTGGCAGTACAAATTCTAATGAGCAGTTTAAAATGGTAATAATGTTTTCCTTATTTTCTTTTGTTGTCTTAAGTGTTTCTTTTTCATATTGCCGGCCAGATATAATACTACCATTAGAGTCTTAATTATGACTGAGTTAAAGCAATATTATTTTCGGGTGTGAATATGCTTCTCATAGTTGGTTCAGTGGCTTAACACCACCTCCCGAGCCTATGGAATGGAAATAAGTGCAGAGAAGACCAAAGTGATGACCAACAACACCAATGGTATCAACACGGACATCAAAATCCCTCAACACTGCATAGCTTCAAATATTTAGGAGCCATTGTATCAGACAATGGGTCCTGACAGGAAGTCCTCTCCAGGATTGCACAAACTGCTGCCCTGACAAGGTTAAAACCCATTTGGAAAGACAGGACCATCAGTCTACATTCCAAGGTAAGGCTGCTGCTCTCCCTTGTCATTATCTTCCTATATACTTGAGAAACATGGATCCTCACTGCGGACGTACAACGAAGAACACAAAGCATGGAAATGAGGTGCTACATAAGACTTTTGGGCATTTCCTAAACCCAGCACATCACCAACGACGAAGTCCGACAGACCATCACACAAGCCATTGGACAACACGTTGAAGAAACTGAAACTCCGATGGTATGGCCATGTCACCAGAGCATCAGGCCTTGCAAAGACCATCCTGCAAAGCACTTCTTCCTGCAGAAGGAGCCAGAAGAAGAAGGAGAAAAAGAAGTGAGAGGACAACATTCGAGAATAGACTGGCTTGACACTGAGCGAAGCCATGAAGGTTGCTGCGGACAGAAAGATGGAGTACGATGGAAAGATGGAGTACGATCATCTGTGGTGACACAACGACTTTCGAGTTATGGGATAGGATAGTATAGTTGGTTCAGCCACATTCTTAATCATATATGGGTGTGTGTTAATATCCTTCATGTCCCCATTACACCAAACCTTTCAACCATGAGGTTTATTATATGAACTAATTTTTATTTGCATTTAGAAATCATTGTGCGATATTAGCTGGATTATTGATTGTTTGAGTTTAATAATTACATTCATAATGATTTTTAAAAAAAAATATGTTTTAGTTTTTTGCGAGCCCTTGCTGTAGTTTGAAATCCTTATATATTGCTTGATATATTGCTTGATTGTTGATTGATTTCAGAATGACTATTGGCCACCACCTGGGTTAGGACCTCCTGTTTTTCAAGAAGTGGATGTGATATTCAAGTAAGCATTAATTCTTGCAGACAGGTGCTCATTCTTAGCTTAGAATCTGCCCTAGAATACTATTATTGCTAAGAATTTTCTTATATTTTTTTACTGGCATAGTGGAATGTTTGCCTGAATAAAATTTTAGAGTCAGAATCTGTTGTATTTACCCTGAATGCGATATTTGGTATAACTGATTGCTATATGGGTATAATTGTGCAGGACAATAGTTGTCACAAACCCACTGACAGTTGACTGGATATATGTGGTCAAGGTGCGGGTGGTGGATTCCAACTTCAGAGTTATGAGAAAGGGCGGCGGCGTGGTCAGACAGCAGATCAACCCAATTTGGGACAAGGACTTTGCCCTCTCAGAATTTAAATTTGAGGTAACAAACATATTTTGCCTGAAAACTTAGGTAAAAAGATCCAGTCAAGCTCCCCATGAAAGTTAACGATGATAGACGTCATCGTCCACGATTGTTATCATTGGGTTACAGTTATGTATTAGGGTTAACAAACACTAAAAGAGATTTCTCTTATATAGTGCACTTACAAGCTCAGAGAGCTTCTCAAGGCGCTGGCCCATAATATCCAGCAATCACAAAATGGTTTGCTGAAGTCAGGATTCAAACCCACGTCGCCCAAGACGCACTCACTAAAGTCGTGCGCTCTGACCACTGAGCTATCCCTGCCACTAACCTTGCTGCTAATAAGCAAATTTTTTAGTACTTTTCAGAAAACGTTTTTTTTGCTAGCAATGATATTTAGTGTTATGGGAAGCTAAACTAGACCAAACTTATATTAAACTTTGTAACAGTGGCTTCATGGGTTTTCGTTTCTTTCTTTGTTGTATATATCAACCATGAGAGTGTACGTAATCAGCCCTAACATTATTGAAGTCATCAAAAGCCTCTATGACAAGGCTACCAGTGCAGTTCGCCACAACAGCGCCATCGGGAACTGGTTCAGAACAACAATCGATGTGCGTCGAGGATGCCTACTCTCTTCAACACTCTTTAACATCTTCCTAGAGCGCATAATGTCAGATGCCCTTGCAGATCACGAAGGCACAGTCAGCATAGGGAGGGGGGGGGGGGGGGGGGGGGGGGGGGGGTGTAGAGCAATCTCCAACCATTGTTTTGCGGATGACATTGATGGATTGGCTGGAGAGAAACAAGAACTTGAACAGCTTGTACAGAGGCTTGACACCACCTCCAGAGCCTATGGAATGGAAATAAGTGCAGAGAAGACCAAAAATGATGACCAACAACACCAATGGCATCAGCATGGACATCAAAGTCCAAGGCCAATCCCTCAACACAGTGCATAGTTTCAACTATCTAGGAGCCATTGTATCAGACAATGGGTCCCAACAGGAAGTCCTCTCCAGTATCGCACAAACAACTGCTGCCTTTACAAGGTTGAAGCCCATTTGGAAAGACAGGGCTATCAGTCTACATTCCTAGGTAAGGCTTCTGTGCCCCCTTGTCATCTCCATCTTCCTATACACTTGCGAAACATGGACCCTCATAGCAGATCTGCAACGAAGGATGCAGAGCATGGAGATGAGGTGCTACAGAAGACTTCTGAGCATTTCCTATGCCCTGCACATCACCAGCGGCTAAGTCCGACAGGCCATCACACAAGCCATTGGATAACATGATGACATGCTCACAGTGGTGAAGAAACTGAGGCTTCGTTGGCATCTTACAGGGCACAGTGCAAGGAGGGAGAGGAAGATGGACACAGAAAAAGAGGTTGGACGACGGCATTCAAGAGTGGACTGGTTTGACACAGAAAGAGGCCATGAGGGTTGCTGAGAACAGAGAGAGATGGAGTATGCTGGTTAAACGATCATCTGTGTTGCCCCAACGACCTTTGAGTTATGGGATGGGATAGGATAGGATATATCCAAAGAAACTCCTGTGTGAATGGTAGGAGAAGTGAGAGGAAGGCAGGACGTGCAGACAATTTTAATTATTTATAAAGTATTTTCAGTGTTGTGCTCTCTAACTTGGTATCATTCGGGTGCAGTATTTAGTATAACTTAATCTCATGTCTGCGCAGATTGAATTTGAAGCTGGTGTGCCAGCATTGGGTATAGAGACCTACCAACTTGGAGTCACAAGGGCCAGCACAACACCTTTTGCCTCTGTCACCTTGCACGGGATCGACATTGGCACATTTATTCATGGGTAAGGGGGTTCGGATTACTTGTGCCATAATGAAAGCTCCCACCAAAAAGAATTTTTACCCTTTTATTGAAGTTATTCTTCTTCTGTGTGTTGCTTAATATGGTGAAATATGCTGAAAGCACTTTTGGTTTTATAGTCTGTTGGTTGATGAAACTATACGTCATATTAACAATGCCTATACAATAACATGTAGCCACATTATGGACATGCCACGTTGCCTGTTCAATATAAGAAAAATAGTTTAAATTTAGACTAGTTTTGTGATTACAAAAATAAATGTTTCTGTAATGTCAAGATTGGCTGTCAATATTTAGCTGGTATTCCCTTACTCAGCATACTACTACTACTACTATTACTACTACTACTACTACTACTACTACTACTACTACTACTACCACTACTCAGAGGCAGAACTAGAGGGGGGGGGGGAGAGGCTTCCAGGGGTTCCGGCTCCCCTCCCCCCACACTCTCCCTCCTCCATTAAAAAAGATGTTAAAAAAAAAAAGAAGTAGAAAAAATGTAATAAAATTAAATTAAATTAAATTAATAGAAGAAATAAAATTGTGTTGCGATGTCTACCACAAACATCTAAAACCTGTGGATGTTTGCGGTTGACAGACTTATTACTATGCTATGGTTACGTTCCTTGGCGTTTCTTTCACTTCCATTTACCAGTGCAAAGTGTTAAATAAGTGCTACAGGCATGATGGTGAAAGCAATGCCGATGCAGTGGGCACTAACAAACTGAATGCTTTCTTCTCACCACTGCCATTGAGTGGTAAATAATCATTATAGTAATTATTATTATTATTATTATTATTATTATTATTATTATTATTATTATTATTATTATTATTATTATTTTTATTATTATTATTATTATTCTATTGAGCTATTTCAGCAGATACCTACTATCAGTAGGTGCTCCAAACTGGCATCATTTCTGCAATAAAACTAAGCTCGTTAAACTTTTTGCATGATTTTCAGATGACTGCATTTTGTTATTTGTCAGCTGTACAGGAATAATATTGAACTCTTCATAAATGTCTTTTGGTCCTCTTGACAAGTATGTTATTTGTATGATTTCAGCTTATGTAAGACAATGTAGAATTACGTAAGGAATTTTTTTATTTTATTTTAAAGTGTTAGTTGAGCTTAGATCTGATTTGCTTTAAAGCCAATGCTTCACAGTCAAAAATGTAATCTTACTTTTGATATTAGATCTGAAGACCTACATCATGTCAAGAAGAAAGAAGACTACCGGCATAGAAAAATATGTTTTGGTGCTCTTACAATTGAAAATGTAGTATATAATAAAGAGAGATAAATTAATGAATCCATCAAACTAACATATTTAGAGTTGTAGATAAATGTCGGGTTGTGTATATAAGTATGTGTCTCTACAATGCTTATATATAAAATAAAGGAATAAATACATTTGTGTTTCTTTATGCAAAATAATAATGCAATATTTTGTCAGGTCTGTTTTGGATGATTTCAACAATATTAAACCCATTTCTGAATTGTTATTAGAAGCAGGGATATTAGCAAACTAAAATTGTATGCAAAGATGATCAAAGTTTCCATTTGAAATTGCACATTTAACCAACTTTGATATTGTACTGGAAGCAGAGATGTTATTTCTGAGAGCTGAAATAAATCAGACACTATATTTGTTATAAGAGAAGTAAAATAAAGCACACAATACGTGTTCGTGTGACATTGATTATTCGCATTACCCTCACAAAAATGCTCTTACTTCTCTCTCTCTCTTTCTTTATCTGTAAGTATTTTAGATGGTGTTTCTTTTTTATTTGTTCCTCAACAATGTTGCACTATGATAGTGCATGTACTTTTTGAAATAGTGACAGTGTTATACTCATTTTGAGCTGCACATTGCCGTCTCGAAGATATGAGCGTATATACCTAAAATAGAAATAGATTTACACTAGTGATTAAACACATTATCTTCCAGAAGAGGCCTACAATGTACCTCATACAGTTACATTATCTTAAGCATCAGTTCCCTCCCCCCACCCTCGTCTCCCTTCCTTCTGACAAGACCTTCTCCCCTGGACACCACCAGGGTCTGGACCTTGGCCACAATTTGGAACCCTCCTCTACCCTTGATCCGCCCCTGCTGCTGCTACTACTACTGCTACTACTACTACTACTACTACTACTACTACTACTACTACTACTACTACTACTACTACTACTACTATTACTACTACTACTACTACTACTACTACTGCTGCTGCTGCTACTACTTAGTGTGTTTCAACATTCTTCTTCAGGACAAGGCAGGCTTTCTCCATCAGAAAAAGTACAGATGAATCTTTCCAGATTGAAAACCAAATGCTGACTGCCACATTCTCTGCTTGTACTGGTACTATGCAGGTATGTGTTTTGGATAATTTGTCATCGGGTGCAATGTATCCATTTACAGTATTCCGCTTTGTCTTGAAGTATTATTGCATTGCATTGTTTGTATTCAGTCACTGTGGTGGGTTACAGTCACTATGGTGGGAGATAGCCACCTCGCAATAGTATTGCTATGAAAAATGTTTCTCTCCATTTCCAGCACTTGATGAGAAAATCAGATGACATTTCACACAAAATCGGGGTAAAGTTCATGACCTACAGCACAGGGTCATGGTCAAATCCATTCAAGGACAAAAGTGGAGCGTACATCTTTATGCCTGATGGACCAGCGCAAGTGAGATTTTTCGATTTTATGTACATTTTGTATTCCTTTTGTATATCTAATAATTAAATAATTATATATTTTCACCAGTAAATGATAACATGCTTTGTATTGATGTGATATTAAAACACAAAACTCAAATGGTGGTTAAAGAGTTTTCTTCCCTGAAATTCACTTTTTTTGTAATTATTTTAATTATTTTCTTTAAAATACATATTTTAATACAGTAATCATCTCTATGTTTGCTGTTTTCAATCAATAAAGTTGAGTTAGTAATCCGTTATTAATCTCATTTCTTTTCCTTGAAATTTCTAGATGTTAGATGCCAAGTACCCCAAAATGGTGATATTAGAAGGCCCATTGTCATCGTCTGTGTACACCTATCTGCCTGGCGTTGTTCACATCACCACAGTCTACAATGTTTCAGGTCTGTAGAAACCGTTTTACTAACTTAGACTGTTTTTTTTTTAATACTGAAAACATATAAATTATTTTAATGCTTATTGTGAATATTTTGCTAAACTGATGTTTGCATCACTAAACTGTAGTTGCTTGCATTTGAGAAATGCACCAAATCACTGTGCACACACTTTTATCAGTACAACTTATGTTAATCCGATGAATAAATATTGATACAACAAGCACACATTTTGCCACAGACAGTGGCACAGATGGAATGATACTGCTAGCATGTAGATGCCATTTGCAGGAGACGATACTTTGGCTTTAATCTCAGTGTCTAAGACTGTCAATGCCTATATGTATACTAAACACAATTTATTTATTTAATTTATTTAATCATTCTTATATTACATTACATTACATGATTATTGCTTTAGGTCCAGTGGACACTTCCGGGCCAAATCAGGACCAATCGTTCTTATATAGCGCTTTTCCAGCTCAAGAGCTGCTCAAGGCGCTGGCCGATACAGGATCTAACTCAAGCCGCCTGAGGCGCCAACTTGCAGCCTTTGGGCGCATTGTAATAACGCTCCAGACAACTGAGCACAATCCTCGGCAGCCAGGGATGGGGGAGAAGGACCTAGGTGCATGCTGGGTGTGTTCTTGTCGCCGGCACTCACCCGTCTAGAACATGAGCGTCAGGATCTTTAAAGTCCGTTATGATGGAATGTATGCGATACGGACTAGACCTCATCTAAAGGAGTAGGAAACGGGAATAAAGTGTCTTTCCCAAGGACACAACACAGTGCCCCGGCCTGGGCTCGAACCTGGGACCTTCAGATCCGCAAGCCAAAGCTCTACCATTAGGCCACTGACCCTCCCACAACAGACTAAGCTTTATAGATCTCTGACTCTCGGTTTGCACAGAGCCTAGAGGAAGGTCGACTCCAGTGAAAATGGGCCTGTTGTTAAGTTCAAGTGCGTATATTTCAGATTTAGATTTTGCCTTATAACAAAACAGTAACTGTTTCCATATTGCCTTGCTATTGTTTTCAGGTCCTGTGGGTGCTGGAGTGCATGTGGAAAACCTGGTGAACATAAGCACACCTGACTGGGACAACAAAGAGTTTGTGATGAGACTGGTATCTGATGTCAGTAACCCTCGCTGCGATGTCTGTGTTGATCTCAATGGTTTTCAGGTAGAAAATGTTAGTTAGTGTACCTCAATACAGCGTTTTATAGATTCCATTTTGTCTTTGTACATTGTCCTGCAAACCTTTACCTTTAATCGCAAACAATTTAACCCCTTTGAAGGAGTTTTCTCAGAAGGCCAGGTTTGATCTAGATTCTTTCAGCTGTTTTTCCTCATCACAGCAGATTTTTCAAGATATCAGTTTTACGAATACAGCAACTTTTTATTATCTCACTGAGAAAATACATGGGTTTGTATATGGGTTTTATACTTTGTGGAATGTCTGCAGGGCTTGTTTACTGAATGATCGGTTTCAAACTTGGTAGTTCTAGTGCATATTTGTATTGTTTTCAGATGACAAGAAAGCAATGGAGAGCCAAGCAGCTTACTCAGGGCAATTTTCACCCAGTGAACACCATGGCTTATATCGAGGATACTCAGAGATCACGTCTCACTTTAGTCACAGCTCAGGCACATGGCTTGGCAAGCTTGAATTTTGGTGAGACCTTTTGTGTAGAGATTTTGGGGGGATTTTTTTTTTAACAATACAATATGATACGATTCAACTTTATCTTCCGTTAAAATATTGAAATTTGACTTTAGCCTTTTGTACTACACGTTTTTGTTGATCAATTGTATTTTTGTTGAACTGCCTGTGGTATTACACTGTGTACTGTATGCCTTTTCTCAAAAAGCAACCCATTCACCTTTATTGTCCACACTTTTCCTCCTACAATACTGCTTGCAGTATGTTCGTTTGCCATATTCATACACAATTTAGCCTTGGAGTACGGTCGTCTGGTCAAGTTTTGTTGTTTTGTTTTTTGTATGTGTTTGTTTCCCTGATTAAAAGATGTGAAGCATAGTTACTTCCCTTATTTAGGTGGTGTAATACAATAATACAATACAATACAATACAACTTTATTCATCTCAAACTGAGCAATTACAATGGCAGCATCAGCGCAATTAGCAGAATACACAGAATTAAAAATATTATTACATACACATGAGAAATAATCCAATCAATAACTAATAAATAAAACAAATAAAAAACAAAATATTCGGTTAAATACATACAATAAACTAGAGGTGAATCACTGAATGTCATAACAAGTAAACTGCCCCGATATGTCACAGATCCGCAGAAAGCTACAATACAAAATGTACATCCCAACAACACAACACAATAGCATACAACACAACATAGTACAACATAACACAATACAGCACAACACAACGCCATACAACCTCACTCCTCTCAACGCACAACACAACGCCATACAACCTCACTCCTCTCAAGCTGGGCAACCACAATTACAAATTACAAATGCGTGTATGCGTACATATTGTATATATGTCGCTGCACTTGTATTCCAGTTTCCGCCAGTTTCTTTCAGTGCTGTGTATTAGAGTGATAAATGAAGTGAAGCCGTGATGCAGGCCGTTCCCCCATTCTGAATAAAGATAAACCAAAAGCTCAAGCTTTTTTTTTCAAAGTCTACAATGGGACATGGCCTTGTCTGACTACATCTCTGAAAGGGCCAGAGTTTGCAAGATGCACTTTGTACGAAATTGACTTCACTGTTGTAAATGGTGGTCGCAATGACTGCGAAATTCTGGTATCATCAAAATGACATGATAAGTTTGAAGAAGCTGCTGAAAGCCATACATCCATCAAAACCTTTTCCAGGCGCAGATGAAAACCACCGGTGCTGAACATTTATGTGCCCTTTTCTGCAAAAATGTTACCCCTTGGGCTTGGGGTCATGAGCAATCTTGCCACTGTAGATTGTTCTAACCTATAAAGGGAAAAGTGAAAGCCCCAGTTGAAAACCTGTCTTGACTTTGTAGGCAAGACCGATTCACTGCGGCAACAGTACCCCCGTTGGAGTGCCGGGGTTTTTAGTATAAATAGTATCCCCACTTTCTGGAAATTTAGTGCTTTAAATTCCCACTGTCGCTGTCTTTCTCATTTGCCCTTTCCTATTCCTGATCTGTCCTATCACTCTGATATACTATATTCTTCTTCGCTAGATCAATGACCTACATTTTTTCTTGAAAACTCTTCTTGGACAAGACTCCTTGTTTGTGTATGAGGTCTGTTGGATCAGCTTGGGAGTGTTGGACGCTTTCTGCCGGGTGGTCACTAGGGCTTCCTATGATGTTATTATTTAGCAATATAGGCATTTTATATGTATGTGTTTTGTTGATGATTTATAATGATGTTTGTATTCTATTTTGTTTTTGTAACCGGGGGTTCGAGTAGTTGGGGTAAAGCCTCAGCCGTCCCCTGCGTGGGATGTCTTTATTGTAAAGTGACTGGCCGGTGAAGGGCGTTCAAATTTCCCACTAGGGTTGTTTCAGCAGATCTTTTATGAGGATCGGGGGTTGTCCGGTCCTGATTTGGCTCGGAAGAGTCCGCTGGACCTAAAGCAACAATCAATCAATCAATCAATTCTGCAAAAATGTGACCTGAACTCTTGTCCGTTCATCTAATTCTATATTCTTTGTAATACTTTTTGCTTAGTAAACATGCATTTCTACATATATTTCAGTACACTTTATGCACAGTGTCAATATTACTGTGTTATATGAAGACAAAAAGTCCGTTATGCAAAATTCTGGTCAAAGATTCCAAAATCTGGTTTTGAGCTGCCTGTAGTACTGTCAACAAGTTTTTCAGATAGACAAGTCTGTGCTTGGGACAGATTGTAGCCTTCAGCTGCTCCTGATTAGAAAAACAAATACTCTATAGAGAATCCAGCCTTATAAATTAGTGTTGAAAACACATTAATCAGGAAAGTTCAAATGATTGTGTTTGTGTGAGATTTTGAGTGCGCGCTGATATAATAGGGCATGCATAATAATACTTGGACTGGATATTTGAGATTTAAAAAACAACAACAACTGAGGCTTCCATTAAAGATACATTGCTTTGCTGTTAAATAAGTTTAAATTTTATTGCAGGTTGGATGGAGGTTGTGTTGGATCGCCGTATGATGCAGGACGATTGGAGAGGACTGGGAGAAGGGATGTCGGACAATGTGCCCACTCCCAGCAAATTTGTCATACTGTTGGAGAAACGTGATATACCCTTTACCAAGGTAATGAACTACATTTTTAGAACAGTTGGCTTGTAACTCCTGACAAAGCTTTTAGCAAACTGCATATACAGAGAATCTTTTATCCTGGTGAGTTTTATTTCAACGTTTTTACTCTTCTTCCTAGTGAACAATACCTTTTTGGGGATGTATGCCCAAAGGCTCATTAGTGGAATGCTCAGAGACAGAGAAAGCCTTTCCGGGAGGGATAGAGAGGGGGAGGGGGGGGGGGGTGAAATCTAATGTTATCTGTAATGAGTGATCTGGCATTCCAGAAATATCTTTATGCAATGGTCTTTTTTTGTTTTTTTTGTTTTGTTTTTTGTTGTATGTTTAAGTTTGTATTGAGTTTGTATGTTTTAATGTCCACACAACTGTAATGATAATAACAATATTAATATTAATTTATCTACATACTTTGTGTGTACAGTATACGTCTACAAGGATTTTACATTATAAGATTTGTAACTCATTGGATTGTATTATATAATATAAAAAGTGTTGTACACCTACTCAGTTGCGTCCCTTGATGTTGTCATGAAAACCACGTTGCTAATATACATAGCTGCATCGATATCATGTCTTTCGGGCAGCATTTAAATAACATCAAAAGATCTTTTTAAAGTTTACAATTGTTTATTTATATCATATGACAATAGGTGCTTACAGGTAAAATAAAATAATGTTGATATTTTTTTGGCTTGTAATCTGTTTATTTTACTTGTATGAAACTGCCTTGGAAAGTCTGGATTCATGCATTGCTAGGAAAATCAAAGGGAGTTGTTGAAAGATGTATTATTCCCTCTAGACTTAATTTTATTTTGATGCATATTAACTCGTTGAACCCGAAAGACCGATATATCGGTCTAGCCCTTAAACAGCTGTGCCCCGATAGACCGATAAACCGGTCTCGTAACCTTACCTTAGTCTTGCGGTCCGTACAAAGCTTACTGTTCTTTCTAGTACTTGCTGTTTGGAATAGGGTTATTGGGAATAAGGTAAAGCAAAATGTCTGAGCTCTAGTGCGAGCACAGTGCGTGTTTTTGTGAATTTTTTTTCTCAATTTTGCGTCATGAAACGAAGGTCTACAAATCAAGGAAGCGTCGCTAAGCGACTGTACACAACTCATGAAGTAATCGATCAATTGTGGGATGATAATGAAGATGAAGAGATGACATAGTAAGTCATTTATACACTAACTTTGGGTTGTCTAACACTTTGGTTGATATGTTTTGGTTTTACTAAAAGCATGCTAAAAATTCCATTTTTCCCAGGGGAATGGGCTCAGAATTGGTGGGGCATCCAGGGTTCAAAGGGTTAAGAGTGTTATTATTGGGGTATATTTTCAACTCATGTTCAAATGAATATACTTTTGTCTCGTCTGCTTTGTGGTGGTTTGTTGTATTTTGTTGGGTGTTTGTTGTAAAAGTGGGTGTTGTTGTGCTCTTTTTATGTGTGTGTGCATTGTTGCTTTTTTAATGGGAGGGAGGGGCTGAGAGCAGGGATGATGTCTTGCACAAGTAGAAATAGACAGAAAGAGAGAGTAGAAGGGGGGTGAGGTAGGGGAGGTAAAGGCGTTAGGGAGTAGTGCAAAGGAGAGAGAGCGAGAGACAGAAAGGCAGAGAGAGCAGGGAAAGAGAGAGGGGGAGATAAAAACATTAGGAATTGGTGCAAAGGGGAGAAAGAGAGAGAGAGAGTAAAACAGATTAAAATTCTTAATTGTAATTATACGGCTGTATAATTAAAGAGCCTTTTGATTTTATTAGGACATGCAGAATTGTTCCTGACAATTACAAAACCTGAATCATTCAAATGGATGACATGAAAATGTAATCTTCAAGCATGGTGTGTTTCTTCTAGCCACAAATATATACATATCTACTGAACGCATAGTTTTCAAAAACAGCACAATACAATATTAAAGTTTAAAGCACACTTCAGCCACACTACCTGTTCACTCTCTCAGCATTAACTTGCCACATTGGGATGCAGAGGACACACAAAGTGGAAGGTAAACAATCTACCTCTAGATTTACTTGTGGAATATGACTGCTGCCGTTGAGGAAGAGCAAGTAAAACAGCTTCCAACTGCCCGCTTCCTTGTGGCTTACAAGCTGGTCACCAGTCTCTGGGACTCACTTGTGTCTTCTAGGATCCTGTCCTCTGTCCTCTCTGCTCCAGGCACCATCGGCTGTGGGCAGCGCAGATGCAATTGCTACTCCCACATTTCCAATTCCACCTCTTTTCAGGGTCCCAAGGGCCAATTCCCTGCCCTCTGCTCTTTTAGCTGTCTCTCCACTAATGTTGTGTACATCATATATTTCACTAGTATTGGATACCACTTTCATCGATTTTGTACGCATCGTGCAGGTCATCACAAACAGAGACTGATCGCTGTTGTGAGCCAATACGGTTGTCAACTTGGCGAGAGTGCTCCTGTGCTGGCGATGAGAGGTGTAAACGGTGACAACTTTGTTTGGGTGCCTGTGGTAGGCTACGAACGTGTGTCAACAAAATGTGCTGTTCGCTGTGCTCAATGCACAGTCATTCGGGTGGTAGAAGCGATCTGCCATAAATTATTACATTTTTTAAAACAATATTAATATTTTCTGTGTCACCGAGTCCTGGCTTCGGGTGCCTGAGGACGATGCAAAGTGCCTTGATCTGGCCCCACCTGGCCTCACCACCATTTCCTTTCCAAGATCATGAGCAACTAAAGGGGGTGGCATTGTCTCCGTTTTCTGTGATAAACTCACTACTTACACCTCATTTTCCTTTTTTTTTTTTGATCATGATAACTTTGAACTGGCGCTGTTGTCATTATCGTTTTTTCACACACACCTCAATGTTTTTTGTGTTTACTGTCCACCTTCAAGCAAAAAGAACAAAATAACTGATGCCATATTCCTGGAACAATTTCCTAACTTCTTAGAGTATGCTAATAATTTGAAGAATTCTCTGTTGGATGTTAGACATTTAAATTATCATTTTGATGTGCCCTCAGAGTTTTATACCTCCAAAGTGCTTGAGATTCTTGGCATGTTTGACTTAGTGTTAATAGCCCTACTCATAGCCTTTGTCATACAGTGGACTGGGTGTTGTATAGGGACGATGATTGGACTGGCTGTTGTGTAGGGATGATGATTGTCTTCTGAAATCGACGGTTGTAGACCATGCCTTGTCCTCTGATCACTATTGTGTTTTTTGTGAACTGAACCTGTCCAACCCCCCCCCCCCCCCCCCCAAACCCTGCATGTATCTTGAAATTTGTAGGTTAGCGTCCCTAGCTAGATACTGATGCTTTCAAGGCTGACTTGTGTAGCGCTGTGAAGTGTGATAGTCTCAGTGCCGCACACTTATGTGACGCGCTTCGTGCCAGAGCCATGTTTGATAAACACGTCTCGCCTACTCGCGGCAGTGTGTCTAGCTGCCCAGTTTCTCCTTTGTATAGCACTGTAGGACATGAAATTGTTGATGCTAAGCGTGAGAAGAGGAGGGCAGAGAGGATGTGGCGAGCGTCGGGGCTTACAATGCATCAGCAGATATTCAGGACAGTGAGGAATCGTGTCACTGCTATTGTCCATCGTGCTAAAACTGCTTTTTAGGCAGACAAGATTTTTGCCTGCACAACATCAAAACAACTGTATAGTGTGACCAGTGTGGTGTTGGGAAAAGTCTCAAGACTTAAATTTTAATTCACTTCAATAGAAAAATACATTTTGCGCAGTGATATATAAAATGGTGTGACATAAAATACACATGCAATAACCGCAAATAATGGTAGTGAATACAGCATTCTTTCATAATATTAAAACGCCAATGTCAATACAAATTTATTTATTGCACATTTATTCCCTCCATCCCCCTTCCCCTCCCCTCCACACACACACACACACACGCACGCATAAAAGGAAAAACAGTTCTCCTTATATCCACTCATTGAACTTCCGCAGATGTTTGCTAGTATAGTTATTTTACTGGCAAGATTGCCTCAATACATCAACAACTCGACGCTGTTCATGCGCCTGTTGTACTTGATGTTGTAATGGCGATGCTAGTCATGACTGTGATCTTGTGTTGGCTGGTGCTGCTGTTGTAACTGAAGGTGTAGTTGTTCATGCACTTCTTGTATCTGATGTTGTTGGTGTTTTATGTTGTAACTGACGATGTTCATGCTACTGTTAGTAACTGTTCCTACCGATGTTTATGTGGCTGATGTGGATATGCTGTTCATGTTCCTGTTGTTGATGAGCCTTTGTACTGTGGCCCAGCTTTGCATGATTTTGAACCTGTTACAGAGCGGTATGCAAGGCAAGTGTGTCTGGGTGTTAGTCCCAAAACTGTGAGCTTGACCCTGCACCAACCCCTCTTTTACTCGAGTGTCTTATGACCTGCTTTTATATATCTCTCATGTTATAAATGATTCTCTTTCATCTGGGATTTTCCCGTCTGTCTCCTAGTCTGCTATTGTTAGACCTCTTATTAATAAATCCAACCTAGATCCAAACTCTTTGAATAACTGCAGACCAGTTTCAAATCTCTCTTTCCTGAGTAAAGTTCTTGAAAAGATATATAGTCCTTTATCAACTTCCTCTCAGCTTCAAAGGAACAGTCTTCTCAACATCCATCATTCAGCATACAGATCAACTCATAGCACTGAAATTACACTTCTGAGTATTATGAACAACCTACTTCTAGCTCTTGATCATGACAAAATTTTTATTTTTTATTTTTAGATCTCAGCAGTGTTCAATACCATCAACCACACCATTCTTTTATAAAGACTGCATAGTACCTTTGGCATTTCAGGCTGTGCATTTTCCTGGTTTTTATCATACTTGACTGACCACACTCAAACTGTCTAAACTGTGTAAATTGAGTCTGTTCAGAAAAAATGTTCTCTCCAAGGCTCCGTGCTGGGTTCCATCCTTTTTGTTATGTATGCTACTCCTGTCTCTGGTATTATCAGAGGTCATGCTCTGTTGCTTGAAAGTTTCGCTGATGATACACAAGTTCATCATTCAGTGCCTATTCCAGAGATTGATGAGCTTGTGCCAAGGATTCAGGAGTGCATTGCAGACTTAAGGGATTGGATGACCCAGACTAAACTTAAATTAAATGAAACAAATCAGAACTCATGCTGTTGTTTGTAGATTATAGTCACACGACACTATAGGTGACTACTGGACCGATTTATACTGACACCAGCGGGCCAGTTGTTGGTAAAGGGGAAAATAATATGATCACACGTTGACCAATCCGGGATTCGAACCAGCGACCTTTCGGTTACTAGCAAGACGCTCTTACCAACTGAGCTACCCGGTCCCATTTATAACAACAACAACAACAACAAGAACTCGTGCTGCTATGTCCAATGAAGTTTTTGAATCATCCTTCTCTCCTTCACTCAATGCAACTTGGAAATGCTGACATCTCTTCCTCCCCATCTGTGCTCAGCCTTGGAGTAGTTCTCGATCCTGCAGTGTCCTTCCACCAACACATGTCCAATCTCTTTGCAGAACAACTTACTTGGAAATGCGATGGATTAGTTCGATTCGTCACAATCTGTCTCCAGAGGCCATGGAAACTCACATCTGTGCATTCATCCTGTCTTTAATAAATTACTGTAATGCCCTGCTTGAGGGCCTTCCAAAATGTCAACTTGTCCAACTCCAAAGAATTCAAAACAATGCAGCACGCCTTATCACCCATACATCTTCCATTCTTCGCTCTCTTCACTGGCTAAAAGTATCAGATCGAATACAATGCAAGCTCTCTTCTCTGACCTATTCCGCTGTTCACCTTTCTTCTCAACAATATCTCGTTGATCATCTCCATACTTATATATACTTCAATAATGGTAATGGGCGCAGTCAATATAAAATTTTAAAAATAAAAATTCAATTTCTTTCCATCTTCCAATAGCTATATCCCTGCCTTTACACCACCTGTTTGAGTGATGGATGTGTATTTGGTGTGTAAGTGTGTGTGAGGGTGGATGAGACAGGTGACCGTGTATGTTATTACAGATCGCCACGCTTTGAGCCTGATTGATTTGGGGAAATGTGCGTATATAGCATCCATTATTATTATTATTATTATTATTATTATTATTATTATTATTATTATTATTATTATTATTATTATTATTATTATATTCCAGCTTGTCATCTCCGCTCTTCTGCAGATAGTCTTGTCTTGCAGATTCTTACTTTCAAGAAAAGATCATTTGGCTTTAGGTCCTTCTCTCATCAAGCATCCACCGTCTGGAACTCTCTACCATACTCTCTGAGAAATCTTCTTCATTGGAATCTTTAAGTCGGGTCTTAACACTTTTTTCCCCCCTGTAAATCAGACATTGATAGATGTTTTTGTATGTCTTGTGTGTGTGTGTGTGTGTGTGTGTGTGTGTGTGTGTGAGAGAGAGAGAGAGAGAGAGAGAGAGAGAGAGAGAGAGAGAGAGCATATAAATGCTCTGTAAAGACTATGAACAATTATTTGGAAATGGGCGCTGTATAAATTGTCATTCATTATTATTATTATTACTATTATGATCTCTGTGATTTTAAAAAATGTTATGTTCTTGGTTGTCTTTTTGTTTGTTTGTTTTTTTTTGTTTTTTTTTTTTGTGTTTGTTTTTTTTTGGTTGGGAGGGGGGGGGGGAGGGGAGAGGAATGTGGGGAGAGGGGAGAAGATGCGTAACTTGTATTGAATTTTTATATTTTTAATTTGGTATGTAATCATAATAAATATATTAATTTATCTATGGGATATTTTATGTAATGCTCTTGTTTTGGTTTTATATGTGTATGTATTGAGTTTGTATGCTTAAAAATTTTTTGGGGGGGCATGTAACAATAATGACATTAATACTGATGTTTGAAAGTGATCTGTCATGTTAGAAACGTCTACCCAGCACACTGTGCCAACCGTCCATGCTGGCCGAGATGGTGGCTGACCATCTTAGTAACCCACCGGTGGTCAGTTTGTCACACCACGAGATGGGCACGCTGTCCAACAGTGGCCGATACGCCCTGCTAGAGTCTGCTCTCCCATGTCCACTAAAGCTGGTCAGTTTGAGGACACTGAGGCTAAATGAGGACCTGAAAGAGGTGACAGCACTGATGGTGTTACACCGTACAGGTGTGGACTGCAAGTTTTCTGAGGTGCACGCTAAGTGCTATATGGGAGTGAGTAATACTTAGTTGTTTTGGTATAGAATGAGTTATATCTTAAGATTTTAAGCCCAGAATGCATTACCGATTTTAAGCCTCAACAGTTTACTTCCTTAGATTATTAAACCATAGGAAAAGGTTTTTATGGTTTAACACTGTTTCATGCCTTAAGATATGAAGTTCATTGTATTTTGTTTATTTATTTCTAATTGAAATAGTTTTTGACTCACATCCATAGCAATGTGAGTCTATGTACTCACCCACTCCCCCAACAAATTTTCCCAATGTTTTGCAAACCTGTGCAAAATCAGTCCTAATAGTCCAAAAATGACATTAAAAAAGTGTCCATTTGTCTGTCTGCCGTCCTCTGTGTGGCTGTGCACAACTTGCAAATGGGTTTATATCTCAGAAACTATTTCAACTATCACAAACAAACATGGTAAAGTGTTGTATACCCATGAGACCTCATAAATGATCGGTGAATGAATGACTTCACTTCAAGGTCAAGGCCACAAAGTCAACAAGTGTTACTCAAAAAATGAAAATTTTAAACAAAATTTCTCTTTTTTTCTAGGTTATTAATATTGAACTTATGATTCTTTGATGCCTGATAAATATCACTGAGACACATACTATACAAATTTGGTCAACCTCATTCCAAGTTCAAGGTCACAGAAGCTGTTCAAAGTCGGTTTGTATAGGTACTTTGAAGTGACATGGACTCTAAACTATGAGAGATATAAAGTACAAACTGGTTGTATTTAGAGATAATAGATTGATCTTTCATATTTGTTTTGTTTTTGCATTGATCTTGAAGGTCAAGGTCATTCCTTGCAAAAACATACAACAAATTGGTCATCGTACAGTGGAATGGCTGTTTATTTAACCCATAGCATGAACAACATCGGGTTATTTGATCAGACATACATGGGAGGTCACATGAGGGTCAAGGTCATCCCAAATTCAATGTTACTGAAGGTCAAGGTCAACACAAGGTCAGTTTTTTGGGCATAATACAACTTTTGCTGTATTTTACTTAATAGTACATGGAGCTGGAGGTCAAGGTCATCTCAAGATCAAGAGCATAGAAATATCAAAGTTGATATTACTTTGCATTTTAATGCCATTGTTTCATTTTGTTTTTTATGGGCACTCATTTTCATGTTAAATAGTGCAAGTTCCATAAGGAGCAAGGGAGTCATATGGGCTTTGTTCTTCTAGTTATAATATATATGTTTGAAAAATAATAGTTTTTATACCTGGCTGAAGATATGTACTGTTTGCTGTTTTCAGAATGCTGTGACGATGAAATTATTCTCTGGGACCAAAGTTAGGCGTGCTTTGCCCACATCACTGACAGGTTCTCTGCAGAAGGAGGCGTTCTCAGCAGAACAGGCTGAAATCCCAGACATGGAATTAAGAGCATTCATGCTAACTTTTTCTTGACATCTACCAATCATCTAGTTTTTGAACAACCTTTAGTAGGCTGAAATTTTGTTATGATGATCGACCTAGTATTTTAAGACATTTTCATATTGAAATGTCGATACATTGATTATTTTTCACTTCTACTAGTACCTTTTCATTTGGAAAACTTTGTTACAAAAATCTTTTATGAGCTTATCCAATTGCCATTTTATTTGAAAATTTCCAAATTATTATCATATTCATCTCTACTGACTATTTAGTTTTGACTCGTTTTCATGTTGAAAATGCCATTATGATGATTCTTTTAATTATCAATATGTGTAGATTCAAAAGACAACCTTTAATTATATTGTAAATGAAGTAAATTCTTCTTAGTTGGAAGAATAATCAAGCATTTTTCTCTTTTTTTGAAGGTTTGTTGGTGTTTGGGGAAAATCCTAGAGCTCATATTGTAATTGAAATAGAAAATTGTGATAACTTTGTGAATAATTGTGAATGTTTTATTAAATTATGTGCGCAGTTTTATAAGATCATGTACATAATATAATGTATTATTAGTTTAATAAGATAATGCACACAGTTTAATGAAATCCTCTGTATTCATTTTAAAAAATCATAAAGAGGAATCAATCTGAACACTGGTAGTATGATCCTTACTTAAGGTATTTGTTGTTATCATTGCAGTTTAAAACATTGTTGTTCAAGCAAATTAGCTAACAGAAATGAATGTGCTTTCAGATGCCTGATTGTGGATTGTATGAAGTAGAATGAGGTAGTCAAATGGATGCTTATTACTGACATGTTTTGAGCATGGGAGCGATGAATGAACACGCGGAGTAGCTTTGCAGTATCAGTTGCTGAGTAACTTATGTTGTGCAATTACATTGCGATAGTATCAGCATTACTAGATGCTTATCATTATTGTATTATATTAAACCATTCATTATTTATTTTATATCAAATCAGAATAATATGGAGAATATGTTGAGATGCAGCAAATGTGTGCATGTGATTGATTATCTGTTTTGTTTGTGTGTTTGTTAAGAGCATGATAAACCCATTAAATTTTCAACACTAATTTATGAAAGCAACGATCAGTAAACCGCTGGCATACACTTAGAAATGACAAAGGATGAAGTTAAAATATGTTGATTGAAGTGCTAGTTAGTAGCAAAAAATTTGCACATGTTCTAATAATATGGGGGTGGATTCCCTTTATAATCCACGCCCATATTATTAGAACATGTGCACTAAATTAGTGTTGAAAATTTAATGGGTTTGTCATGCTCTTAAGAAGTAAAAAGTTAAACAAATATTAAATTTTATTTTGTTTTGTAAAATTTATGTATTTTTTGTTGTTGTTGTTAACTTTGCAACATTGAGTTTTTAGCTTTTACCTTCAATGTGTCACCTAACTTTAATCATGTTGTAATCATGACCTACTGATTGTCCTAAGATTTACCCCACCACACGCTGCAGTAAGTTGTACTACAAGCTGACGATAAAATCTCATGCTTTTCCATCGTAGATTCAGAGGATAGAACATGTCCTAATTCCTGTGATGACCATAGATTCAGAATGTGCTGTGGCGTCCTTGACATTGCGACTGAGAAAAATGGCAGACACCACAACATTACAGCTTTCATCTGAACAAGTCAGGTTTTTGATCAAGTTGTATTATGGCCAACAAGCACTGTGGGATGTCAACTGGAAGTTGTACAGGAACAGGGCCTGGAAAGAAGCTTATTGAATGTCCTTACAGACCAACGTGAGGGAGAAATTTGGCCTGCTGCGCCAAGTAAGTTCACAAGAGCACTACAGGAGCAAGGAAAGAAGCCTTTTTCTGAATGAGTGAGCTGCAACGAAAACCAATTTTCGCCTCTGTTGTATGGAATTAATTTTAGCATGTGAACGGTTGTTTCATGTGACCAGTTCTCAGATTAAATCGCATGGAACAAGTTGTTTGATTTAATCCGTAGCTAATTTGAAGGGATCTTCAGTGTCAACTCATCATCAACACTTTTTATTTTGGGAAACAAAGAGCTCTTACTGTTTGTGAGGAATACACAATTTCAAATAAATTGAAGGGAACATGCATTTTTATTGATTTTACAATTTTAATAAGTAGGGGTTCACATTGCCATAATCTGTAACAGTCAGATGATTTATAATGGCTAGTTGTTTGACAGTAGTTCTTATTCTATAATCAAATGAAGGTTCTGAGTTTATGCATTTTATAAATTTATGGTGTGCAATTGTTGTTTGTAATTTTTATTATATTCTGTGCAGGAATGATGTTTTAATAGTTATACATGTCTTTTAACCAGTTTTGTTATGGGTCTTAGTTCTTGGTGCCTTTGCATATCTGTTGTGTTTACCTAACTCGGCTCCCAACTGCGAGTGTACATAAACTTTTTAATTGTGCACACATTGTTCATACTTTTTAGTTGTTTGCACATCTCTTGTTCTGAAATTATTAAAGGAGATTTAGATTTATAGTAAATGTCATTATAAAGGCTGGAACGTCGAGTAATGTTTTATTCTTCAGATTTCTCCTTCTCGCTGTATGTAGGGCCGTGCAAATAGCTGCCTGCCTGCATGTGATCATTGTATAGACAGACACACGTACTCCCACACACATACACTCAAACACATACACATTCTAAGCTACGCAATTATAAATCCTGTAAAATCTCCTGCACTTCAGGTGTTTATATTTCGGTCATAACCATTCAAGGCAAACATTTATTCATTTAAACGAATGCATTAGAAAAGTGTATTAGATGTAAATCGAATCTATAAATTTAATATAAGGATCTTTATTTATAAGCAAAGTGGACGAATCAGTTTTATATATTTTATATACTTTCATCAGGACTGGGATTTTGTGATAACTGCTATTATAAAATCATTAAGATTGAATACAACAGTTCCTGCATAGGTTTGTCAGCCTGTTGTCTTAATAATTTTATTCTAGTAGCAACAGTGAGTACTCGATCAAGGCACAGACTCCCAGACAGTGAAACGTAGCATATTAGTCTCCAGTTAGATCCCTCACATCTCCTGCACAAAAGCGATCGATTAGCAACATTTGACGCTCGAGTTTTGTTTACTGTAAAATAAATGCAAAAAAATGGTTTGTATATAGATCAGATGTATGTAGATGTGTTTTAGAATGAAGAAGCATGAGACCAAGCTTGGTGACCAAAAACCAATAGTCTAGCACTTTAAAAAGTTCCTCCAGATGGCTAAAAAAAAAGTCCAGCGTAAAAATAGATCTTCTTGAAGAAAGAGCACAATGGTTTTGATCTTTTCTTTAGTAAACAGATTGATAACAAACACAAGTGTTTCAGAATGACAAAGCACGAGACCACAATTAGTGACCAAAAACCGATAGTCCAGCACTCCAAGAAAAGTTTATTCCGAGGGCAAAAATTAATTACCAGCGTAAAAATGCACTATTGCTATGCTAATTTATAACCACAATCATGCCAAATTTGTCGATGTGAAGTCACTATATATCAAAGCGGGACCTATGCTTATGCAGTATGCTGTCATTGCCGCCATTGATAGAAAACAGCATTCAGTGCATCTTGATTCAGTGCATATCTTGATAATTGATTCAAGATATGCACTGAATGTTGTTTTCTATCAATGGCGGCAATGACAGCATACTGCATAAGCATAGATCCCGCACGCCGTTGGTACACATTTCTTATCCCTAATACGCCTAGCTCAAGCCCGATGTAAGAAAGACTATGGTTGAGTTCAAAAACAGTATAGGTCTAGCTTTAATGTTATCGACACTACCGTGTACATTGGTTTTCAGACCACAAAAAGCGAAAACAAACACAGTATTATTATTATTATTATTATTATTATTATTATTATTATTATTATTATTATTATTATTATTATTATTATTATTATTAACCTTATATTCATTATTGTGGAAGATTTATGTCACGTAAGCATATACAGTATATGCGAAAGTGTCGTGTGACTATAATCTACAAACAACAACAACAACAGTTTGATGGCAAAACGGCTAGTTCATCTACAAATAAGCATAGTTTTCAATCATTTGTGAGCAAAGGCCAACAGCCCTTGGCAACAGAAAAAAAGAGTTGGAGGTCATAAACCACAGGCGCCCGTATCTGGACACGCGAGCGTCTATAACAAGTTGACGCCTCTCTCTCTCTCTCTCTCTCTCTCTCTCTCCTCTCTCTCTCTCTCTCTCTCTTTCTCTCTCTCTCTCTCTCTCTCTCTCTCTCTCTCTCTCTCTCTCTCTCTCTCGTTTACGTTTACGTTGTGTAGATTATGGTCCCCAACACTTTAGCATATAGGGGACTGTGGATTTATGTTGTTGTTGTTGTTTGTAGATTATAGTCACACGACACTTTCGCATATAGGTGACTACTGGACCGATTTATACTGACACCAGCGGGCCAGTTGTTGGTAAAGGGGAAAATAATATGATCACACGTTGACCAATCCGGGATTCGAACCAGCGACCTTTCGGTTACTAGCAAGACGCTCTTACCAACTGAGCTACCCGGCCCCTCGAGTGGATTTAAGGAGTCAAAGAGCTTTTATATGGAGACAGACCAGGTCTGTCGGCTGTAGCAGAAACAGATTCAGATCGACGGAATATAAAAGTTGACTGTATTAAAAATGGGTAAAAATGTCATGTCAAAGGGAAAGTCCCAAAAAGAAAATTATAAAATTTAGATAAAAGATAATTAAAACCGGCCCATCCTCAAAATATGTACAACGCCGAACAATGGAACAACCATAATACAAAAATTTAAAATCAGCCAAAGTGCAACCACATGGCACACCAATGATAAACGTTACTTCTTTGTCAGCTTACGAACCGCGTAGGTGGGCTTCCGGATTGCCGCCTTCTCTTGCGACCACGTTCCGTCCGCCACCCCCGTATCAAGCCCCCACCGGAAGATATCTAGGGCATGGTCCAGTTGCACATCATAAAAATGGACGCAAAGATTATTGGCGTATTCCTCCATCTGTGTTAAGAACGCGGGACTAGAAAGACCCTGTCGCACCTGAACTGCGAGATTCCTCATTGTAGCCCTCGATGGGGGTCGTCAGGTGTCAGCGCGTCAATCTTGCTCTTAGTCGGTGGTTCCTCAGATTCCGAATCTGTCTGAATGTGGGTATCGATTGTTGTTCGATGAGGTATATGCTGAGCGCGATCAGCCAGGTTGTGGACCAAGTCCATCAGTCCAGTAACGGTATGCACTAGTTTATCGACGAGGCCCTCAAGTTTATGTATGACCAACCAGGGGTCGCGGCCGCCCAAGATCGGCACCAGCGGCACCGCGGTAAGGTTCGAAATCCCAGGGGCATGGGAGGGCACCTGGTGGCGAGTGCAACCGGGACGGTCCACAGGAGGTAACGGCGGAGCGGCGGCCACCACAGTGGCAGAGGGATTGCTTGGCACTTCCCATAAGGACTTAACTTGCGCCTGTTGAGGCGCCGCATCGGTCACGAGTTGTTTGCGGGCCAGGCCAAGGGACTGGATGCACGGCATGTAAATTGCAGCCCTGAGGCGATTCGCGAGCGCGCGCTCCATCAGGGCTGAACAGCTTTGATTAGAGGCCGAATGCTCGCCGCATTTTCTTTTGTTCGCTCGACACTGGGCGCCGGAATGTCCGGACGCGCCACACGAAGAACACACTTGGCCAGATTTGCAGAATTTCCTGGTATGGCCTTATCGTTGGCAGCGGTAGCAGCGAATGACCTCCGCGACATACGGCCTCACCGGAAATTCTCTTCGATTGATTAGCAGGGTAGAGGGTAGGTCAATGGCCTCAATGGTGACCCTGACAGATGCCGACGGCGCCCTATCCGAGCGGAGCAGACGCTGAACACGCCTAACCGTACAAGTCCGAATCAAACCGTCGGAATCAACTGATACCTTGCATTTGGCCTTGACCTCGTCCACCGTAACTGCGGGAGTGATGTCACTCACAACACCCTCCACCACCGGACTGGGAATGGAGCAAGATATATCCGTTTGCCCCAGCCTGAACAACCCGACCGGTCTCTGCTGCTGTGCAGGGGACACACAGCCCACAAGAAATCCTTCACCAAGCGGTCTAACTCTATCATGGGCCCCACGGCAGTCCGCAGCAATTCGGTCATACGCCAGCTCTGAGACTTCAGAGTCCCAGTGTCGGGGTTGCCTATGTGTTTAACTACGACTGGATATCGACGTAGTCCTTGGTTCGGCAAGGGGAGGGGTGGGGGTGGGGGGTGTTAGGCGCCGGCCTATTCCTAGCGCGACATCTGCCAGAAACGGCAGTCCAAAGCCCCTCCTTGTTATCGGCCAATGTAAGCGAAAGGAGGGGGGAGAAGGGGGGAGGGGGGGTAAAGCACCAGCTCTCTCCCCTCAAGCAAGGGTGTCTCTCCAAGGGGACCTGCCTCAGAGGCCATGCCCTGGGAGCTATCCGAACCCGCGGCTTGCGACTCCATCGAGGCATATTCCTCGGAGGAAGACGGAGAGGAGGAGTCAGAGAGCGTTTCCCACGCAACCACTCTCTCTCTCCCTCTCTCTCTCTCCCTCTCTCTCTCTCTCTCTCTCTCTCTCTCTCTCTCTCTCTCTCTCTCTAGCTCTCTCTCTCTAGCTCTTATTATATTACACTTGCGTGTCCATATACAGGCCCCCATACTACACCTCACTACCCGTATCTTTCATTTCTGACAGAGAGCAGTGCGTTTTCATTACTAATCAAAAATCACAGTTTCAGGCTGTTTCTACTGGAGTACCCCAAGGATCGATTTTAGGGCCTTTATTATTTTCTGTCTATATAAATGATCTTCCCCTTCATATATCTACTTCTTGTGAACTCTTTGCTGATGACACCACATTACACTCCAAGGATACAGAACTACATAATTTAGGCTCCTCATTACAAATAGGGGCAAATGAACTACAGGAATGGGCTGAATTCAATCACATGACGCTTAATCCAGACAAAACTAAATCCATGCTATTTACAACTAGACAAAAAAGGCAAAGTTCTTCTATGAAACTCCCTCCTTTAAAACTTTGCAACAAAACAGTTGAAGAAGTTCAGGGCCATAAACTTCTTGGAGTAACATTGAACAATAATTTGTCTTGGTTGCAACATATTTTAAATATCAGTAGATCTATTTCCAGAAGGACTTATCAATTATCAAGGAATAAACATTACTTAAATCTGCAGTCTCGTAAACTATTTTATTTGGGATATATTCAACCATTTATTGATTATTCTTCAACTATTTGGGATTCTGCTAGTAGCAATGCCATGAAGCCTTTATTTCGGATTCACAAACGTGCAATTAAAATGGTTATTCTTAAAAACAAAATCTCTCTGAATGATTACAAACAGATCAACATACTACCTCTTGCCAACAGATTAAAATTTAATAAGGGAATGTTCATGCACAAGATCCTTTCTGGTAAAACACCCTCCTATCTTTCTTCTCTATTTTCTAGGAAAACTGCCAGATTTTCTACCAAACTAAATATCCCATTTCCAATAATTGATCTTTTTAAAACCAGTCTGTCATATTCAGGCTCCACTTTATGGAATAACTTTCCAGAAGTTCTCCGCAGTGCAGTCACTAAATACACATCCTTTAGACACAATCTTTTACAGCACGTTGAACTTAGTTAATTAGCTAATTTGCAAGAGTTCTTACTCTCATAACTTTCATTAGATTGTTTTACATAAGTTGTGTGTATGTTTGTGTGTGTATGTGGAACGGAAGAGAGGAGTGGATGCGCACGTGCGCATATTTTAATTATATTGTTACATTCTGTTATTATTGTTATGAAGTTATTTTGTTATACTAATTGCTATTGTTACAAGCCCCAAGGGCAGGATGTAAAAAAGCACACCCAGTGCTTAATCTTTTACCCTTGTTAAATAAAAGTGTTATCTTATCTTATCTTATCTTATCCGTGGCACGCTTTCTATTATAACTGATATTGCGTTAAGTTTTTTTTGTTACCGACACGATTGTACCCAGTTGTCTGGGCGTCAGACCATTGCGCTCAAATGGTGCTATAGTAGTCGCCACGTGCGGCTTGAGTTAGATCCTGTGTCGGCCAGCACTTTGAGCGGCTCTTGAGCTGGAAAAGCGCTATATGAGAATGATTAAATACAAAAAAAATAAATATATGCCGGACTTACCGTGAAAGTCAACTGCGTACTAGCTCTATATGCCTACATAGCTAGAGCTCATATAGTTAGTCTGGCATGCAACTCTGTGGGCCACCATGAAAGTGTACATCAGCCCTAAAATTATTGAAGTCATCAAAAGCCTGTATGACAAGGCTACCAGTGCAGTCCTCCCTCCCCGTGGGGGTGCCGGGGGTTTCAATATAAATAGTATCCCCACTTTCTGGAAATTTAGTGCTTTAAATTCCCACTGTTTCTGTCTTTCTCCTTTGTTCTTTCTCATTCTTACTCTATTCTATCAATCTACTATACTATCTTCTTCTTCGCTAGACCAGACACCTACCATTTTTCTTGAAAACTCTTCCGGGACAATACACCTCATTTGTGTATGAGGTCTGTTGGATCAGGTTGGGAATATTGGACGCTTTCTGCCAAATGGTCACTGGGGCTTCCTATGATATTGTTATTATTTAGCAATGTAGGCATTTTATATGTATGTGTTTTGTTGATATTTTATAATGATGTTTGTATCCTATTTTGTTTTTGTAAAGGGGGGTCCACCGTTGGGGTGCCGGGGTTTCAGTATAAAGAGTATCCCCACTTTCTGGAAATTTAGCGCTTTAAATTCCTACTGTCGCTGTTTTTCTCATTTATTCTTTCTCATTCCTGCTCTGTTCTATCAATCTGCTATACTATCTTCTTCTTCTTTGCTAGACCAGAAAACCTACCTTTTTTTCTTGAAAACTCTTCCGGGACAAGACTCCTTATTTGTGTGTGAGGTCTGTTGGATCAGCTTGGGAATATTGGACGCTTTCTGCCAGGTGGTCATGCACTAGGGCTTCCTATGATGTTATTATTTAGCAATGTAGGCATTTTATATGTATGTGTTTTGTTGATAATTTATATAATGATGTTTGTATTCTATTTTGTTTTTGTAAACGGGGGTTCGATAAATTAGAGTATAGTCTCAGCGTCCCCTGGGTGGAATGTCTTTATTGTAAAGTGACTGGCTGGTGGAGAGCTTTCAGTTTTACCACTAGGGTTGTTTCAGCAGATCTTTTATGCGGATCAGGGGTTGTCCGGTCCTGATTTGGCTCGGAAGAGTCCGCTGGACCTAAAGCAATAATCATGTAATGTAATTGTAAACGGGGGTTTGATAAATTAGAGTATAGCCTCAGCGTCCCCTGCGTGGGATGTCTTTATTGTAAAGTGACCGGCTGGTAGATTGCCTTCAGTGTTACCACTAGGGTTGTTTCGGCAGATATTTTATGCGGATCAGGGGTAAGTCCTCTTTCACTTCTCTGGTCCTGATCTGGCTCGGAAGAGTCCGCTGGACCTAAAGCAATAACCATGTGATGTAATGTAATGCAGTCCTCCACAACAGCGCCATCGGGAACTGGTTCAGAACAACAATTGGTGTGCGTCAACACTCTTCAACATCTTCCTAGAGCGCCAGATGCATGTCAGATGCCTTTAGCCTACAGATCACGAAGGCACAGTCAGCATAAGAGGTAGAGCAATCTCCAACCTCCGTTTTGCGGATGACATTGAGGATTGTCTGGAAAGGAACAAGAACTTGAACAGCTTGTACAGAGGCTTGACACCACCCCCAGAGCCTATGGAATGGAAATATGTGCAGAGAAGACCAAAACGATGACCAACAACACCAAAGGTATCAACATGGACATCGAAGTCCAAGGCCAATCTCTCAACACAGTGCATAGCTTCAAATATCTACGAGCCATTCGATTCTGAAAATGGGTCCCGACAGTAAGTTTTCTCCAGGATCGCACAAACAACTGCTGCCCTGACAAGGTTGAAGCCTATTTGGGAAGACAGGACCATCAGTCTACATTCTAAGGTAAGTAGCCTATTAATAATTTTACATTTTCATAATAAACGGGGTCAATAAATATTATTGTGCCTTATGTCGTATGTTTTAAAATGGTTGCACAACGCTCACTCAGAGTAAAATGCTTGTATTAATTTTGATGTAAAGCACAAATCACATAACATGTAATGAAAACAGAATCGACCAACAGAACGAAAAGAAGCATACAAGAACATATTCCATTAAATTTCGTAAAACCTCATTGACTGATGAACTAAAGGCAACTCTTGCTATTTGAGTTTATATGCACAATAGACGAGTTTCCTCCCTTTGGCTACAGCGCCTCAGTCTATAACTGGCCAAAAAAATAAAATAGAGACGTTAAATTATGTTAATTGTCTGTTTATTTTCTAAGATTGAATTACAAGATATGATTACGTATTACTGAAATGTAATCAGAACTCTACACCCATCTAAGTACCAGCACCGTTGTCTCTACCTACAGCAACAGTAGTAACTACACTAATAAATAATTTTAATAATAATAATAATAATAATAATAATAATAATAATAATAATAAAAAAAATAAATAATAATAATAATAATAATAATAATAATAATAATAATAATAATAATAATAATAATAATACATGTTTTTAAAAAATCACCAACAATAAACAAATAATAGCTGCAGCAAGAATATGACGAGCAGCGCAGCGCATGAATATTGGTCCACGTAACGCAAGTGAAGTTTACTGTAAATAAATTTAATTTAGGATTTTATTGATGTCAGCAAACTCGTTATCTATTGACGGGTAATAATTAATTAACATTTTCATAATAAACGGGGTCAATAAATATTATTGTGCCTTATGTCGAATGTTTTAAAATGGTTGCACTAACAATAAATGCAATTATTGAAGATCTGTGGTTGTTTTTTGAAGGGAAGTAATATTAACATCCAATTCTTAGAAGAATACCGTGGAAGGATAATATAGAGAAAAGGAATTAGGATGTCCTATACCTAGAGACCCATTTCATGGCAGCAGCTATTTGCTAGACAGGCCGTTAATGGTCAAGGGACTTACTGGACATGACGTTTGCATCAAGAAAATGGCCGACGATTTGTCTAGCGACGTGTCACGCATCTTGAAAACAGCAACAATAGGAAAACGTTACTCTTACTAGCCTAGCCAGTAATACCGTCGTAAAGACAAACTTAGGACGCTGGAAAGGACTATGGAGAGAAGAAAAGAGGTGTATGCAATGCTCTGAATGTACAGCATCCCTGTACGGGAAATCATGTGGGAATCGCAGTTCGTCAAAACAACTGATAGGAATAGTAAATAGAGAAACGGCTTCATCAAGGGTAGGATGATTTTTTGACCATCACTACTAGTAATACTACTGCCACTACTAGTACTGCTGCTGCTGCTTCTACTGCTACTGCTACTACTCCCCGTGGGGTGCGAGGGGTTTCAGTATAAATAGTATCCAAACTTTCTGGAAATGTAGTGCTTTAAATTCCACTGTCGCTGTCTTTCTCCTTTGTTCTTTCTCATTCCTACTCTATTCTATCAATCTACTATACTATCTTCTTCTTCTTTTTTTTCTCTTAAAAACTCTTCCCGGACAAAAACTCCTCATATGTGTTTGAGGTCTGTTGGATCACCTTGGGAATATTGGACGCTTTCTGCCAAATGGTTACTGGTGCTTACTATGATGTTATTATTTGTAAATGTAGGCATTTTATATGTATGTGTTTTGTTGATATTTTATAATGATGTTTGTATTTTATTTTGTTTTTAGTAAACGGGGGTTCGATAAATCAGAGTATAGCCTCAGCGACCCCAGCGTGGGATGTCTTTATTGTTAAGTGGCCGGCTGATGGAGTGCCTTCAGTGTTACCACTATGGTTGTTTCGGCAGATCTTTTATGCGGATCAGGGGTGAGTCCTCTTTCAGCGAAGTTGTGGTCTTGATTTTGTGGTCCTGATTCGGCTCTTTGTAGTCCGCTGGACCATGTAAGCAATGAATTACTAACTACTACTACTACTACTACTACTACTACTACTACTACTACTACTACTGCTGCTGCTGCTACTACTACTACTACTACTACTACTACTACTACTACTACTACTATGACTACTACTGTTAAAGGACTCCATTAGTCGATACCAAGGAGATTGTCAACAATGTCGAGATTGACGCCCCATGTTTTGTTTTACGTAACGTCTGCTGCGACAGGCATGCCTGTTTGAGTCTAATAAATGTCAGTTATAACAACAGCTCAAACGCCTCCGTTTATTCTGATTACTACTACTAGGCTACTACTACTACTACTGCTACTATTACTACTACTACTACTACTACTACTACTACTACTACTACTACTACTATTACTGCTGTTGCTGCTGCTCCTTCTCCTCCCCCTCCTCTTCCTCCTTCTTCTCCTACTATAACCTATCCTATTCCGTAACTCGAAAGTCGTTTCTCTTTCCTCAGCAACCCTCATGGCTTCGCTCAGTGTTAAGCCAGTCCATTCTCGATGTTGTCCTACCACCTCTTTTTCTGTCTCCCTCTTCTTCTGCCTTCTTGCACCGAGCCTTGCAAGGATGGTCTTTGCAAGGCCTGATGCTCTGGTGACGTGGCCATACCATCAGAGTTTCAGTTTCTTCACCGCTGTGAGCATGTCGTCGTGTTGTCCAATGGCTTGTGTGATGGTCTGTCGGACTTCGTTTTTGGTGATGTGCTGGTTATAGAAAATGCCCAGAAGTCTTCTGTAGCACCTCATCTCCATGCTTTGTACTCTTCGTTGCAGATCTGCTGTGAGGACCCATGCATCGCAAACGTATAGGAAGATAAAGATGACAAGGGAGCGCAGGAGCCTTACCTTGGAATGTAGATTGATGGTCCTGTCTTTCCAAATGGGCTTCAACCATGTCAGGGAAACAACCGTTTGTGCGATCTTGCGTTTGTGCGATCTTGGAGAGGACCTCCCGTCGGGACCCATTGTCTGATACAATGGCTCTTAAATATTTGAAGTTATGCAATGTGTTGAGGGATTGGCTTTGGACTTTGGTGTACTTGTTGATGCCATTGGTGACATCATTTCGGTTCATTCATTTCATTCTTCTCTGCACTTATTTCCATTCCCAAGGCTCTGGAGGTGGTGTCAAGCCTCTGTACCAGCTGTTCAAGTTCTTGTTCCTCTCAAGCCAATCCATCAATGTCATTCTACTACTACTATACTACTATGACTACGACCACCACCTAGTACCTCCACCAGCGCCATCATCCAATTGCAATCATCATCATCATCATCATCATCACTATAATCTCCACCAACACCGCCACCATTATACATGTAGTAGTAAGCTTAGTGCCTATCCGACGGTCAAGGCGGAATGTCCTGATGATTGGTCAGTGGGGAGAGTCCAATTGCCCGCCAAGAGTGTCATAAGAGGGTATTGAAGTGGTCATCCGAATGTCCTTCAGACACTTTGCATGATGACTGTCTCTGGTCGATTAGTTTGACCAGGGTCCGTTGATTATTTATGGATGGCCCTGTATGATTAGTAACCATGCTGGATTATTGGAGGTTGGGGTTGGGGGTTGGAGGTTCTATTGCCATATACAAAACTGCGCCCAGTTGTAGAGAAAAGAATTGTTGATCACACATCGCGGGAACGTTGTTACCCCCTTCTCCTTACCCCTTCCTTATGGTCTTTGGTCATGTCACACGACAAAACATGCCATCGTTTGTAAAAACCAGTAGTAAGCCTACTACGTTCATTTACGCAGACATCCAGTACAGCCGGAAAATTTCATCGTTTTCATTAAACCGCCAAGGACCCCACAGGACCAAAAACTGTGGAAGTTCCGGCTGCACTAGCTCTGAGACATAATGCAAGTAAATGAACGTAGTACGATTATGGTACATTATTATTATGGTTTATATCATCTGCATAAACACTCCAAAACGCACACACACACACACACACACCCGCATACCCCCCCCCCCCCCACACACACAGGCACGCACACATTTTGACAATTTGTTCAGGCATTATGACAAAGCATTATAATGCAACACATCATATTCTGATACTAATGAAACGTAAGCATTGAAACCAACAGGCTCACGAAAACATGAACAAAGGAAACTCACAATCAAACATTCCAAAAGCACAGAATCACTCTTACTGGCGCAATAGACAAGCCGCAAACTAGTCAATTCTCTTTGACATGAATCATAACTAGTCAATATGGATGATTATCCGAACATTTTCAACAGTTCTGTGTTAATTTGTTACATATAACAAATGCCAAATTTTGGGGGTTTATGCTCTCTATCACTCTCTCTCTTTCTCCCACTCTCTCTTTCTTTCTCTTTATATTTTTCTATCTCCTTCTCTCTCTTTCTTTCTCTCTCTCACACAGTGCTTACTCTTTTACTCTTGTTAAATAAAATTCTTATCTTATCTTATCTTATCTTATCTTATCTTATCTTATCTTATCTTATCTTATCTTATCTTATCTTATCTTATCTTATCTTATCTTATCTTATCTTATCTTATATCTCTTTCACATAAACCAAAAATACAATACATCAACATACTTAAGGCATAGTAGTTATATATGATAATTCAGTGAGGTATAAATTTTTATATTAAAGTTATAATTCTTGCGTACACCTACACTTAACCACATTCGTATGACACGTATAACACATGTACACCCATGTACACTGCTGCCACCTCTGTCACTCAGAATCAAAGTAAGAATATTTGTCACAATGGAAATCTAATAGTCACACGCGTATTTGACGATATCGCTTTTGCCACACTCTACGGAGGATTCTATCATCACTCCCACACCGAGATATTTTGCAAACTACTTGGCACAGTATGCAGGCAAGCCAACCATTTTAAGTCCTGAAATTACACTTTGATGCACATTCCCTAGGCTGTCCTTTATCAGAACCATAGTAGGTTTACTACATGAAAATCCCTGTGCATTAATTTCAAGGCAGAATTGCATATTTTTTTTATTAAACGTGGATGCATAGCATCTGTCAATAGATGTATCGATTGACACTGCAACCTCTACCAAGAACACTTCAAGGCTAGACTGATTGATGACAGTGATTTCAGGCCTGATCGCTGTTGTAGAGAATTTGACACTTTCAGAACCAAATAGGCGCGGTGTCATGCACGTGTCTTTGATGACAACAAGACAGAAAAAGAGGTCGGAGGGCAACATTCGAGAATGGACTGGCTTGACACTGAGCGAAGCCATGAGGGTTGCTGAGGACAGAGAAAGATGGAGTACGCTGGTTAAACGATCATCTGTGGTGCCCCAATGACCTTCGAGTTACGGGATAGGATAAGATAGGATAGGATAGGAAGGGAATCCCCGTCTGGAATGTGTCACACACACACACACACACACACACCCACGCACACACACGCACACACACACACACACACCCACCCACACACACACACCACACACACACACACACACACACACACAAACATACAACCGAAAACAACAACATCAACATCAACAGCAATAAAAAGTACAACAACAAGGGTAATAAGAGCAACACAAACAACGACAACAACTTTTATTTCCTATATATGCACTCCTGTCGCTGTTTGTTTCTGTCTCTCTCTCCCTCTCTCTCCCGCCTCCCCTCCAACCACCCTCTCTCTCTCTCTCTCTGTCCCTCTCTCTCCTCCAAACAGTCGTACAGTTAGGAGAATCTTAAAAGTCCGGTTGTCGGGCGGTTGGTCATTGGGGAGGTCCGTGGCTCGGAATGTCACAATGACAAGGTGGACACAGACAGACACTAATCATGTTTTTACGCGACAAATAAATTGGACTTCACACACACAAAATTTAATCAATGTCATTTGAAAACTTTAAAATTAGGTTTAATCTGATTACGCGCATTTTTGCCACAGGCATGTCTGGATCTTAATTACAAGATGAATAAATCCAACTCAAAGATTAAAACTTTTACAAGTTCAAGTATGAAAGGGCAGCAGTTAACTCACACTGCGTACCTGAGACTAGTCGAGGCTGACGTTTGCCTCTTACTTGTGAGAGAAAGATTACTCGGCGAGTCTTAACCAAGCTGTGTGCAGGTAACCTACTGACATTATTCTACTTCCTTGCTAAGCAGGAAGTAGCGCACTTCCCCCCCCCTCCTCCCCTCTCCTTTTTCTATTTCACGAGGTTTTCAGATCCAAAACCTAGGTTCTTGAAACATTTTTGGGGGTGAGGGGAGGGTGGGGTAGTTGGGTGGGTCCAAACTGTTCATGAACCTAGGTTTGTGCACCTCTACGACTCTTCCAATCAAAACATGCCTTTTAAGCACGGTCTGTGCACACTGAAACGATAACTGACGTTTAAATAAGCAAACTTACGAGTTAAGAGAGTAATTTAAGTACCTTGACCTTTGAGAAAGAACAAATACGAATGATCTAACATACTTAGCAGCAGTTAAAGTATCTACAAAGGAAAAATGACGAATTTGGGTTAAGTTATTCTTGTAATAAGGCGAAACGGGTATTTTGGAGGAAAAAAAAGAAAGTGACATTCGGAGCGACGGACCGACCGAATGACCAACCGACAAACAACCGGACTGCTAGTGAATGATGGCCCATGACTTTAAGTACCTGTATATCAAAACTCAACAAAATCCCTTTAGCCATTTTTGAGATCTTATTAATGAACTAAACGTGTTTAGCAACAAAATGACTTCAGTGACCTCGACTTTAGCGATGCAGTAAATATGATGGCATGGGAAGAGGCTAATGGCCTAGGTAATGTTCCCATGAAGTTTCTCCAAAGTCCGTTCAGTGATTCTTGAGATTTGGCGACCTGAACGGACCGACCGACCGACCTGCCGAAATCGGGCTCGTTCTGATTCCGGACTATTTCAATAAGTCTGGAAATACACAAATGGATGTGTGGTACAATTAGCTTTTGCGGAACGTTCTCGTTCTCTGTTTTTCAGCCTCCTCAGGGCTGTCTTGAGTTCGAGCTCAGACTGTCACCCCAGTCCCTGCTGGTTTGTAAATGAGAGTGGCTTTTTCTTAGCGGGGATTCAAATACAGTATATGCAGCGACATCATTGTGCAAATCGATTCTAGCACAGTTGCCTTAAGCTGTAGGCACATTTCCCCCCATCACCGTCTTACCCCCCCCCCCCCACCACGATCTATGCTAAAATGTAAACTTAGATGTAGTTTTCATACTTTCAAGATGAACAGTAATCACAGTGCAGGTCCATATTACTGATACAAAGTCTCCAGTGTTGGAGAGTTGGCCCCTGTGTTGTTTTGCAGCAGACAAACACAAATTGATTTTATCACTGCATCAACTTAGAGCACGGAACAATGGGCAGGCACCCATATTTAATTCTCAAGAGGAATGGATTGGGGGGGGGGGGGGAGGAGGGAAAGACACCAATATAAAGTTCAGAGCTTCTGGATATCAAAAACGTTTTGGGTGGGGTGGAAAGGGGGTACACACATTTTATTTAAAAAAGCAGTCCAGGGCTCTGTTTAGTGTTGTGAGTTGCAGACTCTCTGTAACGCAACACATCGATTAACCACCCCGAGGCGCTCTTATAAACTATATGAAATTCCGAAATAGACTTGTATGATCGGCCGTGGAAAACCGCTTCTTATAAGCCTCAAGTATCGGATCGAAAATATCGATGACAGGCCTCTTCAACGTTATTGAGATGCTATGCGTGATTATATAACGCTTGTCTCTCCAATTTGGCACCGGAAGACCCGACCCTACCTTGTTCAACGCGGGGTGAGAAGGAAATAAGGAGACTTGTGGATTTGGGTCTTAAAGCAGAACTACACGTATCGTCGTTTTGACGAGGATCAGCGGTGAACCAAACGAGGCTTAGCGGTGAACATTCACTTTCGCGTTAACGCGTGCAATCGGTTCGCAGATAGATGAGCGAACTCTTGTCCCTTCAACAGTCCTCCATATGCACAGCATTGAATGAGAGGTGCGTCGTAGATTATCCCAATTCAAACCCACTGGAAGACTATCAAGATTTGACCGTTGATAGACCTACATGTAATACAGCCATTACTCCAAAAAAGTTCAGCAATAGTGCCAATGTAGCGCAAACCAATTACTTTAAGGTGTCCGCTGGACCTATTAACAATGACTAACTAACTAACTTCAAGGTTTAAAAGACCGACGGCTAAATTCAACAATGTTGCCACCATAGCGAACATCTTGCCACAATACCACAACACATGCAATAAAATTATAACCTTCAGTTGTAGGCAATCTGCTGATGAAGACAATTTGGTAGCCTAACCAAAGACATGGTGTAACCACTGCGCTTAGAATTAATTAATTCAATAATTCTACATTCCAAAGTAAGACTGCTGCACTCCCTTGTCATCTCCATCTTCCTATATGATTGCGAAGCATGGACCCTCACAGCAGACCTCTCCAACGAAGAATACAAAGCATGGAGATGAGGTGCTACAGAAGACTTCTGGGCATTTCCTATACCCAATACATCACCAACGACGAAGTCCGACAGACCATCACACAAGCCATTGGACAACACCGTCACGATAACCTGCTCACAGTGATGGAGAAACGGAAACTCCGATGGTATGGCCACGTCATCAGGCCTTGCAAAGACTATTCTGCAAGGCACAGCGCAAGGAGGTAGACGAAGAGGGAGACCGAAAAAGAGGTGGGAGGACAACATTCAAGAATAGACTGGTTTGACACTGAGCGAAGCCATCAGGGCTGCTGAGGACAGAGAAAGATGGAGTATGCTGGTTAAACGATCATCTGTGGTGCCCCTACGACCTCCGGGTTACGGGACAGGATAGGATAGGAATAATAATAATAATAATAATAATAAATACATAATAATAATAATAATAATAATAATAATATACATTAATAATAATACAGGATGCTATCCCGCGCTTTTCTTCAATCGACCTCAAAACGCGGCGATCTGAAGAGAGAAGAAGAGAGAGACACAGAGAGAGACACAGAGAGGAGACACAGAGAGAGAGACAGACAGAGAGACGGAGGCCAACAGAGACAGAAAGAGGAGAAGATGGGATATTATAAGACAAAAGAGGAAAAAAAGAGGTTTCCGAGCGAGATCTCCCCCCCACCCCCACACCAAAACAAAAAAAAAATTCCGTGTGATCTTGTTCCCAAGGTGAGATTGTAACAAAACCGGGTTTACAGACTTTCTCCCAGTTGCTAAGCTGAGAAACGAGCTTGTATTTTTTCCACTTACAAAAGTGTTTGCCAGTGGGTTTTATTTTGTTTTTAATTAATGTTTTAACATTAAATGAAAAAAAAGGAGATCAAACAACAAGGCATTAAAACAAAACAAACCTGAATGTAATGGAGAGCGGAGATTAAATACATTATTGTTTTGCTCAGTTTGTTTTCAGCGCAGCTAATATTAAATCATTTTTTTTGGTGTACGTTTTGTTTTTGTAAAGAAAACAACAAATATTTAAGGTTCCCAATTCGAAGGCTTTGTTTACTTTGGGCGAAAACAGGTTTACCCTAAACTTCGCATTGTTGTTACATTTAAACAATGATAAAGCGGGCTTTCGTTGGTCAAACCAACAGCTAAAGTTTGAATTTTCCATTTCGGTTCTGACATAGAGTGATTTCCCCTATTTTAACGGTGCATCAATACCATGGCCGTGTGACCCTTGACCCTATTTCTGCGTGAACCACTCGTCTTGAATAGTGTGTCTTTGTTGTCTAGGGTGGGGTGTAGGGTCTATTTTATCAACCTAAAACGAAAAACCTTACTAGCAATTGTTTTACGGGTTCTGTCTCTTACCGGCTTTGGTAGATGCTATATTTAGCTCCAGAATGTTGACTTGCCGTTGCTATTAAAAGGCACAAACACTACGGAATTTATTCATTAAAAATATATTTTTTTAAATTTTTATTGTTAGCTTAATTTTTCAGTGGGCAACGCTTACTGTGAATGTAAAAAAAAGCATCGGTCGAAGGGGCGTGGTCAATGTGGGTCCCTTTAAGGTTAACTATGATTTTTGTTTGTTTGTTTTGTGTTGGCTGTTGTAATCAAAAGTGTTAATGCCCTTTGGGAATGTGTGTCAACTGTCGTTCGTTTGATTTACATCCGCAAATATGGTTGTCCGCGACTCCATTTTGCTCAAAAAGCAAACCAACTCTCTTCCCTTCTTCTCCCCTCCCCCCCCCCACACACACACCGCCCCGAATGAAATCTCCAATGCTGTTTTTCGAAGGAGAACTAAAAAAAAATCACAAGTTCGTGCTTAATGTTAATGTATCATGCAGTTGAATTAGATCTCGTATCGCCCAGCGCTTTGAGCAGGTCTCGAGCTGAAAAAGCGCTATATACAAACGATTAAATAAATAAAGAAATAAATGTGCCATAGATGGTGGTGATTTTATGCAGCAATGCTTCCATTTCAACTACGAAGCATTCTGTCATCAGAACGTTACTATCTATTACTTTAGCAGTAAGATTGCTCTGGTGGTTCAGTGTCCTTACCTCTTTTCCTCGGGATGGTTATTCCCGTCAGCCATGTTACCAAAATGTAGACTTTAAACTTCATTGATTCATTCGTATGAAATTCCGTGATTCATTCTATTATCATCTGTGATGGTTCCAGAAACTAGGCGATTTTTAAGTCGTGATTTATCTTGTTCATCTTGTGATGGGTTCATTGTGGGTTTTCTGTTTCGTGTATCTATTAGTGTAATAATTACATTTTAAAATGATAATTTTAATTACAGGAATTTGTTGTGGTGGCTGCTGCTGCGGAAAATACTGCAGTTGATGAAATGAAGTATTATAATTACGAACCTTTCCCCCCCCCCTCTCTCTCTCTCTCTCTCTCTCCCTCCCTCCCTCCTCTCTCTCTCTCTCTCTCTCTCTCCCCCTCTGTATGTGTGTGAATGACTAAAAGTTTGTTTTGCATGTGTGGGAGTGCTTGCTAGGAAAGAGATAAAGGGTGCATGTTTGCGTTAGAGAGATTAGATAAGATAAATCTTTATTTAATAAAGATAGTAGAATAAGCAGTGGTCTGCTTTTTTACATCTGGCACTCGCCCTTAAGAGGAAAACTATAAAGAAAGAGAGAGAGATAGACAGAGACAGACAGGCAGGAACACAGAGAGAGACACAGACAGAGACAGACAGAGAGACAGAGAGGGGGACAGACAGATTGACAGAGAAAACACACAGATACGCATTCCACAAAAAAGCACTCGCAAATGCATAGATAATGATATAGAAACAAAGAAGCATACACGATCGCAAACCGATATACAGTTTGAACATTTCTTTATACACTAAAACTAACAAAACAAATAAACACCACAATGCTTAGAAAGATCGAGACACTTTTATTCATCCCTGTTGTTGTTGATTCAATACGAAATGCAAACAATTACAGAATGTCCCCAGTGACAGTAACAATTTCCTGACATTCTATATCGTTTAATCTACGGATATTGTATTAATATTATGTAAATATAAGATTTCAGTTAAAAGACAATACATGTGAAGATGGCCCCAACTGGCTTAATTATTATTAATAGATCTTTCATGCAGTCAAATAGAGCATCATCCTATATTATATAACGTGGTACTAAATTCATTTTATTTCAGTCTTCTATCATAACCATTTCCGTAGATCACCGCACTTCGAGTTAGCGTGCTTTGCATAAATTATTGATGCATGTTCAATATTATGAATATCAATAATAAGTGCAGCTACACTCAATGGTCTAATTGCTTTGGTGGCGAGTTTGCACTATTCCTTATGACAAAGATAAAGAGATAAAATAATGACAAATACAACGACAGACGGAGATTGGGGACAGAGACGGAGACAGAGACAGGCAGATGAAATAAAATTTATCAGCTAAGTCGCCAAAATGTTATCGCCATTGGTGACAAGTTAACAAATTATAAACACATTTTGTGTTTTGAGCTCGTTTTTTTATGGGGAATCACGCTTTATTATTATTATCATCATTATTATTATTATTATTATTATTATTATTATTATTATTATTATTATTATTATTATTATTATTGTTGTTGTTGTTGTTGTTGTTGTTGTTGTTGTTGTTGTAAAGATCAGTTGTCAAAAGTTTCTCTCCGAGTTACTTGTCACCTGTTTACAGTTAACTTGTATGCTTGTCTTTTATCGACATTATTACGCATGCTGCTTCTCTTTCTGTCTGACTGGCTGGCTGGTTGATCTTGTCTTGGTCTGCATCTATATCCGTGTGATTAGAAACATTTTAATGAATCAGTACATTACGGTACATTGACTTGTGTACGTGCGTCTCAGGCGACGTGGGTTCAAATCCTGACTTCATCAAACTATTTTGTGATTGCTGGATAGTAGTGGCCAGCGCTTTGAGAAGCTCTCTGAGCTTGTAAGTGCGCTATATAAGGGCAATCTCTTTCTTTTTTCTTTTTACATTATTGTGAACCTAAATTTTCCCTTACACTTTCTAAACATGATATATATTATGCTTCGTACAAGTACGCAATCTATTTATTAAAGTAAACAACAACTGAAAAACAGAAAAAAAATCAACGCGTATCACATTCCAGAACTTTGCGAGCAAATACTAATATACGTAATGTATAACAGATGAAGTTATCAATAACAAGACGGTTATCACAATTACAACCTCTTTTCTGCGTCACAACCATTAGGTACACATTACAATATTGGATTTCATGTCATAATCATTGTTGTGCATTATCATATAGAATTTTATACACGATTAATGAATGCGTTCGTAACAGAAAATTTAGGTACGGCTAATTTCAGCTGCTGTTCGGAGGGAATGTAGAATTTGTCTTTCATGCCAGAAATAATTAACGTATTATACAAGAAAATGAAGGTATAGCTTTTAACTGCTATTAAAGGAATGTGTCAGTGAGTTCTTTCACGCAAGAATAATTAATGCGTTATAAAGAATATCTAGGTATAGCTTTTAACTGCTGTTCGACGGAGTGTAGAAGTTGTCTTTCGTGCAATAATAATTAATGCCTTATAGAGGATATCTAACTATAGCTTTCAACATTTTTTATCGGAAAGTAGAATGTATCAGGTAACAAGGATGGCCAGGACAACAAGAACTTGAAAAGGTTTAGAAAGATTGTACGCCAGCGTCAAAGGATGCCTTTTTGAGGGACTTTTAAGTACTAAAAGGAGACAATTATTAATTGAACAGTTGATATTTGTTCATTTCGCTACCAAAAAAGTAAGAATTATCTCATTAATCATAATTTGGGATCTTACATTTTATGACCTGACAATATCACATCAGTATAAACAGAGTACTTAAAATGACAATATCACGCCAACTTTAATGGAATGAATAAATCACAACACCACGCCATCTTCATAGGATTGACCTCTTTTGTGCTTGTTTGTAAAAGGAAACTAAAAGATCATCACCTTTTTGAACTGTTCTTTAACCAATTATTAAACAACAATTATTAATTCACCTTAATACAGTTAACTCCATTTTGTGCTTGGTTTGTAAACTACGACTAAGACAATATTATACCACCTCAGCTGAAACAGAATTATCCCCATTTTAAATTTTGCTTTGTAAAGTAAAACTAACAGTTCATCACAGCATGTATTGTTATTAATCCTCTAGCGCTGGCGTCACTTGCCAAACCTCTTGAGCCAGCTCGATCTGGCGTTGGCCAGTGAACACTGAGATGGGCTGTAGTCGATAATCCAGCTTTTCGTCTGGCGACACGCCCTGCAGCACGAGTTCATGTCGTAGACTTGGGAGCCGAAGTCCTTCCAGCAGCTAAGGCAGCCTTCCAGGCAGGATTGCATTATGCCCTCTCTGTGGCACTCGATGCCTTTGGGCGGCATGGGTTGGACGGGATCAATGCTTGACAGCAGGAGCGCGAACAGCATCAGCAGCGTCAAGGTAGAGGTTGACATTGTGGGCACCTGTTAACATAAGACGCCATAAAACCAGTTAGTCTAAATAAATATGTTTCCTTGTTTTGTTTAGTTATTCAATTTATCGAATTTCCACCGAAATTCTTTTAGACTGCCTCAGCAGATTTCATCCTATCCATCCCTTATTTATGCTCAAGGCGTTTGGCTCATTTACCATATCAAATGAAACCGAATAGGCTTACTAATACAACACTTCTACACCGACACTATGGCACAAACGCACCTATTGTGAGGATATTTTGTTCAGACAGTGATCTTACATTTTTGCCTCACACACACACACACAAACACACACCCCCTCACACCCACCCATACACACACTCACAACCACACTCACGCACACACACACACACACACTCACAGACACATATATAACCTTTGGCGAAATAAATTAATAAAGGCAGATATATCTTCAACTCTCTGCGAAGTCCAAGCGTCTGTGAAGCCATTGTCATACATGAGGTTCCATCCGTTTTCTTGCCTATTGTATTACACATTTGCCCTAACTTAATATATGCTCTCTTTGGTACTCTTTCACGAGGCAACCCCACCACTGTAGCTATATATCACACACTTGCCCTAATTTAAAATATGCTCTCTTTGGTACTCTTTCACGAGGTAACCCCACCACTGTAGCTATATATCACACACTTGCCCTAATTTAAAATATGCTCTCTTTGGTACTCTTTCACGAGGTAACCCCACCACTGTAGCTATATATCACACACTTGCCCTAATTTAAAATATGCTCTCTTTGGTACTCTTTCACGAGGCAACCCCACCACTGTAGATAAATATCACACACTTGCCCTAATTTAAAATATGCTCTCTTTGGTACTCTTTCACGAGGCAACCCCACCACTGTAGCTATATATCACACACTTGCCCTAATTTAAAATATGCTCTCTTTGGTACTCTTTCACGAGGCAACCCCACCAGCTGTAGCTATATATCACACATTTGCCCTATCTAAATATATGCTCTCTTTGGTACTCTTTTAGAAGGTAACCCCACCAGCTGTGGCTGTATATCACACATTTTGCCCTAATTTAATATATGTAACCCCACCACTGTAGCTATATATCACCCACTTGCCCTAATTTAAAATATGCTCCCTTCGGTACTCTTTCACGGGGTAACCCCACCAGCTGTAGCTCTATATCACTCATTTGCCCTATCTTACATTACATTACATTACATTATTATTGCTTTTCCGAGCCAAATCAGGACCGGACAACCCCCGATCCGCATAAAAGATCTGCCGAAACAACCCTAGTGGTAAAACCGAAAGCTCTCCACCAGCCAGTCACTTTACAATAAAGACATCCCACGCAGGGGACGGCTGAGGTTTCACTCCAACTTATCTAACCCCCGTTTACAAAAACAAAATAGTATACAAACATCATTATAAATTATCAACAAAACACATACATAAAAAATGCCTACATTGCTAAATAATAACATCATAGGAAGCCCTAGTGACCACCTGGCAGAAAGCGTCCAGTATTCCCAAGCTGGTCCAACAGACCCCATACACAAACAAGGAGTCTTGTCCCGGAAGAGTTTTCAAGAAAAAAGGTAGGAGACTGGTCTAGCGAAGAAGACGATAGTATAGCAGATTGATAGAAAAGAGCAGGAATGAGAAAGAGCAAATGAGAAAGACAGCAACAGTGGGAATTTAAAGCACTAAATTTCCAGAAAGTGGGGATACTATTTATACTGAAACCCCCGGCACCCCAACGGGGGTTGCCCTATCTTAATATATGCTCTTTTTGGTACTCTTTCGCGGGGTAACCCCACCAGCTGTAGCTATATATAACTTTTTAGGTCACAAAAATAATTGTGTTCTGCCTCTGCTAGCCTAAACGCAAAAAGATGGACTGTTTTTTTTTTTTTTTTTTTTTTTTTTACAAAGTATCAAATTGTTGAAAGTCCCAAAATTTCTCCCCCGTACATTAGTAGTAGTAAGACTTGAGCTTCAAAGAACGTATTTTAAAAAAATGTTTCTACATAATAATAATAATAATAATAATAATAATAATAATAATAATAATAATAATAATAATAATAATAATAATAATAATAATGGTATTTATATAGCGCTTTTTCCTAATGACATCAGTTCTAAGCGCAGTTCTTACGAATTTATACTTAACATTATCATCGAAATTCATACGAAAAGAAGTGAAACAAAAACAAGACACTAATAAACTATGCAAAGACAGAATACAAACATGAAAAAAAGAATATTTCCCAGTAAAATATAAAAGACGAGGGATGGAGGGGGAGTAGGAGAGCAGCTAAAGAGTGAGAGGCTGGGGGCGTGTGATGTGAGGGTGGTGGTCTGAATCAGAAAAGAAGAAACAATTCTGGTAATGGGAGACGAGATCAGACATTTTAAAGGAAGAGGTGAGTTTTTAAGTTGGACTTGACAATGGCTATGTTCTGATTGCTGCAAAGAGAGAGAGAGGAAGAGAGTTTCAAGTTGAAGGACCAAGCTACTGAGAAGGATCAACAGCCTGCAGAGAAGAGTTTGTAGCGGGGTATTTGTAGCATGAGGGTGTCAGAGAAAGAACAAAGATTTTTAGATGGCTTGTAGAAGTGATTGTTCTGGGTGAGGCAAGAAAGGGTTAATCCATGGACGCACTTGTAACAGAAAGTACAGATTTTGTAAATATTATTATGAGCCAGTGATATCAGATTTTTCTTCTTTTTGAGAACCAGACGAGCAGCTCAGTTCTGAACACGTTGGAGAACAGTACATTACGTACATTTTCAAGTCTGAAAAGACATCTCAAGGGCGACTGCAAACCTTCATTGCTGACTTCGTAGTATGCCTATGTCGTTAATTCTTCCCTGGAGCGAGAGAGAGAGAGAGAGAGAGAGAGAGAGAGAGAGAGAGAGAGAGATAGTGATGGTGGGGAGATGTGTGTTTTAGAGAGAGTGAGAAAGACAGAATAAGATGTTAGAGAGAGAGAGTGAGAGAAAGAGAAGAGAGAGAGAAAGATGGAGGGAGGGGTTGTTTGTGTATGTGTGTGATTTGGAGAGAGAGAGGTAGACAGACAGAATAAGATGTTGAGAGAGAGAGAGAGAAAAAGAGAGAGAAAGAGAGAGAGAGAGAGAGAGAGAGAGGGGGGGGTTGTGTATGTGTGTGATTTGGAGAGAGAGACAGAATAAGATGTTGAGAGAGAGAGAACGAGAGAGCGAGAGAGAGAGAGAGAGAGAAAGAGAGAGATGGTGTTTGTGTATGTGTATGTTTTGGAGAGAGCGAGAGACAGAATAAGATGTTGAAACACTGGATTGGGCTAAGCATATTGATTGATTGATTGATTGTTGCTTTAGGTCCAGCGGACTCTTCCGAGCCAAATCAGGACCGGTGTCGCGAAAATACGCGTCTCTTCTGCCAGTTTTCCTGACAGCAACGGTACATCGTTTGTTTTATTTTTTCGTATTGTTCAAATGACATATTTTGGGTGCCTTTGGATGAAATGCTCAAGACTCTATGTTTTGACGTCGGTGTATACGTCATAGACCGATTGCGTCAGAGCAGAGCACGGAGACATTTTGTCAACAACACCGTTCACGGGCCAACAATCGAAGAAGACTCCTAGATGCGGCATTAACTGTGCAAGGCACACCAGTTGAAGGAAGCCAAGAGGGATACTGAGAAGTACCTGAGGATACTGAATGAATCAGCTTTGGGTGGAAAAGGTCCGCCAACTTTCAACTGGTTCAACTATCCAAGGTCGTCAATCTACTGGGCGTTACCCGTATCAGGAGCCATCTTGACCGTCACGAACCGTTGGGTTCTTTCTTCATGCGCCATCGTGGGCGCAAGTCAGTGCAGGCCGGAAGAAGTGGTGCAGGCCAGAAGAAGTCAGTGCAGGCCGGAAGAATCGGTGCAGGCCGGAAGAAACAAGTGCAGACTGAGAGTTGTATAGAAGTCGCCGGGTGACAACTTCAAGATATCCATAACATCATGGAAAAGCCAGCGACAATGAAGTAACAATATAAAGAAAGACATCGACACTCCGCGACTGCAAGATAATTTGAGTATATTCTCCAGTCTCGATACTGCAGATAAGTGATTTATCTTATTACAATTTGAACAACAGCTGGAACATCTCTGTCCAAGTACTATACCATCGTATTTGACTATATCATTCTCAGACCATATCGTTCTCAATCATTCATAATTTCATATTTGAGTGAAGAATTCGATTTATATCACCATCACATTCTGAGTGGACACATCTATGGTGCAAATGCGCGCGTGTTTCTTATCTTTGATGCTATAACTCTATCCTGAATTGCACACACCACTTATTATTTACGGATCCGGAGGCAACCACGGCAGGTGGTGCAGCACCTCCCTGAAATCACTGCGTATTTTGGGTAAGGGCTGCACAAGGATCCTCCCGTGCGTTGACATATTGGGGGCATCGTTTCCGGGATAAGTGTGTGTGTCAGTTGAGGATACGGTATCAGAACCGAGAATAAGCATCAAAGATTTGACCATGACGTGTGTCTTCAAAATTTAATGCGGGCGGTTGGAGGGAGCCACTATTACAACTGGGTGGACGTACCTTCTGCCATAGTGTAACATCCACTTTTATCGGACGATCTAGCAATAAGACCAAACATGCATTAGCCATAATTTTAGTTTTATTTCGAGCCTGTACAATGTTCGTACTTTGGGAAAATACACACAGTAGGATCTAGGCTTTCCGCAAGGGTTACAGCGGTAAGTCACGTGAGAAGAGGTACGAGGTTACCATCACGATATATGATCTAACGCTAGTTACGAGAATCAAACTATACTTGTATTCACATACGTATAGACGTTTTCACCTCTAAAGATAGTGCAGTTAGCAGTTTATTTGAAAGCAACTTGCGTTTGAGATCGTTATAGGTAGATAACATGCTCATGATAACGCATGTATGGTAAAGCTATCTGGCACTTGAAAGTAGTTTATGTTCCAAACGAACATCGACAAAGTGTCGAATGCAGTTCATGTGATTATTGAATCACAACCAGATATTCAAGTAATAATTGTATTACAGCGGGTACCCAATCATTATCACTATGTCACAAGAACGCGTTAGAACGCGTCAAGGAACGTCACGAACGAACGACCAAGAGGAGATACCAGACTGGAAGGTTCGCATGGAACAGTGGAAAAGCGAGGGGGAAATGTTAGGCCTAACAGGTAAGGACCTTTTAGATTATGTCTCACGGAGTAGGAAAGAAGAAAAAGAAGACGCCGAGCGCCGGAGGAAAGAAGAAGAGGAGAAAGAAGAGCGCCGTAGGAAAGAAGAAAAAGAAGACGCCGAGCGCCGACGAAAAGAAGAAGAGGAGAAAGAAGAGCGCCGGAGGAAAGAAGAAGAGGAGAAAGAAGAGCGCCGGAGGAAAGAAGAAGAGGAGAAAGAAGAGCGCCGTAAGAAAGATGAAGAAGAGAGAGAGGAGCGGGAAAGAGAATTTCGCTTACGGGAGGAAAACCAGAAAGCAGAACGGGAGCTTGCGATCAGATTGAAAGAGATGGAGCTAGAAATGCATCGAGAAATTCAATCGACGGCTTCCGCATCCAGAATAAGTAACAACTCTATGAACGGAAGCAGGATTAAAATCAAATTGCCGTTTTATGAGGACAACGACGACCTCGAAACATACCTGAAACAATTTGAGCGAGTAATGAAGGCGGAGAACTGTCAGCAAGAAGACTGGGGAGTTAGGCTAATAGCTCTATTAAAAGGGAAGGCCAGAGAAATCATGACTCAGCTCAGTGATGCCGACGTTTTCGACTACGACACTCTAAAAGAAGAGTTGCTCAAGAGGTTTCAGTTAACCACAGAAGAATACCGTAAGAGATTGAAAGACGCAAGACAGACGTCGACTGAAATGGCCAAGGAATTCATGTTCCGAATCAGGTTGTATAGGAAGCGGTGGTTCGAGCTGTCGAAGAGATCAACAGTCAAGGACTGGGAAGACCTGATAGACATGGCACACTTCATTGAAGGCTTACCAGCTGACAAAGCCCGATTTGTCAAGGAACACAAGCCGAGCACTGGCGATGAAGCAGTAGAGGCTGCATCATTATTCGAATCAATCAGGATGTCTGAGACTCCTCGAGTCAGATTCGAAGAGCGCCATCGATCGCTTAGAAGGGACCACCAGCAAGAGGCGAAAAGACACAGATCGCCTAGTGTAGATTCGCGCGACAGCCGCAGTCCAAGCCCTGGAGAACATAATACTGGAAATTCAAGCACATTTAGGGCATCGAGTCAGCGCAGCCGAAGTGGTACCATAGAGTGTTATCGTTGCAGCGGACCACACAAGGCATCAGACTGTCCAACAAGGTCGCAGTCACCAAGGCCACAATCGCCAAGCCGTCACGTACAAGCGCACAGCGTCAAGACTCTAACAGCTTCCAATGCCGCTTGTGCAATACAGACGGGATCGCAATTGTGCGAGAAATGCAGCAGTATTCCGTTTAAACCGGAATGTACCCTCATCGTCGAAGGGACATTAACGGAGGGAATACGTGACACCGGAGCCACTATGACAGTGGTGAAAGCAAACCTGATCCCTGCAGAGAAGTACACTGGGGAGAAAACGAAAATCAAACTCGCTAAAGCAGACCAAGAAATAGAGGTGCCTTTAGCGAAAGTACACTTGGACACACCTTTCTTTATTGGGGAGACTGAAGTGCTTGTTTTGGAGGACACATTGTACCCAGTATTGATTGGAAACTCCACAACTTTGAGAAAGAATGACAACGAAACGATTCCCGTTTATGCAACCAGAGACATTTGTTGCAACGTAGAGACCCGGTGCAGTTCAAGAGGGAAAGCAAACCGAGAGCTCTTGATAGAGGGAAACACTATCGGAGGAGTTACCAGTGCCGAGTTAAGGAAAGCCCAGCAAGAGGACGAGACCCTTAACAGTGCAAAGGAAGCAGCCAAAGCACCAAGACCCATCCGTAGAGACAACAAAAGAACATGTAAATATCTTTGGAAGGACGGCATCCTTTATCGAGAGTTTGTTTCGACAGAAGGAACCAAGAAGCAGATCGTGGTACCCAAAAAGTACAGAAACGGTATCATGAAGCTGGCACATGACATGCCAATGAGCGGCCATTTGGGCAACAAGAAAACACGCGACCGCATATGGGCGAATTTCTATTGGCCAGGAATCATCGGAGATGTACAAAGATATTGCGCATCATGTGATGCATGCCAAAGAACAGCGCCAAAAGGAACTACCAGGAAACTTCCCATGGGACGCGTGCCAGTAGTGGGAGTACCATTCGAAAAGGTAGCCATTGACTTGATCGGACCGTTCACCACGCCATCAGATAGGAAACATCGTTACGTGCTGACGATGGTGGACTATGCAACACGTTACCCAGAGGCAACCCCTTTGAAAACTTGCAAGGCACCCGAAGTTGCCGAAGCCCTATGGACGATGTGGACCAGAGTAGGAGTGCCAAAAGAAATAATAACAGATCAAGGGTCACAGTTCACTGGAGAAGTGATGAAAGATCTACAACGATTGTTGAGTGTCAAGGGGATAACAACGACACCTTACCACGCTCAAGCAAACGGGTTGGTTGAAAGATTCAACGGCACACTAAAGCGGATGATCAGAAAGATGTGTCTGGAGCAGCCTACAGAATGGGACAGACTAATACCTGCCTTGTTGTTTGCATACAGGGAGGTTCCACAGGAGTCCACGTCATTCTCACCGTTTGAATTACTGTACGGGAGAACAGTAAGGGGACCACTACAAATACTCAAAGAGCTGTGGGTGAACACGAATATAGCGCCTGAGACCCGAACAGCCGCGCAATACGTGACTGATTTGAGAAACAGGATCGAGGAAACATGCGCTATTGCCAGAAAACACCTGGAAACGGCGACAGCACGACACGCGCGCCAATTCAACAAAAAGGCCAAGATGAGAGAATTGAGGAGAGGAACAAGAGTTCTGCTACTACTTCCAGAGAAGAACAACAAACTGGAATTGACTTGGAAGGGACCTTTCACAGTACAGGAGAAAGTGAACCAATACACCTACAAGGTGGAGATCAACGGTAAGTTGAAAACTTACCATGCAAATCTCCTGAAGGAATATGTGGAAAGAGAACCAGAACCCGCAGTAGCAGTGGTGATGCTTGAAGACGAAATCAGCATCGACGAGAAAGATGAGTCATTGCAAGAGTATGTAAATGCTCTACCATCCATCCCTTTGGGTCGCACTGAGACTCATCAGGATGTTCTCATCAACCCTGAGTTGGAGGCATCTCAGAAAGCTGAGATCGTGGAAATATGCCAAAACCACGAAACAGTGTTAAGCGATCTACCAGGCAAAACGGTTTTGGAGAAATGCCATTTGCGTACTCGCTCTGAAAAACCAGTGCACGTGAAACAATATCCATTACCCCACGCAGCGAGAGACACCGTCCAAAAGGAGGTGCAGGAGATGATCAAACTCGGAGTGATAGAACCAAGCATATCAGCGTACAGCGCACCCATTGTACTGGTGAAAAAGAAAGATGGTTCAATTCGATTCTGTATTGATTACCGGAAACTAAACAACGAAATCGAATTCGACAGTGAACCCATGCCAGACGTCGATCAGCTTTTTGCGAAACTCAGCAAAGCAAAATATTTTTCGAAACTCGACTTATCTAAAGGATACTGGCAAATTCCAGTCGATGAAAAAGATCGTCACAAGACAGCATTCTCGACACCATACGGTCAATACCAATGGACCACCATGCCATTTGGATTGAAAACAGCAGGGGCAATTTTCACCCGCATGATGAGGAAACTACTACAACCCATGGGCAGAGACGATGTCGACAACTTCATTGACGACATACTAGTCGCATCCGAAACATGGGAGGAGCACTTAGAAGCTCTAGAACAAGTGCTGACAAGACTAGAGCACGCTGGACTCACAGCCAAACCTTCAAAATGCCACCTTGGGTTCCAGGAACTGTCATACTTGGGACATCAGATAGGGAAAGGGAAGATTCAACCAGAGGACGACAAAGTAGGGAAACTAGCAAAAGCAGAAAGACCTACTACAAAGAAAGAAGTACGAGCTTTTCTAGGACTAGCCGGTTACTATCGGAAGTTTGTTCCAAACTTTGCCGAAATCGCTAGCCCACTCACAGATATGACCAAAGCCAAGCAGCCAGACCGAGTGCAGTGGAACGAAACAGCTGAAAAAGCTTTTTCCACATTAAAGAGTCATCTGTGCAGCAAACCCATCATGAGGTTACCCGACAAGGAAAAGGAGTTTGTGCTACGCACAGACGCATCTGACAAAGCCATAGGAGCAATCCTATTGCAGGATCACGGAGAGGGACCGCAACCTGTGGCTTACGCTAGCAGGAAACTGAAGAACGCGGAAAGAAACTATGCCACAGTTGAGAAGGAATGCCTAGCATCCGTCTGGGCCATCAAGAAGTTTGAACCATACTTATATGGGAAGCAATTCATACTTGAGACGGACCATCAACCACTCCAATACTTGGAGAAGTCAAAAACAGAAAACGGCCGACTGATGAGATGGGCTCTTGCTCTCCAACAATATGACTACAAAGTGAGAATCATCAAAGGGAAAGACAACGTGGGTGCTGACTACTTGAGCCGCTCTTTCACGAACGAGAATTAGCTAAAAACTAGAGTTTTTAGTTTCAGAAGGGACCTATGTCGCGAAAATACGCGTCTCTTCTGCCAGTTTTCCTGACAGCAACGGTACATCGTTTGTTTTATTTTTTCGTATTGTTCAAATGACATATTTTGGGTGCCTTTGGATGAAATGCTCAAGACTCTATGTTTTGACGTCGGTGTATACGTCATAGACCGATTGCGTCAGAGCAGAGCACGGAGACATTTTGTCAACAACACCGTTCACGGGCCAACAATCGAAGAAGACTCCTAGATGCGGCATTAACTGTGCAAGGCACACCAGTTGAAGGAAGCCAAGAGGGATACTGAGAAGTACCTGAGGATACTGAATGAATCAGCTTTGGGTGGAAAAGGTCCGCCAACTTTCAACTGGTTCAACTATCCAAGGTCGTCAATCTACTGGGCGTTACCCGTATCAGGAGCCATCTTGACCGTCACGAACCGTTGGGTTCTTTCTTCATGCGCCATCGTGGGCGCAAGTCAGTGCAGGCCGGAAGAAGTGGTGCAGGCCAGAAGAAGTCAGTGCAGGCCGGAAGAATCGGTGCAGGCCGGAAGAAACAAGTGCAGACTGAGAGTTGTATAGAAGTCGCCGGGTGACAACTTCAAGATATCCATAACATCATGGAAAAGCCAGCGACAATGAAGTAACAATATAAAGAAAGACATCGACACTCCGCGACTGCAAGATAATTTGAGTATATTCTCCAGTCTCGATACTGCAGATAAGTGATTTATCTTATTACAATTTGAACAACAGCTGGAACATCTCTGTCCAAGTACTATACCATCGTATTTGACTATATCATTCTCAGACCATATCGTTCTCAATCATTCATAATTTCATATTTGAGTGAAGAATTCGATTTATATCACCATCACATTCTGAGTGGACACATCTATGGTGCAAATGCGCGCGTGTTTCTTATCTTTGATGCTATAACTCTATCCTGAATTGCACACACCACTTATTATTTACGGATCCGGAGGCAACCACGGCAGGTGGTGCAGCACCTCCCTGAAATCACTGCGTATTTTGGGTAAGGGCTGCACAAGGATCCTCCCGTGCGTTGACAACCGGACAACCCCCGATCCGCATAAAAGATCTGCTGAAACAACCCTAGTGGGAAAATTGAATGCCCTCCACCGGCCAGTCACTTTACAATAAAGACATCCCACGCAGGGGACGGCTGAAGCTTTACCCCAACTACTCGAACCCCCGGTTACAAAAACAAAATAGAATACAAACATCATTATAAATTATCAACAAAACATATACATATAAAATGCCTATATTGCTAAATAATAACATCATAGGAAGCCCTAGTGACCACCCAGCAGAAAGCGTCCAACACTCCCAAGCTGATCCAACAGACCTCATACACAAACAAGGAGTCTTGTCCAGGAAGAGTTTTCAAGAAAAAAGGTAGGTCATTGATCTAGCGAAGAAGAAGATAGTATAGCAGAGTGATAGGACAGAGCAGGAATGGGAAAGAGTAAATGAGGAAGACAGCGACAGTGGGAATTTAAAGCACTAAATTTCCAGAAAGTGGTGATACTATTTATACTGAAACCCCCGACACCCCAACGGGGGTACTGTTGCCGCAGTGAATTGTTTTGAACTGGGGCTTTCCCTTTTCCCTTTATAGGTTAGAACAATCTACAGTGGCAAGATTGCTCATGACCCCAAGAGGTAGGGCTAAGCATAACTTCCGGACAACTTACCATAATACTGATATTCCTTCGGATGAGAGTATAAACAGAGGTCTAGTTTGTGCACGCACGCATTCCATAGCATGGATTTTAAAGATCCTGGCGCTCATGTTCTAGACAGGTGAGTGCCTGTTACATAAATACACCCAGCACGCACTAGTTCCCTTCTCTCCATCCCTGGTCGCCCAGGATTGTGCTCAGTCATGTGGGCGTCAGACTATGCGCCCAAAGGTTGCAGGTGGGCGCCTCGGGCGGCATGAGTTAGATCCTGTATCGACCAGCGCTTGGAACAGCTCTTAAGCTGGAAAAAGTGCTTTATAAAAGTGATTAAAAATAAATAAAACAATAAATAAATGAATAAATAAATAAGTAATAAAGAATATACAATCGAGGAAGGTAATTATCACCACAAATGAGGCTGTCAACCACGAGATCATAACGCCAACGCTACTTTACCTATGAGCGGAAGTACATAATACTAGTCCTTTTGCGAGACCACATGTTATCACCGTCTTCAACACTGTCGTGACGCGTGTTAAGTGTTCGATATTAGAGAAGCGTTCTATTTTAAATTCCACACGACCTCCACAGCGTTGAAGGCTCGTTGTTCGTCGTTGATCATTCCTTTTTAAAACCCATTCGGAGGTTTTGATCGCTGATATACGTTTTGCAGACGGCTTGACATTATAATGATCAAAAAGACCGCAGGCTGGTCTTAAAAGAACAAGGTGGAATCGTTACAAAGAGTCCCCTCTCCCCTCCCCCCCCTCTCTCTTTCTATTCCCCCTCCTCCTACTTCCCACCGCACAGGACATTACCGGACGCTACATCTTTATTTAAATAGAGAAAGAAAACAACGAACTTTTGAACCTTCTCTTCGTGTATCTTGTGATCTGGTTACCGCTGTGTCCATGACGGGCCCTTTGATGTGCCACCTCTTCGCAACCTCTCTCTCTCTCTCTCTCTCTCTCTCTCTCTCTCTCTCTCTCTCTCTCTCTCTCTCTCTCCTCATGTCTTTTGCATGCGTGTTGATTATTGAAACGACGATATTGACTGTTGCAGAGCTATTGAATGTGATACTGTTGAAAAAAAAAATCCTAACAATTCTATACCGCACTCATCGCCCAGTGCTTGAACCTACGTTGTTGATGGGACTATAGTGTGTGTTATAGTCTTTTTTGTTTTGGTCTATCTTGTTCACGGGAGTTTCCAGTCTTTGGTACTTTTGGTCGCTGTTTCCTATACGTAAATGTCGTTGACCGAAGTTTCCTACAATTAATCCTTACGAAGAAGTATGCGCCTGCAAACTCGTCTCCCTACTGCTGACAACACTTTCTTCTTAGACTAAATACTGGACGCACACGCGATTTCGGGTTTCTTTCCTAATCTATTGACAAACAAAATCCGCGTTCTTAAACCTGTGCTTAAAAACGATGACAAGAGTTTAATTTTCAGATGTTTTTCGCTTCCGTGACATCGAATCCGATTGTTGATTTAGAGATCTTACCAAGTTGACTCTTTGGTAGTAGATAACGTAGCTGAACCTGCCAAAGTCAGATACAAACACCTTGAATGCTTCAATTCAATTCAATTCAATTCAATTCAATTCAATTCAATTCAATTTTGTTGTTTTTTTTTTAATTGTACATCTGTTTAATTTTACAAGAATGTGCCTGCTTATTTTTAGTTCATTTTAATTATTCTTATAGAGCCATTTTTCAGCTCAAGGGTTGCTCAAGGCGCTGGCCGATGCACAAAGTCGCGCGAGGCACCCACTTGCAGCATTTGGGCGCACCTTCTGACGCCCAGACAACTCAGCACAATCCTGTGCGACCGGGTATGGGGGAAGAATGGACCCAGTCCTTGCTTAGTAGGCTTACATGTGTGTGGCTGGCGCTCACTCGTCTAGGACACGACTGTCAGAATCTTTAAAGTCCAACGCAATGGAATGCGTGCGTGCACAGACTAAGTTTATACTCTCTTCCGATTGAGTAAACAAGTAATAGCAACCAGCCTTAAAAATTAGACAGTGTTTAAAATATATTAAAATTGAATAAAACAATTTGTACAATTCAAGTTTGATGATGTGTATGTCCATAAGAGGTTGAATGCGTTCAACGAGTGTTTATTGGATTTCCCCGATCGACGTGCTGTGCGCTATTGAAGTCCAGACGACCAATGTCTGGCAGGTTTATTTTAATAGGGGAGTGCAGACCAAGTAAAGAAGCGCACAGCTCGTTCACAAGCCATCTTGAAAGCAATGTGCGGTGTATTGGCGCTGTTAATGGCTGGAAACAACAACGCGTTTGCCGCCGCCCCTAGTCCATAAACTCTTTATGGCAAAAACGATGACAGTTTTTTAAAGATAGGACGAAAGATGGAGGAGGGTTAGAGATGGATGAAGAGAGAGAGAGAGAGAGAGAGAGAGAGAGAGACTAAATAGAGAGAGAGAGACAGACAGACAGACAGACAGACAGAGACAGAGACAGAAACAGAGAGACAGGGATTGGATAGGCTACCTAATCCTCTGTCTCATAAAAGAGAAATCTGGAGTCTGCGGACCCTCGTAATTCACCTGCGAAATCAACAGCTTGCAGATCGCATTAATACTTTTTATTTATATCTCTGAGTTTTATGTATTATTACCTTTTCCCTCAGTCCAGAAAGCACTTCATTCCAGAAAATTGTTCTCAAAATAAGACCACAAAGAAAAGATAACAATTATGGGAGCTAAAAAGTCCTCACGAAGTCATCATGGGGATAGAAGGGGAAAAAAGATAAAACACGTGATCAATAGTTACGCCATAAAAAAAATTGTGCTGCATGCAGTGGCAACAGCATCTTTATTTGACACTAGTGGTTTTGTACCCTGGCAAGCCAGGGTACACAGTTTGCTGTTTAAAATGTAGACAGAGAGACAACTGTTGTCTGCGAGTTTCATTTGGACGATGATACCTCCCCATATCCCCCTTGATACCTCACCATACCACCCCCTGATATCTCCCCGTCCCACCCACCCCCTATGATGCCTCACCATACCCCCTTGATACCTCCCCGAACCCACTTGATACCTCCCCATACCCCCTTGATGCCTTCCGTACCCCCCCTCCCTTGTAACCTACCTGTACCCTCCTTGATACTTCCCCGTTGATCGTTTCGCAGGTATGGATGAAAGGAATCGACCATGTTGTTTGTAGATTATAGTCACACGACACTTTCGCATATAGGTGACTACTGGACCGATTTATACTGACACCAGCGGGCCAGTTGTTGGTAAAGGGGAAAATAATATGATCACACGTTGACCAATCCGGGATTCGAACCAGCGACCTTTCGGTTACTAGCAAGACGCTCTTACCAACTGAGCTACCCGACCCCTGGAATCGACCATCACCATACCTCCTTATATATATATATACCCGTATCCCCGTTATGCCTACCCATGCCCCTTTAAACCTACCCGTAGCCCCCTTTTACCTACACGTACCACCCCATCCCGATCCTTGGTAATAATAATAATAATAATAATAATAATAATAATAATAATAATAATAATAATAATAATAATAATGAATATAGAATAATACAAATAGAAATCATAAAAAACACCAAGGTTTTAAAATAAAATTTGATATAAGATATAATAATAATAATAATAATAATAATAATAATAATAATAATAATAATAATAATAATAATAATAATAATAATAATAATAATTATTATTATTATTATTATTAGTTTAATAATAATAATAATAATAATAATAATAATAATAATAATAATAATAATAATAATAATAATAATAATAATAATAATAATAATAATAAATAAGTTAACAGTAAAAAGCCTAAATTAAAAAGAAAAATATCCATATTGTAGTGTTAAAAAAAAGTAACATAAAAAAAATATGGCCCGCGGGAGATTTGAACTTGGGTCGCCTGCACAGTATGCGAATGTCTTACTAAGTGAGCTACCAAGGCTTCGTATAAAGACCATAAATGTTTTGGTCTATATGTGAAAACATGCTGAAACCTGGATTCGATTTTTAATTAATCAAATTTAATTAGTTAAACACAAAATTTTGTAAGATTGGTGACATGAGTGCAAAGTGTTTTGAATGGAAATAAAACAAAAGTTGCGGTATTACGGAACGGCACGTTCATGACACGGGTTGAATCGGAAGCGCGCGGAATGAGGCTATTGCAGTTTGTGGACATTTTGTTTATTTATTTATCTCAGAAACGGTTAAACGTTCGGTAAGGAAATGTTTGCTATAACGATTTCGCGGGTTTTGAGCGCACAGCAGGCCGATCCGCAGCGCCCAGCACCTGCCCAGATCAGCGTCCATACTGGACAAACTTTACAGTAGAGGCGAAGAAGGACTTCCGGCTAAGCAATTTATATATATAGATAATAATTCGATGGTTTATGGATTGATAGGACAAACACACACTGTTACGTTGAAACGCGCACGATAGTACGTGTGAGACGCGCACGATAGATCCCATCGTTTTGTTTTGCAATGCATGCAATAACAGAGTGTATTTACCTTTGATTTGATTTTGCGTTGTTGTTAGAAGAAGCTTGGTATAATGTTAATAATTTTCGTTGGTCGATATTATTGGAGAATTCTCTAGGATTGCTTATTTACTATCGATCGAAGCATCTAGATAGATCCACTAGAAGCTGAGAGATTCTTTTAAGATGAAGAAAGTTGTATGACATAAGACAATGATGACGAAGTTTATTTTGATGGGGCTGTAATTGCGTCACGCTGGAATGTTCTAACGTTATCTGGAGTATAGAAAAACTATATAATTGATGCACTGTGTCTGAAAAAGGGATAAAGTTGAGAAAGTGGAAAAGCGATTGTGTGCAGTTGTTGATTTATGCTGAATAAAGTTGGAAAACTTTATACGACGACTGCTGCCTTGTTGCTGAGTGAACAGATTGCGTGGATAAACGAATCTTGGTTACACTTATCAGGTTTCAAGCATCGGGGCTGAATCAACTACTGATAAAAACCAACAACGAGTGTAACACACACACACACACACACACACACACACACATACACACACACAAGCACTAACACACATACTAATACACACGCACATGTCAATAAATTTATTACAAATTAATTGAAACCGTTAACATTAACAACGTTGTAACGAACAGTTCATCTCACCCTTCGAGCACCCCTTGGGGTCATGAACAATCTTGTCACTGTAGATTGTTCTAACCTATAAAGGGAACATTGAAAGCCCCAGTTGAAAACCTGTCTTGCCTTTGTAGGCATGACTAATTCACTGCGGCAACAGTTCCCCACGTTGGAGTGCCGGGGGTTTCAGTATAAATAGTATCCCCACTTTCTGGAAATTTAGTGCTTTAAATTCCCACTGTCGCTGTCTTCATCATTACCTCTTTCCCATTCCTGATCTGTCCTATCACTCTGCTATACTTTCTTCTTCTTCGCTAGATCAATGACCTACCTTTTTTCTTGAAAACTCTTCCTGGACAAGACTCCTTGTTTGTGTTGAGGTCTGTTGGATCAGCTTGGGAGTGTTGGACGCTTTCTGCCGGGTGGTCACTAGGGCTTCCTATGATTGTATTATTTCGCACTATAGGCATTTTATATGTATGTGTTTTGTTGATGGTTTATAATGATGGTTGTATTCTATTTTGTTTTTGTAACCGGGGTGTTCGCGTAGTTGAGGTCAACCCTCAGCCGTCCCCCGCGTGGGATGTCTTTATTGTAAAGTGACTGGCCGGTGGAGGGCATTCAATTTTCCCACTAGGGTTGTTTCGGCAGATCTTTTATGCGGATCGGGGGTTGTCCGGTCCTGATTTGGCTCGGAAGAGTCCGCTGGACCTAAAGCAACAATAAATCAATCAATCAATCAACCCTTCGAGCGAGACTTTTACTGTGCCGCCGTAATAGTCTAATGAGCGGCAATCCAGACACATTTGCACTAGCCCTAAACAGCCAATCACCAACACTATGATTTTGCATCCTTTACAGCATGACACAAAGGCATGTACTTCTGACATTTCTGAAGATGTTTATGAATGAATCATACACACAACCACACACCCACCCACACCCACCCACCCCCACACACACACACACACACACACACACACACACACACACATACTTGTATTCATGTCAAAATGGGGTCCTTTGACGTACTTCGCGCCTCTTAGGCGGCGAATTAGGTCAACTTTCTTCGAAAAACAGCTACTTTTAGCAATTTTCCTCGCCTCTTAGAGACGAAGTAGGTCAAGTTTGTTCAAAAACACAGCTAGGATAAGGAACTTTCCTCGACGATTAGGGTAAGGCAGTGCCTCGACGATTAGGGTAAGGCAGTGCCTCGAAAAGGGTTAGGGTCAGGGCTAGTTGCAGCGCTGCAACTAGCCCTGACCCTAACCCTTTTCGAGGCACTGCCTTACCCTAATCGTCGAGGCACTGCCTTACCCTAATCGTCGAGGCACTGCCTTACCCTAATCGTCGAGGAAAGTTCCTTATCCTACCCGTCTGGAAGATGCACTACAACTACACCAGGTCAAGTGTACTTGTAGTGCATGTGCACTACAACTACACTTGACCTGGTGTAGTTGTAGTGCACATGCACTACAACTACACTTGGCCAAGTGAACTTTAAGTGCACATGCACTACAACTGCACTTCGCGAAGTGAACTTTAAGTGCACATGCACTTCAACTGCACTTCCATGCACTACAACTGCACTTGCATGCACTTAAAGAGCACTTCAGCGCATTTCAATGGAAAACAAAATGGGTTTACAAATTGGTACCCCATTTTTGTTTGTGAACCCATTGTATACTAAGTGTGCAAGGTTTATAAACCCAAAACGCCATGAATACAGCCCCACACACACACACACACACACACACACACACACACACACACACACACACACACACACACACATTTCAAGTGCTATACGTTTTCATAACATATTGGAAACATATAGAAAACAGACTCATCCTTTGTATACTTTTTGGAAATCAGACAGCGATTAAAAAAGGGAGGCCAAGAATTCTTTCGCTACCATTAGAGTCGCATAACGAATTGCGCGCGCACACACACACACACAGCCACCCACACACACACACCACACCCACACACACGCACACACAATTTTTATAATAAAACCCGAAACCCCCGGCCATATTGTGGGCGAGATGTCTTCAAGATAAAATGAGAGACGGAATCAATTTCAAGACATCTTATAAAATAAAAAATAAAAAATAATAATGTTAAAAAAAAACGTTTATTCATTTTACTTTTTCTTACACTTCATTCACTGTTCCTGTTCTGCACTTACGGTAGCTGTTCCATCCCTCTCCATCTTCACCCCCACCCCTCATTCCCCTTTGCCGTTATCTCCCGTCCGTGCCCTTCTCTTTCGTCTTGCCTCTACATCCCTTCCTTTAAGACTAGACAATTAATTATTGCAATTAATCACGTTACGTTACGTTGCCCCCAGGTCGTAGTCCTCAGTTACATTAAATTGCATGGATCTCTAATTATGTTAGTCACCACCCTACCAAAACACCCTCTTCTTGTAATGGATTATCTTTTTAATTAATTAATTAATTAATTATTTCATTTATTTATTTTCTTGTTTTCTTTATTTATTATTTAATCTTTAAATTGTGTTTTTATTTTATTTATTAGTTTTATCATTATTATATTATATTTGGGTCCTTGAATCCCTCTTTAAACATCGACACTGTGAACAAAGCACAGCAAAATAATTGAATGTCATTATTTCATTCACAAACCCCAAGGGGTCATGAGCAATCTTGCCACTGTAGATTGTTCTAACCTATAAAGGGAAAAGTGAAAGCCCCAGTTGAAAACCTGTCTTGACTTTGTAGGCATGACCAATTCACTGCGGCTACAGTACCCCCGTTGGGGTGCCGGGGGTTTCAGTATAAATAGTATCCACACTTTCTAGAAATTTAGTGCTTTAAAATCCCACTGTCGCTGTCTGCCTCATTTACTCTTTCCCATTCCTGCTCTGTCCTATCACTCTGCTATACTATCTTCTTCTTCGCTAGATCAATGACCTACCTTTTTTCTTGAAAACTCTTCCTTTCCCAGGGGAGTCAGCCCAGAATTTCCCGATAAAAAGGGATTTTAAAAAAATTGTCAAAAATCACAAATTAAATTAACAGTTCAAAGATCTTCTGTAGGATGCAGAAAAAAGGATTACCTCTAATTGCAGTGATGCCCAACTTAACTGATAATTTCGAAGTTAAAGGTTTGTTCTGAGCATAGTTATCTAGTGTTCTGTAATGAACCTTCTCTAGCTAGCTTCAGGACCGAACGCCAGCTCGCTGTATTCTGCTCAATGTCTATACAGCTATTTTGGTGTCCTTTTCGCTTGTTTTCGCTCTTTTCCCTGCCCCTTTCGCATGTTCTCTAGACCCCAGCCATATACTTTGGTATAGGACGCCACCTGAAAATTATTTTTTTTTCTCAATGATTATCTTATAGAACATAATTATATTTTATAATGAAGCCACTTTTATACATTCTATTCTATACTAATAAAATTCATTATATATTTAAGCAATACATTCTGACACCCCGTACCTTCGATGCCACCCTGATCAATCTCTGTGCATGCATACCTATTTTTAAAAACAATCACACAAGTCTCTTGTACGTTTGAAAGAATTACAGGATCCTTTATCGTGCCGTTGATGACACCGGATTATATGGTAGATGTAAGCTCCCCACCCACCCCATCACCCACCCCTCACCTTCTCTACCTCCCTTCAGAGTCCGGTGAAGGCGTGATACGTCAACCATAAACACCAGAGAAAGTCGACTCCTGGTTGTCCTGTGTAGAAACATTTTCCGCGCCCAGCATCAAGAACCGAACTCATGTCGACTCTACGAGAGTAAGGGCGGAAACACTACCGACTGGGCCAAATCTGCCACCTCGAACATTGCATCTGAAAGACAAACCTCGAGTGGAACACTTAAGAAACTAGCCAGATTAGGCAAAACTTCTCAAATTGATCTACCACAAACATGTGTTCGGCCCAGCGACTGGTTTAATCAGCTCGATTAGACATTATTAGATAATTAAAATTGCCAATTTCATTGAAGGAAAGAAAGAGAGAGAGAGAGAGAGAGAGAGAGAGAGAGAGAGAGAGAGAGGGGAGGGTGGGGGAGAGAAAGAGAGAGAGAGGGAGGGAGAGAGAGAATGTGGGTGGGTGGAGGGGGAGGGAGAGCATTTTTATAATATTATTGCTGCATCCGTGCACATGTGTGCATTCCATTAACTTTGCTCGTGCTAAAGCGACAACGTTATTTACAGCACACTGGCACAAATGAATCAATCAACGCCAACTAGAAACTCAGCTGATTAAAAGTTTCATCCCTCCCCCACCCTACCCCCCTTATCTCATCATCTGCATTCCTTCCTATTGCTAGAAAGTGCAGCTTAAGTTAAACTAAGCAATAACAATGTCTGCCAGAAGGAAAACGAAACCAAACAAGATGGCAACTCGTTCAAATGCATTTCCAGACATTCACACACACACACACACATGCCCCCCCACACACACACCCACACACGCCCACACACACCCACACACACACACACAGAATAGAAAACCATCATTTTGAAAAGCATTAATTTTCGTGGAGCTGTTCTGTCTCGTTTTTTTTTTTTGTTTCCAAAAGAAGCAAAATCAAAACATGGAACAACAGGCCACAGTTCGAACTATTTCTAAACTAAAATTTATCAAGATCGATTTAGCCAATTTTGAAAAGGTGTGTAGAAAATGACAGATCTCTTCAAACTTCATCTTTGAAAAATTGTAAATATGAAATTTATGTAACAGTCTGTGTAATAGTTCAAGTATCTGCATATTAATAATCAAAACTGATCAGGTAAATTTGTGAGGAAATGCCAGACATGTTTTACTAAAATACTTATTAAAAATTAAAACAAAACGTGTTTTAGAAAATAATTGAACCCAGCGACCTTGACTCTCGAGATAGAACAAAAGCGATGGCACGAGAACGGGTGGCTAGACTATTCTATAACCCTGGCGATGTTTTTATGAAGTTTGGACAAAATCCGTTTTGTAGTTCTTCAGATATGACGTGCAATGGAACGCCTGACGGACGGACGGACCGACCGACTCGCAGACAGACCGACATTTGGCTTGTTCTGATTTTCGACTAATTCAAAATATTTCCAGGTAAGTATTGTGTACTTTCATTTGGAAAAGAAAATATAACTGTAGCGAATCGCATGTCAACTATATTTTGTTGTAGGCCTACTAACATACCGAGTGGGGGAGTAGTGTGCGAAAAATGTTGATTCACTTGTTAAAAGAACTTTATGAAAAAGTGTGAGGTTTCCAGAAAACAGATACCCCTTGGGGTCATGAGCAATCTTGCCACTGTAGATTGTTCTAACCTATAAAGGGAAAAGTGAAAGCCCCAGTTGAAAACCTGTCTTGCGTTTGTAGGCATGACTGACTCACTGCGGCAACAGTTCCCCCCCCCCCCCCCTCCCGTTGGGGTGCCGGGGGTTTCAGTATAAATAGTATCCCCACTTTCTGGAAATTTAGTGCTTTAAATTCCCACTGTCGCTGTCTTCCTCATTTGCTCTTTCCCATTCCTGATCTGTCCTATCACTCTGCTATACTATCTTCTTCTTCGCTAGATCAATGACCTACCTTTTTTCTTGAAAACTCTTCCTGGACAAGACTCCTTGTTTGTGTATGAGGTCTGTTGGATCAGCTTGGGAGTGTTGGACGCTTTCTGCCGGGTGGTCACTAGGGCTTCCTATGATTGTATTATTTAGCACTATAGGCATTTTATATGTATGTGTTTTGTTGATGATTTATAATGATGTTTGTAATCTATTTTGTTTTTGTAACCGGGGGTTCGAGTAGTTGGGGTAAAGCCTCAGCCGTCCCCTGCGTGGGATGTCTTTATTGTAAAGTGACTGGCCGGTGGGGGGCATTCAATTTTCCCACTAGGGTTGTTTCGGCAGATCTTTTATGCGGATTGGGGGTTTTCCGGTCCTGATTTGGCTCGGAAGAGTCCGCTGGACCTAAAGCAACAATCAATCAATCAATCAATCAATCAATCCAGAAAACAGATGCCAAGGAAAATAATGTCATCTGTTTTTGTGGGGGGTAGATGTTATAGAGTTCTCTATCTGTTTGTCTATTTCTGGCTCAGTCTGTTTCTTCGTGTGTCTCCCTGGTTCTGTCCCCCTCTCTCCTCTCTTTCACACACACACACACACACAGATACACAAAGACATGCGCGCGCACACACACAAACACAAGCACACACACACACCCAGTGGTAGCAAAGGGTAGCACTTCGCCTTTTTTGTGTGCCTTTTATGTTTTCCATGTTTTGTTGGCTTGTCTCGGGAATACCAATCTTGTTTAAAACCAAACACACACACAATATCACATTGAATTCAACTTCAAATTGGCGCTCATTGGTCGGCGTAGGTGCAGTTATTCCATACGGCGGCGCGCGCTACATTAGCGTTTTTGACACTTTCACATGTTTATCTCCCTCTGTCCAAATGCTGCTTAATATTCGTCGACCTATGATCCTTTAGCCTTGTTTCTGTCACCACAAACAGTGGCGCTGAGGTTTATACATTTGAGTCCAACATCGACTGGATCATCTCCTGTGGAAATGTGGCACATTGCTACTCAAATCTTGTAGCGCGAACCAGCCCTGAGATACTCAAAATGAAACACTCATTCCTTAAAGTCGTAAAACCATAATATTGAACCCACCCACAAATCCTACCCAAGGACGCACAGCATTCCAAATTCGCACACACACACGCACACGCACAACACTAACACACACATACACTAGCACTAACACAGAGACACACGCACACATACACACACAAGTATGTAGAACACCAAGACTGGGTTTTAGTAAGAATGTAAGAATCGGAAAGTGATTTTTTGACGGAAAGAACGCAAACTTCTTCTAGAAATGTAAGAATCTAAAGCAAAATTGGCTCTTTCCGTCTCAAAAGTTGACCTAGTTCGTCTCCTATAGGCGACGAAATAGGTCGATCTTTCTTGCAAAATTTTCCGAAAATTGACTGAATTTTCTCCGTCCCGGATAGAGCACTCCCTTGTACTTAAAACACTCTCGTGCACTACAACTGCACTCCCATGCACTAAAAAAGCACTCCTTTGTACTTAGAAAAAAGTGGGTGGCTGGAAAAAAGTGGGTGGCTAATACACTCACCCATTTCTTGCATAAAAAGCAAGGTTAGTCACCCATTTCAAGGCTTATGCCTCCGCACATACACACACACACACACACACACCTCCAACCAACACACACCCATGTGACTTTAAAAAACAACAACGAACGCTTTGCTTCCAAGTCCACCTATGCTCCTGTACTAGTTTTCTTTATCCTTTCTTCTCTTCTTAAAGTGTTCTTCATCCTCCTCTTAAAAAGCAGTATATATTGATACCCGCAGGCGCAGACAACAGACAATTAATTTTAAACAAAAGTTTTAATGAGACGCCCGCGCCAAAGACGTTCTAACGCACGGTGCCCCTAAACACATCACAACAAATTCAAAAATTGGAATTTGTTATCCTTCGGAGTCATGATCTGGGATCAGAACTACCAACTTACCGGTTCTTCGTAACGAATCCCTGGTTGTAAGACCAATGGGTAAGTGGATACTGTTCACCAAACGGACAAAAAAATATTCAACGCCTTAGAAATTGACACTAACACACCAATAGGGCCCCCAAAGTCAACGGTAATTTCAGTGGGTAATGACCTGATCTGTTTTGAACACGCTATGTAGACGCCGAGAAATTATGAAGAAGAAGAAGAAGAAGAACAACAACAACAACAACAACAACAACAACAACAACAACAAATAGTACACCCCTTTCTGCTGAACATGTTATAGATTCAAAGATAAAATATTAAATTACACATTTACAGGACCATAACATGACATCCAGGCACATCGAAATAGACGTCGATGATATTCACGCACGCTTCCACATCAACGTAAACCTCAGCAGGCAGACTGCGACAACTGAACATCACGCCGACGTGTTGCCAACATGTAAAAGTCTACCAATCACTGAAGGTGGTAAAGGTGTTGACGTAAGCCTAACCTTTTGGTCTTTGGGGGAGATTGGCGCTCCAAAATGTTTGTAACGGGACACGAAATTCAGATAGACTGCAAACTGAAACAAGAAATTGCTTGGGCGTAGCTAAGTCACACAAACATCACTTTTCGCTAAAATATTAAAACGTATTTGGAAATTTCAAACTAATTTGTGTTACAAAAAGTTTTTTTTTTTAAAGTGTCACAGATGTTTTAAAGGACATGCCAAGAAATTGCGCTGGATTGCAAGATTTAAACACGTAACACCAGTGTTGCTATTCCGTATAATGTCAACCAGCTAAATTATCAGGTATCTGACTGTCAGACATTGTCAGGGTAATTTGTGATTGTCTGAAAGTTTGTAGATGTTTTAAAGGGCATGTAGAAGATGAGGTAATAACTCCGTGCTCCCAACGAAGGCTTGTTAACTAACTTCCGTTTAAAGAAGATTACAATCGTGTTTCTTTTTTTTTTATTAAATGTCCAGATTTATCTTTAAATTCTTTGAAATAGTCGAGAATCAGAACTAAGAAAATGTCAGTCTGTCGGTCGCTCGGTCCGTTGGAAGCCATATCTCAAGAACCACTGAACGGATTTTGACCAAAGGGAACATTACCCAGGTTAGTGGCCCGCCTCCCTTGCTATCGTATTTGCTTTGCCACAAATGTCACGGTCATTAGAGTCATTTTGTTACTGGAAACATTTTTCTCAATATCTCAAAACTGGCTGAAGCTTTTTTTGTTGTTGAATTTTAGTATACGGGTACTTCATATCATGGGCCATCTTTAAGTAGCAGTTGGGTTGTCGGACAGTTGATCAGTCAGTCCCATTTTGATTAAGTTTCTGCTTGCGTACTGTTCATGAAGTGGCCTATCATTCCATGTTTTCCTTTTGCTTCCGCCATGAAAATTAACACTTTTGAGAATTCATACATTTCGGCTATGTGTGCGAATGTCTGAAAATACATTTGAATGGACTGTCATCTTTTTTTGTTGCAAAAATGTCGGAGGCTGTCTCAAAGTAAATGTGAACGGTAACTGCTTTTTAATGTTTGCATTGTATGTATTGTATAAAATATAGATGTTCGTTAATGGTATTGGATGTATTGTATAAAATATAGATGTTCGTTAATGGTATTGTATGTCTTGTATAAAATATAGATGTTCGTTAATGGTATTGTATGTATTGTATAAAATATAGGTGTTCGTTAATGGTATTATATGTATTGTATAAAATATAGGTGTTCGTTAATGGTATTGTATGTATTGTATAAAATATAGATGTTCGTTAATGGTATTATATGTATTGTATAAAATATAGATGTTCGTTAATGGTATTGTATGTATTGCATAAAATATAGATGTACGTTAATGGTATTATATGTATTGTATAAAATATAGATGTTCGTTAATGGTATTATATGTATTGTATAAAATATAGATGTACGTTAATGGTATTATATGTATTGTATAAAATATAGATGTTCGTTAATGGTATTGTATGTATTGTATAAAATATAGGTGTTCGTTAATGGTATTGTATGTATTGTATAAAATATAGATGTTCGTTAATGGTATTATATGTATTGTATAAAATATAGATGTTCGTTAATGGTATTGTATGTATTGCATAAAATATAGATGTACGTTAATGGTATTATATGTATTGTATAAAATATAGATGTTCGTTAATGGTATTGTATGTATTGTATAAAATATAGATGTTCGTTAATGGTATTATATGTATTGTATAAAATATAGATGTTCGTTAATGGTATTGTATGTATTGTATAAAATATAGGTGTTCGTTAATGGTATTATAAGTATTGTATAAAATATAGGTGTTCGTTAATGGTATTATATGTATTGTATAAAATATAGGTGTTCGTTAATGGTATTGTATGTATTGTATAAAATATAGGTGTTCGTTAATGGTATTATATGTATTGTATAAAATATAGGTGTTCGTTAATGGTATTGTATGTATTGTATAAAATATAGATGTTCGTTAATGGTATTATATGTATTGTATAAAATATAGATGTTCGTTAATGGTATTGTATGTATTGCATAAAATATAGATGTACGTTAATGGTATTATATGTATTGTATAAAATATAGATGTTCGTTAATGGTATTATATGTATTGTATAAAATATAGATGTACGTTAATGGTATTATATGTATTGTATAAAATATAGATGTTCGTTAATGGTATTGTATGTATTGTATAAAATATAGGTGTTCGTTAATGGTATTGTATGTATTGTATAAAATATAGATGTTCGTTAATGGTATTATATGTATTGTATAAAATATAGATGTTCGTTAATGGTATTGTATGTATTGCATAAAATATAGATGTACGTTAATGGTATTATATGTATTGTATAAAATATAGATGTTCGTTAATGGTATTGTATGTCTTGTATAAAATATAGCTGTTCGTTAATTGTAGTGTATGTATTGCATAAAATATAGATGTTCGTTAATGGTATTATATGTATTGTATAAAATATAGATGTTCGTTAATGGTATTGTATGTATTGCATAAAATATAGATGTTCGTTAATGGTATTGTATGTCTTGTATAAAATATAGCTGTTCGTTAATTGTAGTGTATGTATTGCATAAAATATAGATGTTCGTTAATGGTATTATATGTATTGTATAAAATATAGGTGTTCGTTAATGGTATTATATGTATTGTATAAAATATAGGTGTTCGTTAATGGTATTGTATGTATTGTATAAAATATAGGTGTTCGTTAATGGTATTGTATGTATTGTATAAAATATAGGTGTTCGTTAATGGTATTGTATGTATTGTATAAAATATAGATGTTCGTTAATGGTATTATATGTATTGTATAAAATATAGATGTACGTTATTGGTATTATATGTATTGTATAAAATATAGATGTTCGTTAATGGTATTGGATGCAGTCAATCTAAATTAAAAACAAATAAAACAAAAATTGATTTCTCTTCCGCCTTCTGTAAGGTTTCTGCAAATCGCCGCGTTTTGAGTTTCAAGAAAAAGCGCGAGATAGCCTCCTCTATGAATATAATTATTATTTTATCTCGAATTCCAAATAATGTAATTGAACTGGACCAATATAGTGGAAACCTATACTATCCTATCCCGTAACTATAGGAAATGGCCAGAAGTCTTCTGTAGCACATCATCTCCATGATTTGTATTCTTCCTTGTAGGTCTGCTGTGAGAGTCCATGTTTTGCAAGCGTATAGGAAGATGGAAATGACAAAGGAGCGCAGCAGCCTTATTGATGGTCTTTTCTTGTCTTTCTAAATGGGCTTTAATCTGCTCAGGGCAGTAGTTGCTTACGCGATCCTGGAGAGGACCGCCAAGCCTCTGTACCAGCTGTTCAAGTTCTTGTTCTTTCCAACCAATCCATCGATGTCGTCGGCAAAACGGAGGTTGAAGATTGCTCTACCCCATATGCTGACTGTTCATTCGTGATCTGCAAAGGCATCTGACTTGATGCGCTCTAGGTAGAAGTTGAAGCGTGTTGGAGAGAGTAGGCTTCCTTAACGCACGCCGATTGTTGTTCTGAAACAGTTCCCGATGGAGGACTGCTCTTGTCATACAGGTTTTTGATGACTTCAATAATGTTAGGGCTGATGCTGTACACTCTCATGGTTGCCCTCAGTGCTGCATGCAAGACTCGGTCAAACGCTTTCTTGAAGTCTACAAACACATGATATAGATGTTGTTGGTGCAGATTTCTCGCAGATTATTCTGAGGTTGAAAATCAGCTCAGTGGTAATTCACCCTGCCTTGAATCCTGCTTGTATTTCAGCTATGGCTTTGTTCAGCTTACTGTGCCAGATCTTGTTACAAATAATGGTGAGGGCGTCAATCATCAAGCAAGAGGAGAAGCGATGATTGACGCCCTCACCATTATCTGTAACACCATCTGGCAGAGTGGGGAGTGGCCTACACCATGGACCCAGTCGCTTGTCATCACTCTTCCCCAAAAGGTTAACCTTTAGGAGTGTGAAAACTACCGCAGCATCAGCCTCATCACCCATCCCAGCAAAGTCCTGCTGAAAATAATACTGAACAGGTTGAAATCCCAAATTGAAAAAGATCATAGCTGAAGAACAAGCAGAGCAGAGCGAAGTACCACAGAGCACATTTTCAACATCAGAATAATCCGCGAGAAATTTCTACAGTACTTAGGAGCCGTTGTATCAGACATTGGGTTCTGACAGGGAGTCATATCCAGGATCGCACAAACAACTGTTGCCCTAATAAGGTTGAAGCCCATTTGGAAACACAGGACCATCAGTCTACATTCCAAGGTAAGGCTGCTGCGATCCCTTGTCATCTCCATCTTCCTATACGCTTGCGAAACATGGACTCTCACAGCAGACCTACAAGGAAGAATACAAATCATGGGGATGATGTGCTTCAGAAGACTTCTGGGCATTTCCTATACCCCGCACATCACCAACAACGACATCCGACAGACCATCACACAAGAAATTAGAAAACACGATGACATGCTCACAGTGGTGAAGAAACAGAAACTCCGAAGGTATGGGCCATAAGAGCATCAGACCTTGCAAAGACCATCCTGCAAGGCACGGTGCAAGTAGGCAGAAGAAGAGGTAGACAAGAAAAGAGATGGGAGGATAACATTCGAGAATGGACTGGCTTGACTCTGAGCGAATCCATGAGAGTTGCTGAGGACAGAGAAGGATGGAATACGCTGGTTAAACATGGTGCCCCAACGACCTTCGAGTTACGGGATAGGGTAGGATAGGATTCTAAAAAATCTTTTAAAAAGTTGTTTTATACGCTTATTTGAGACCGTTCACCTCAATAATGTATATTAATAAACTCTTCCTTGGTCATACTGTCTAGTGCAAAAGTTGTGGAACATGATCTCAGAGTCACTGTTAAAATATTCAATCTGTCCTGCTAAGGAGCCGGTTTGCGAATTATAACAAATCACGTTAGGATCAAATATCGTCAGGTGAAACAGAAGACCAGATTTAATGATGCTGTTGATTTTGGATTCCCTGCTTTTCTCGAAATACTTTGAAACAGTCGGGGGGAATCACCTGTCGGTCGGTCGGTCCGTTGGACGCTATATCTTAAGAACCACTGAATGGATTTCGATCAGATTTCATAGAAATTTTACCTAAGATATTGGCAGGCCTTCCGTGCCATCATATTTGCTCTACCGTTAAGTCCAATGTCAAGGTCAGTGGAGTCATTTTGTTGGTAAGCACGATTTTCTCAATATCTCATGAACAGCTAAAGCGATTGTATTGAGTTTTACTATACAGGTACTTGAAATCATGGCCCTCCTTCAGTGGCACTCCGGTTGGTGGTGGGTCGGTCAGTTGGTCAATATCGCTTCGAATTTCATTTAAAAGAAAACAACAACAACACAATTTTTTGTGCCTTATTTCAAGAATATTTTAAACATTACATTACATTACATTACATTACATTACATTACATTACATTACATTACATTATTATTGCTTTAGGGCCAGCGGACTCTTCCGAGCCAAATCAGGACCGGACAACCCCCGATCCGCATAAAAGATCTGCTGAAACAAACCTAATGGTAAAACCGAAAGCTCTCCACCAGCTAGTCACTTTACAATAAAGACATCCCACGCAGGGGACGGCTGAGGCTTCACCCCAACTTATCGAACCCCCGTTTACAAAAACAAAATAGAATACAAACATCATTATAAATTATCAACAAAACACATACATATAAAATACCTACATTGCTAAATAATAACACCATAGGAAGCCCTAGTGACCACCTCAGCGTTTCCCATTACGCACATATGTGCGTAATTCACGCATAAAAATCGGAAGATGACGCAAAGATTTTGATTAAGAGGGTCCCACGGACGCACACGTTGTTGCGCCCAGCGAAAGTGTCGTACCCAGAGCTGCCAACCACTACGGAATTTCCGTAGTTTACTCCGGAAATGAATACGCGGCAAATCGAAAATTTACTACGGAAAGTCAATTTTCGACGATAGTATTACAGTTTTAACGAGTTTTATTGAGCGCCTGTGCCTCCCGTAGCACCTCAAGGTCACGGTCATTCGGTTTACGTGCACGGAGTAATAGATCACGCTCCCAGTGCATGTTAGGAAATTCGACCAATCACCGTGAAGTGGTTTTGCAAACGGCCAATCGCTGCACAAAACCTCGACCTTTCTGTGACACTTTCGTTTCCGGGTCACTTCTACACTGCGAGAAGAAAAGTTTGTGTGCGGCTTATTTTGAATCCGTGATGCCAAAAAGAAAGAAAACTAGCGATGAAAGCCCAGAAAAAAAGAAGAGGACAGCAAATCAAGAGTACAGGAAAGAGTATTCTGAAAAATTTCCGTGCATCACTGCGTCATCGAGATCAAAACACAGCGTGTATTGTACAGCGTGCTTGGCAGATTTTAGCATACAACATGGCGGCTTCCACGATGTGACGCGACACGTGAATGGCAATCGTCACAAAAGTCGTTGCCCTGATCCAGAAAAGTTAGTCCCTGTTCAGTCTGTAGCCACCTTCTTCCAGCCCGATATGGATCTCTCAATAATTCGTGCGGAAACACTCTTCACGACCTTCGTTGCAGAGCACAATTTGCCTGCGTTGGTAGCAGATCACTTCAGTAAGTTAGTGAAGGCAATGTTCCCGGAATCCCAAGTTGCCAAGAGCTTTGCATGTGAAAGTGCAAGGCTGCCACCAGATTGGGCCTTGCTAAAGACTAGACATGTTCCCAGAGAGAGAATAGAGCAAGTTCAGTAAATGTGGAGTATTGTATGAAGTGTGTCATCTTTCCTTGCAACTGTGCTTGTTTAGTAGTGTGTGTGTATATGCATGTCTTCGTTAAAAAAAAAAAAAAAAAGCGAGGACGTATGGCTACTGAAAATGTCATAAAACTACTGAAATTCAGAATTTTTGCTACTGAAATCTTTTTTTGGGGTTGGCAGCTCTGCGTACCCCCACGTTATCACAGTGGACATCGCTCACACACACACACACACACACACACACACACACACACCGGCATAGAGTTCTTGTGCTGTTTATTGACTGGTCAGCTGATATTGCACTATAAGACATTGTATAAGCACTACACTTTATCTTATTGACTTTAGTCACATTTGTATGCACACATGGAAGGGACCCTCAGAATTTTTAAAAGGACCCTCAAAATTTTCAACAGAGGGTCCCTTGGACCCCTTGATTTGAAGCTTGTGGGAAACACTGCCACCTGGCAGAAAGCGTCCAATATTTCCAAGCTGATCCAACAGACCTCATACACAAACAAGGAGTCTTGTCCCGGAAGAGTTTTCAAGAAAAAAGGTAGGAGACTGGTCTAGCGAAGAAGACGATAGTATAGCAGATTGATAGAAAAGAGCAGGAATGAGAAAAGAGCAAATGAGAAAGACAGCGACAGTGGGAATTTAAAGCACTAAATTTCCAGAAAGTGGGGATACTATTTATACTGAAACTCCCGGCACCCCAACGGGGGTGAATATTTTAAACCACAGTCATCATTTTTATTCTACGGATACTGTAACTACTCCTACGCATATGAAATCATTCTTAAATGTCAAGGTCACTTTGCTTCACCAATTTCTAAACAGGTTTTGCGCTGTATCTAAAAATTGGTTTATCGGACTTGTATAATAGTTGGCTTGCAGACAGTGGACTATCATCCCATGTGTTCCTTTTGCATGTTTTAGGTTTAAGCCGAGTCTCATCACCGTACAGAAAATTAATACTTTTAAAAATGCTTATTTTTCGGCTAAAAATGTGTGTGTGTGTTTGTGTGTGTGTATGTGGGTGTGTCTGGAAATACATTTGAATGGCTTGCGAATTTGTTTTTTATTAAGTGCCTGCCAGAGTAATCCTTTTCTTAAACGAAATTCTATTCCTTCAGACGGTCATTTTGTTTATTCGCCATCGAGATTTGATATGTAATTACCCCGTAGGTGTATATAAATCAGAATATATAGATGGGGTCTACCTTACATATACCATATGCGTTACTCTTGTGTTGTTTTTCGCTGTTCGTAAATTCTGTTAATATTTGTGTGGGTGTGCATGTATGTCTCTGTTGTCCAATCGCGGAATTGCTTCAAGCAGGTGGAGAATCGATGATTGGCGCCCTCACCATTATTTGTAACAAGATCTGGCAGAGTGGCGATTGGCCTAAACCATGGACCCAGTCGCTTGTCATCACTCTTCCCCAAAAAAGATAATCTTCAGGGGTGTGAAAATTACCGCACCATCAGCCTCATCAGCCATCCCAGCAAGGTCCTGCTGAAAATAATACTCAACAGGTTGAAACCCCGAGCTGAACAAATCATAGCTGAAGAACAAGCAGGATTCAGTGCAGAGAGAAGTACCACTGAACAGATTTTCAACCTCAGAATAATCTGCGAGAAATACCTACAGCACCAACAACATCTATATCATGTGTTTGTAGACTTCAACAAAATGTTTGACCAATTCTGGCATGCGGCTCTGTGGGCAACCATGAGAGTGTACAACATCAGCCCTAAAATTATTGACTTCATCAAAAGACTGTATGACAAGGCTACCAGTGCAGTCCTCCACAACAGCGTCATCAAAAACTGGTTCAGAACAACAATGGGTGTTCGTCAAGGGTGCCTACTCTCTCCAACACTCTTTAACATCTGCCTAGAGCGCATAGATCACGAAGGCACAGTCAGCGTAGGGAGTAGAGCAATCTCCAATTTCCGTTTTCCGGATGACATTGATGGATTGGCTGGAGATGAACAAGAACTTGAACAGCTGGTACAGAGACTTGACACCACCTCCAGAGCCTATGGAATGGAAATAAGTGCAGAGAAGACTAAAATGATGACCAACAACACCAATGGCATCAACATGGAAATAAAAGTCCATCGCCAATCCCTCAACACAGTGCATAACTTCAAATATTTAGGAGCCATTGTATTAGGCAATGGGTCCCGACAGGAAGTCCTCTCCAGGGGCGGACGAGGTGGGGGGGGGCACAGTGGGCACGTGCCCCCTCCCATGGGCGACCCAAAAAAAGGGGGGGGGGGAGAAAAAAAAAAGGGAAGAAAAGAAAGAAAAAATGAGAAGAAAAAAAAGGGGAAAAAAAACCACACACCCACACACAAATAATAATAATACAAAAATTTTAAAAGGTGGAAAGAAGAAAAGCGTGCCCGCCTTCCCCACTAGTCCATCCACCTGTTCAGGGTCCTCTTTGGCCCTGGGCATATGAGTGGGTCACAAAGCGTATGATTGCCTCACAAAGAAAAAGTGCCCCCCTCTCCCACCTTTAGGTCCTCTCATTGACCCTCGGTGCACGTGAGCGGATGCGTCGATGTGGACTCGGCCAACTGGGAACAACTGTCTATTGTATTAAGATATGTCGACCCAGACGAACAAGAAATCCGCGAAGACTTCATTGCGTTTATTGAGTGCGAGGGCATCACGGGGAGCATCATAGCAGACAACATTGTCCGAGGTCTCACTTCTTGGGGTTTTGAGATCGGCAAAATCAGAGGACAAGGGTATGATGAGGCATCAAACATGTCAGGCAAGTTCAAGGGGGGGGTCCAGGCACGCATTCAAGAACTTAACAAGCAGGCTCTGTACTTCCACTGTGCATCTCATTGATTGCTTGAACCTTTGTGTTGTTCATGCCTGCAGAATTCTAGAAGTGAAGAACATGTTTGGAGTCCTGAAAGAAGTATCCCTGTTCTTCTCTCTTTCTCCAAAACGACGAAAGAAAGTTTGAACATGTGGTGGAGTCAGCCCAAGCAGAAAGCAAGAGGAGAAAACTGGTCGACCTGTGTAAAACACGGTGGGTCGAGAGGCACTCTGCCTTTGAAACTTTTGCCGAACTCTTCCCTGTGGTCTATGACTGCCTTGGCCAGATGGTGCAGGAGAACACAGATTGGGACAGTGAAACGCTCACCAAAGCTGGAGGGGTTTTGCACGCTTTCCAGTCGGGTGACTTTCTGGTTGCTTTTGTCGTCACCAGAAAATGCCTGCAAGTTCTCCGTCCACTGACTTTGAAACTTCAGCAAAAAGCAAAGGATGCTGTGGCTGCGTACGGAGAAATAAGCGCAGTGAAGACAACAGTTAAGGGATTCAGAAATGACGTCATTGCAACCTTCAGCAGCTGGTTTCAGGAAGCAAGTCGGATGGCAGCAACAGCCGACTCTGATCTGCGCAGACCAAGGGGTGCAGAACGACAGACATGTCGGAGTAACCCGCCAGCAGAGACAACTGAAGATTACATCCGCAGGTCCATAGGTATCCCGTTTTTGGATCACCTCATCGCCCAGCTGGACTCTCGCTTCACCACCGGCTCTGAAATTGCTGTTGACGGGCTTGGTCTTGTACCCTCGTGCATCGTGCAAGGCAGGTTTTCGGAAGGTACCCGAGGGTATCGAGCGACTTGCCAGTCTATGGCAAGCAGATCTGCCAAGTTTTCATGAGCTGGACACCGAGTACATCCGATGGATGCACAAGTGGGAGAGCGCTGATGCAGGGGCCGTTCCTGATACTGTGGCCAAGACTCTCAGAGCATGCAATGTGGATTTTTTCCCGAACATTCACGTGCTACTGATCCTTTTGTGCACTCTTCCGATCACAACAGCTGAATGTGAAAGAACAATCAGCGGCATCAGGACGCTGAAATCCTATCTGAGATCAACGATGTGTGTGACCAGGCTCAACGGGCTAGCTCTAATGAGGGCTCACCGACACATCACAGTGGACATTGACGATGTCCTAGAACGGTTTGCGGGAAGATACCGCACCATCATGGCTCTTCAACCTCGCAATATGCTGAACGCCTGAGAAAGTAAGTGTTCTAGCTGTGGGCCAATGTGTCAACCTTTTTTCCTTTTTTTTTCTATCACAATTAATTTCTAATTTCACACGAAACACGCACGTGCTGATCTCTCTCTCTCTCTCTCTCTCTCTCTCTCTCTCTCTCTCTCTCTCTCTCTCTCTCTCTCTCACACACACACACACACACACACTCACAAAAACCACACTCATGTCAACCTTTCTTTTACTGTGTTTGAGTGCAAGCACAAATCTGTATACCGGATAACAAATTTAAAAAAATGGCAGTGCCCCCCTCCGGGCATTTACTCTGATCCGCCCCTGCTCTCCAGGATTGCACAAAACAACTGCGGCCATGATAAGGTTGAAGCCCATTTGGAAAGACAGGACCATCAGTTTACATTCCAAGGTAAGGCTGCTGCGCTCCCTTGTCATCTCCCTCTGCCTATACGTTTGCGAAACATGGACCCTCACAGCAGACCTACAACGAAGAATACAAATCATGGAGATTGTGAAGGTGGGTCTATTGTTGCTGGGCTCTGCACAATGGAATGCTAATACCCACTCATCTGTCGTCTGTGGGTATCGGCTAGTTAATCTCCCGGTGACTAATCTTAATACATTTATAAGTTTAGCTCGGTCTGTGTTAGGCTGGGGTTACAGAGATAGGGAGAAAATGGTAAAAGATTCACTGACACACTAGCTCTCACACGGCTATGAAACATAGGTAGTCCAGCCACTTGTTAACAGTAAATATCACACATTTATTTCCTCTACTCTATAAAAAATCTTCTAATCACTATACTAACTTAAATGTCCAAATATCACTTCGAATAGCTACTGTCTCATCATTGGGCTAATGGTGCGTTCTGCCTAACGGGTCAGTTTTCTGGAAGAGTGGACTATTGATGTCCTTCTATAGAGCAGTTTTGGTGCACGGATTCTATTAACTTAGCTTTCTAGTCGATGAGCGGTGTTGTGGTGGAGTCTTTTCCTGGTTGGCAGACTGGTGGGCTCTCGTAGCTCAGTGCTCGAGGCTCCAATGCAGGCCGAATGTCAGTGTGGTCTCTATTGGGTCTTCCTTATGCTTCGGGCCAACGATGCCTGCTCGTGTTTTTGACAATGTCAGGCTGTGGCTAACTAGGTTGAAGTAAATTTCACCAGTCCCTGCTTTTAGTCTTCAGGTAGAGAGATCTTTCAGAGCCTAGCTCCTTCTCCTATGCGGTTCAAACCAAGAATGACTATGTAGATGTGTGGTCAGCCGGAAGCCTACAGTCTCGCGTGGGTGGGTGTTACCGGCAAACGTCAGCTGAATGAGGTCACTGCCTAACTGAGCCAGCGTCAGCGTACATATGCTTAGCCCACAGTTTACTTGCGGCGTCTGCTGCACGGCGACGTTAATTTACAAAGGCTACAGCCTGACGATATAAGGCGAGAAGCCATTGTGCTGTGTTAAACTGGTCCTCTTATGACAGAGATAAAGTGCTACAAAAGACTTCTTGGCATTTCCTATACACAGCACATCACCAACAACGAAATCCGACAGACCATCACACAAGCCATTGGACAAGACGATGACATGCTCACAGTGGTGAAGAAACGGAAACTCCGATGGTATGGCCACACCACCAGAGCATCAGGCCTTGCAAAGACCATCCTGCAAAGTACGGTGCAAGGAGGCAGAAGAAGAGGGAGACAGAAAAAGAGGTGGGAGGACAACATTCGAGAATGGACTGGCTTGACACTGAGCGAAGCCATGAGGGTTGCTGAGGACAGAAAAAGAGGCCTCGAGGGAGTACGCTGGTTAAACGATCATCTGCGGTGCCCCTACGACCTTCGAGTTACGGGATAGGATAGGATAAGATAGGATAGGATAGATTTCTCTGAGCTGAAGGAATGTGTGTGTGTGCGTGTGTGTGAGAGAGAGAGAGAGAGAGAGAAAGAGAGAGAGAGACAGACAGACAGAAGGAGATTTTATTTTATTTTATTTGAATTGTTTATTTCCAATAGCGCACATACCTTTAGGAATGAGTATTTGAACCATTACAGTGATAAACCAAAGATTAAATCAAACAGCAAAAACTGTATCGACTTCCTTTATCAAAGTACTATGTCTCTCGAATTGAAAGCCTTGTATTATACATATACATTTTTAACAGTCGAGGTGTTGATAGCAGACAAAAACAATTGGAGATGAGAAGCACATGGCGTTCTATAATATTTTTTTTAGCAATGAACTTGTTCCTTCGAATTTCATAAACCTGACAGCAAAAAAGAAAATGAATTTCATCTTCCACACCATTATTACACAAAGGGCAAAATAAGTAATGCAGGTCTATGAACTCTATATTTATAAATATGTACTTTAAGGTCAGAGACACCAACACAAAATTTTGTCCAGGTTTACTTTAGCTGAGGATCAACATCCATAGAAACATGTGTGGGAATGTTATCAAGGAAACAATCTATGGGGGAAAATCTATCACTTTCATTTTATGACCGAATACATTCTGCCTTTTGTAATCGATTAAACGTTGCTCAAAACCTGTTTTATAAATCCAACACCCTGCTCTTCCCAAACCATACCCATTCTGAAATAGGCAATTTCTTATGTTTGTAATCCACGTTATCTTTCCTTTGGCATCCAAATCTTTTAACATGAAATAAGCTTCTTTCGGTATTCCGTCATTTGACATTTGAATCCATTTGAACCACTAGCGAAGAAAATTAACAACAGAATGTATAATTATGGGATATCTGTTAAATTCCTTATAAATAAAATCATTAGGGGTGCATAGATTTACATTCAAAATTTCTTTAAAGCACACAATGGACTTTTTTTTTAAATTAAAAGACTGTGCAGCTTCTTCAAACGTCCAAAGTTCGGATCCATATTGCATAATTGGCTGTACTTGACAATCAAACAGTTTTAAATAGACATCTAAGGAATGATTATTCAAAAAAAAACGTAGTTTCTGAACGATACACAAAAGAGATTTCTTTGCTTTGCTAGCCAAGTCTCTGCATGCAGCAGAAAAACTAAGCTTAGTTGAAAAATAATTACCCAAATACGTATATGCATTAATCACCGGCATAACAGCATAATAAAAAAAACGTATTTCCCTTGCAGACAGATAACTTCTTTTCTAAAAACAACAATACTACTTTTTTCCATATTAACTTTCAAGTCTAAATTTCTCGCAGTTCTTTGTAAATTATTTAATTGATTTTGAAGACCAGTAATGGTTTCTGACAAGAGTACAATATCATCAGCAAGTAAAAGCACAAAAATTTGGAAAGCATCCAATGATAATGTAACACCATGACCTCAGTTTTTAATAACTTCAACAGCAAGATCGTTAATAAAGAATGAGAACAAAATTGGACTATATATATTCCCTCGTTTAACGCCGAGAGAACAAGAAATATGGTGAGTTAACTTAGCACCACATCTGACACATTTCACACTAGCATACATGCTTTTCACACTGCGAAAAAGTTTACCTTAAATCCATTTTTAAGTAAAATAGACCACAATAGATTTCTATTAATAGAATCACAACATTTTTCAAAACAATAAATGCGATATACGACTTGCGTGTGGAGAACGTGAATGTTCCAGTTTTCAATAATATTTATATTTTTAAAAGGTGAGTTGTTTTTTTAAATAAGTATATCTTATGTTATTATTTTCATTGGCTGAAAATGTCGAACCTATGAAATAATGAATAGCTGGCAGTAAGAGCAATTGCAGCTCACTTGAGTATTGTGTCCCAAGGTGTGAGGTTGTGTCAAGTCAGTGTGTCTGGTGTTTAGGAAAAAAAATAGAAAGGAAAAAAAGTTTTTTTTTTGTGAATATTGAAGAGGTAGAAAGCATCGAGGACTTGTAAATAAAGGTTCGGTGGACTTTCTCTCTGAAATTGGAGTGTGTATTGTGCTGTAAAGATTACAGCTGACTGCGGTACGCTGGTGTTTGCTTCATACATCTGGACACACGGGATTATCTCGGACAACGGGGACAAGGCGATTCGTGAGACATCAGCGGGGTCAGCCATACTTCTTTACCTGCCTATCTGCCTGTCTACATATATCAACTGCTCGTCGAGGCCTACTGGTGCACGGACTCTTTACGTTAAAAAAAGGTAACAAGTCTCTTTGTGTTTATTCTGGCTCGGGACAAGTTATTGCCAGCCGACGATTATCTAAACCCCGTGGTGTGAAAGAGTTGTATAAATCATTGTTTTTTATTTATATAAAGTATTGAGAGTGTGAAACTTATATTTGTGTTGGTGTTTGCCTGTGTTAGTTAGAATCTGTGAATTTGTGGGTATGGTAGTTAACGGAGATACTTACATGCACATTTTATTTTGATATAGGAATCAGTAATTATATTTAGCATTCAGTTAGTTGTTATAAACAGTCACACACACCAAATATCCATACGTTACATTGCGATTTGTAATAAACTGTTTCTGAACATAAGACAAAAGTGTAAAAAGATTATCAATTGTTGAATAGCCAGGTTTAACTCCTGCTTGACATTCACCTGTTAAGTTATTTATACTGTTATACATATTTATACTGTTTTTCCTCTTGGGCCTAACCGGGCATATAAATAGCTGTGAATAGGTATTTTGCTATTCTATTTCTGTCTTTTCTGTCATTTGTGTACATAGTTGTAAATAGTCTATTTCTGTCTTTCTTTTTGTAATTTGTGTACATAGTTGTAAATAGTTGTACCCTTACTGTTCTGTCTATTGGTGTATTGTAGCAAAAGCAATGTTTTATCGAGTGCATGTATTTATATGTAATGATTATGTAAAGCGTGGTGAGTCTGGTCATAGGCTGGAGTACCCGCTATATAAAAATCCGTTATTATTATTATTATTATTATTATTATTATTATTATTATTATTATTATTATTATTATTATTATTATTATTATTATTATTATTATTATTTTCTTTTGCCAATGTTTGCAAACGCTTGTTGATAATAAAACCAGATAGTTTACTGCTAACGTTGCAAAGACTAATACCTCTATAATTACTAGGATTATTCACATCACCTTTTTTGTACAATGGCAAGATAATTGATTCAGTCCAGCTCTCTGGGTAAAGACCTTTAGCAAACAACGTATTGAAAAAAGTAACAAATACAGGTGCTATGTGTTCTGCAGAAAACTTCAAAAACTCTCCACTAATACCATCAGGGCCTTCAGCTTTCTTCAATTTCAAATTTCTCAGTGCTAAAATCACAGAGGGTCAGAGAGAGAGAGAGAGAGAGGGAGGGAGAGAGAGAGAGAGAGAGTCTACTTTTTGTAATACAATATGCGGAGAGGATGTATAGGCAATAGAAATAACATAGAAGAAGGGAAAGGACTACAGCGTCTTTCTTACAAGTTTTTTTTTCTTTCCTTCAAAGAGTAGTTGTGACAAGAGGCCGTTTTAATCAGCATAGTAAGCTTTGCCTTGTTTAGTTAGTGTAACACAGTTGTAGCTTGATGCAAGCGCAGTTAGTGACATCATCGCAGCTTACGTTATAGAGCTTCGATTTTACAGCCAATCAGATTTTTCAGCCAATGAGAACCCAGCTAGATTAGGTAGAACCAGTCCTACCTGGTCAGTGAGATGGTCAGTCTACATTCAAACGGCGAGAAGTACACAGTTACACTCTAACAGAATCTCTCCTGAGCAGACTTAGGAAGCAGGAATTGTTGAAAATCCGATTCAGTCAAGTTAGCCACGGCCTGACATTGTCAAAAAGGTAAATGAACATACTTTTGTTTCATCGTGATGTATTGTTATTATTGTTGAGTTATGTTTGTGAAATTTGCTATGCTCAGAATCGAATTGTTAGTCCAACGTGGCCTGACCACGTGGCGAACACGACCGGTCGATGACATGTTGTATTATGTACGAACCCACTGTTGTTTAACCTATATGAATGCTTGCAGACCGGTGGCTGTACCAGAGAATGTGTATAATATTAATTCTTTCTCTATGTGTATAGTTAGCCATGTTTTATATTTATATATGTATAGGAAATTAGAGTGGAGATTCCTGTGGACCACAGACTTAGCAGAATGTTCGTCGCTTATATATGTAGATGTGGAGCTAATCACTGAGGGCTACTTCGGCCTTCAGTGAGACGCTCTGCACACACCTATTACACAGGGTTGTGCAGAATTTCGTCTCATATGTTACAGACGAGCAGGCATTGTATCGTGAGCACAACCCGGCGAAAGACAAAAACAAGTTGTCGCTGAACGTTTGCTGCCGAGGCATCTACAGCACTGAACTAAGAGAGCCCACCAGTCTAGCCACAAGGAGAAGACTCCACGGCAACACAGATTGTCACGGAATCAACCACACCTTTTTGTTGTTGTTGTTGTATCAAATTTTATTCATCAGATTAACATAAGTTGTACTGATGTAACATAAACAAATTACGAAATCTACCATGCGCACATTATAGATATTTTCCACATTATCAAACCATAAAAATCATCATACTACTGACATACACATACACTTTTAAAAACATACATTCCCTTATAACAATTAGTTCACATTAAGAAACAATTTTTTTAAAAATAAATAAATAAACAGTGGAACCGTTCAACTTCACCTGTGAAGAACGAAGTATTTATAAATGTCATTTTACGTCTTACAGAAAGTTGAAGTTTGGCCTCCAAACCCCTACACCTCCACACCCCATTTAAAAAAAAATTATTATTTAAAAATAATAATAATAATAATGATAATAATAATAATAAAATTAAAAATGATAAAATAATAATAATAATTATTATTTATTTAAAAAAAATAATAATGCTCGAAATTAAAACAAATTAATAAAAAAAATCCCCCCACCTTCCCTCCTCTCCCAAACCAAAATAAATAATTAATAAATATTTATTGAAACTAATAACGCTTAATTAAATAAAATAGGTACAAAAATTAAATTTAAAAAAATGGCTAGACTAATTGTAAAAAATTAAAACAACAAACAAACCATTAGAAGAAATTGAATAATTCATGACTTAATGAAATCTATGATCAAACAAACAAAACATTAGAAGAAATTGAATAATTCATGACTTCTAATTAAATCTATGAGCATTAAGCTCAATGACCAATCAGAATGTTCTTCTGGATATACAATACTTGAGATTGAGATAGGTAATTTTAATTTATTTAATATAATGAGTAAAGGCTGAAAATGGTTATATTTTTTTTTGACATTCAAATATTAAGTGATTTACATTCAATATGCTACCACAATTACAACCACAACAAATTACAATTACAACCACACCGCAGCGCTTCGAATACACAGAAAAGTGCACATTCACTAAGAGCACCAAAATCTGTATCAAAGGACCACAGTAGTCCACTCTTCCAGAACTCTGACCATTAGGGCAGAAAGTATCCAGAGCATGATTATGATAAAGTAGCTGCCTAGAACCCTCAAGAGCAAACCACTCGCATGGACATTTGAACTTTTAAGTTAGTATCGTACTTCGAAGATCATGTATAGAGTAGAGGAAATAAATGTGTGATATTTACTGTTATCAAGTGGCTGGACTACTTATGTTTCACAGACGTGTGAAAGCTAGTGTGACAGTGATCTTTTACCATTTTTCTATCTAGCTCTGTACCCCCAGCCTAAACACAGACCGAGCTAAACAAATACATGTATTAAGTTAAGTCACAGGGAGATTACTAGCGATCCCCATAGACGATAGATGAGTGGGTAATAGCATTCCATTGTGCAGAGCCAAGCAACAATAAAACCCCACGTCACAGTATCGTGGCTATCATGGTTTATTGTGGCTAGTTAGGTTCATCTTTTATATGTGACTTGTTGTTCATGTATTGATTTGTTCACAATTCCTCGTAACAAATGGCAAAGTTTTAAACTCCAAACGATGTTGTAGTGGATCACACTGCGTATGTGAGACTGGCTTGGGTTCGGCTCTCCATCATGGTAAGTCTCTGCTACGCAATGTGATGGTGGGGTTAGACGTTTCGAGGCATTAAATTATGCGAAACTTCCTCAATAAAACCATGGACTGAACGTAAATGCGAATGTCAAGCCCATTGAGATCCAGGCTAGGCGTGTTTCAAAGATTGGAATATCTCGTGTGTGTGTGCTCTATTAAGTTCATTTACTTGTCTTCGGGGATGTTTCAGTCCCTTAAAAAAAAATCTTTGACTAAACGTCAATACGCAGGTCGAGCCTTCTTAAAGCCGAGGAGGTTTTAGAAGAATGGATTATCTCCAACATTTGCTGTATTAATTTACTTATTACTTATTTCATCTTGATTCATTCACTTGTTATAATAATAATAATAATAATAATAATAATAATAATAATACAGGATGCTATGTACGCGCCTTTCCCCAAGGCTCAAAGCGCGGCGATCTATACCAACATACACGCTCACCTGTCTCATTTACACACCAAATACACATACGTCACTCAAACAGGTGGTGTAAAGGCAGGGAGATCGCTATTAGAAGACGGAAGAAAATCGAATTTTTATATTTTGACATTTTTATATTGACTGCATCCTGTACCATTATTGAAGGGAGGGAGGAAACCGGAGTGCCCGGAGAAAACCCTCGGTGACCTCAATAGTCTCGTACCTAAGTCACATACGTTCGCCCCTTGCGGGAATCGAACCCGCTACCTTCGGCATAGGAAACCGACGACTTATCCACTGCGCCACGAGGCCACCCCATACCCCGTAAACATACGTTGTTGCTGTATTTTTTCACTTTCTATAGTGATCTGAATTCCAGATATCCATATCCCGGTCTAATGTGCAAAAATATTAAGTGTTTATTTATTCATTAGATATATTTTTTTGGGGTGTGGGGTGTGGTGGGGGAGGGAGGAGGTGCTTGAGAAAGTTTAAATTCGTTCATTTGGTTTCACTCTGGAAGTCCAAAATATTCCTACCTTTGCGCACATTATTAAGTGCATACTTTTTAAATTTTTTAAATTAATAATGTTGTTTTTAGGTGCTTGACAAATTTCATTCATTCGCTTTTTTACCCTCGAAAGCGCTAATGAAATTCAAAGATCTCCTGTGCCTAAATACGTAACATATTGAGTGTCGGGACGCACGTGCTATAAACGGCATTTCCCCCTTAATGCGTTAAATGAACCCTGAGGCCGATAGCCTGCATACGAGGCGGAGTCAAACAGAGGGAAGAGGGGCAGTGAAGGTCGGGAGAGGCGTGGGTGTGAGTGGGGTGGGTGGGGAGGAGGAGGGCAGGGATCATCAGCATCAACAGCCGGAAGAACATTTCCCCTCCAGCCTTATGAAGCGGACCTGGAATGTAATTGAGTGGAAAAAGAATAACTACAAAAGTTAACATATTGGTGGTTACACAACAGTAGAAATTAGCTAGTTAGCGTAGCAGCAGGACGTGGATTCCCCACTGTCTGGAGGCCATGGAAATAAAAATGGAAAGAAAGATGATTTTTATATTTAAAAAAATGTTCGTTGAGATGTGGTTGTAGCGTTTTTATGAGTGCATATATACATGTGTATAAGAGGACACAAACGCGGGCACACACACACGCGCGCACACGCACACACACACACACACAATGGTGTAGCGGAAATACCTAATTAATAGAGTCTACCATAAACAAAGTACTGAACAATGTCCTTGACCTCAGACATAAGCAAAAAGTACAATCAGATCAACAAAGAATAAACAAATAATTGGTTTACGCATGATTGATTGCCTGCTGTATTTATATTTTTCGGGCTTACAAAAGTTCTTTCTTTCTTTCTATCTTTCTTTCCTTCTTTCTAGTGACAAATTTCAAATCCAACATTTAATTTGCAGCTCTGTTTGAACGTAAAGTGTAACGAAACTGTTTAGCGCCTGACATACAAATTTAAACGGCAAATGTTGCAGCAGTATTAGTGTTTCTTTCTTTTTTTGTTTTTAAATGTTACCTTGCCCTGTCTAATGGATAAACTCAACAACAAGAACAACAGTAGGGGCAGCAACACCAATAACAACAGCAGCAACATCATCAATATCAACATCAAGACGGTCATTATCAACTATCACCACCACCAACAAACCAACACCGCCACAAAACTATTCCAGGCAAAACGTCGCCAATGTGTTTTAAATATTGTTTAACGTCACAATCAACAGCAACATTACCACTGACGTGTTTTAAATATATTTCAGCCGTCTTTACATACATCGTTATATTAATCATCAACACCATCGCAATGACCAGCAACACTGTCATCATCGTCGTCAACCACCAACAGTATAACCAGCCCCAGCTCACCAGCAACAACACCAACCACAAACCACTATCATCGACAAAACAACAACAAACAACAAGGACAGCATCAAAAATAGAATTACTTCAAATTCTGCCTGAAGATGCAGCACTTTGCACAAGATCCGCAGCACTGCCAAGGATCACCGCCACACTTTTATTGGATTACTTTCAATAAAGTATAATTTGGCCGTCATGGCTATTCTTTCTTCAGAGAAAAAAGTCTCTCAAGTTATCACTGAAGTTATTAGGACCATGACAACGTCTCCTCCAAACTATCGAATCAAAATATTAAAACTCTTTTATAATGGCGGGTTTCCCCATAATACATAAACTCAAAGCGTATCTCTCCACCACTCAAAGCGTATATTTTAAAGCATAACAGCCGATTCAAAAGTATCGTACAAAAGATATGAGGGCTGATTCGCTGTGAAACCGTCGCCTTAAAACGGGCTTAAATTTGTATAGTCTGAACTAAAGCTGAACGCTTCCACTCTGTTAACGTAATAGGTGCCAGGGAACAGGAAAGAACACTAAAGGAATAATAATAGAATACAGGTTGGTTCAGTGGACCTCGAAAGGCTCGCAGTATATAACACAGTCACCTGGCGTGACTGGCCTGGTTCAAATCTTAAAGGTGATGGGATTTATTTTTGTAATCACGGGAGTTGACTTTTTGTAATGACTTTTAATACCGTACTTCACGTCCTCCCCGCTGTCGCTGCAGCGGGACTTTAAAGAACCCGGCCATTCTATCAACAAGGTAGGTGACAGGCTCAACATAAACCACCGGACGTAGACCTTTAGGTCAAAGTCGTTAATTTGTCTGGGGGCGTTAGGCAGTGCGCATCAAGCAGGAAGTTGGCGCCTTGAGCTATTTGAGTTTGATTCTGCTTTCGGTGTGCCAGCGCCTTGAGTAACTCTCGAGCTGGAAAAGCGTTATGTAAAATAAACAATTTGTTTCCTTTCGTTTCTGTTGCAGAATAAAAGCCACAGCAAAATGATAATTAACTGATAAACACTCTTTTTGTTCCACCAATTGAACTCTGTGTGTGTGTGTGCGTGTGTGTGTGTGTGTGTGTGTGGTGGGGATGGGGGTTGGGGAAGGTAGAAGGAGAGGAGGGGGAAGGGAGAGGGAATGCGTGCGCGTTAAAATGTTTTTAAACACATTTCAATTTTTTTACATTAAAAAATCCAACTCAAATGTGTATAAATATTCTCCATTCTTTTGTTGTAATTGTGCTCCCATGCTTTGTGGTTCAGTCAGCATCGGGGCACATTGTACAGTACATTAAAGGCTCTGTGCAACTCAAAAAGAGCGGTTTGGCAATCTTAGCACTGAAAACTGTCAGATCTCCACGCTCTCCTTTTAACCCGTAAATTCTGAAGTAGTTGGAATGGTGCAAACCCATTAGATCACAGTTTTAAAAAAAATAATATGCCCCCCCCCCCCCAACCTTTTTTTTTTAAAGTAAGATATACAAGATTGGCTGCATTAAATAATAAGCGTCTTGCTAAGTTCTTTGAACTGGTAAGCAAGAATACAAGGATACAAGGATACAAAATCTATATTGCCAAGTGAGCGCACAAGGAATACATGATTTGGTCACAGGCGCTCGTATCGCCTATGACGCTTCTCCCTTATTTGTATGTATTTATGTACGTATCAATAATGATAGGTTATAATGATACATATATACATGTAGAAGGGAAACGCGCCATGGGCGCTCGCATGTCCAGAACCGAGCGCCTATGACTTTGGTAAATGTTGCAGCGCTATTTTTTTTAAAAAAAAAAAGACAATTACTTTGGTCATCACTGCGATGTTTTTAAGTAGTATGAATTAAGATTTCTCTCAGTGTGAAATGTGAGATTAAAGGGAGGCAGTGCCTGTCCTGTGGGAAACGTAACTGTAAAGCACTCTGGAGGTTAGGTGATGCCGTCGGATCAAACGAAACGTTGGACGCTAATGTTACATTAAACGAAATGAGGAAAAACTATGCAACATTTCATTTGACAATTTTGGCTTCTTCCACTTAAGCAGCTCAATGTCAAGCTATGTATCATCAAAATACCAGAAGAACGCGCACAGCAACAGCGGGGTCGAGATGCCGGTACGAATCCTACTTTTTTTGCAAGCGAAAGAGTCTTTACAAAAAGACTTGTGAAGAAGGCTTAATACATGGTAGGATCTAGGAATTCTCTCTCTATATTCAGCACTAAGGACTGTGACGAAAGATTGCCAGTAGTCATCCCGCTTGATAGCTGACCCTTAGAAAAATTTGTTCTTTAGTCTCTGAACATCATAAATGTATGATCATCATTTAAAAACTAGTGTGTTTTATCTCGTTTGGCCTTCAGTCCTCTGTTTCGTCTTCAATTTAATATTTTTTTTTTATCAATTCAATAGAATTTAACGTCTTTTCACAACAATGTGATTTTAGACTACCATAACAAACAAAAAAACAAACAAACAAATAGAAATTGTTAATTATAGTAACTTAAATAAATCTGTTCTGACAATGATACGCGCGATGTCCTGTAACATCGAACTATATAAGATGACTCTAATATCGTCTTGTGCACATAAAATAATTCCATTTTCTTTGTACAGTGCTGTTAAAACATTACATTCAAATAATATAATTATGTTGTAAGGAAATAGTCCCAGCACATATACAAGTAACATTTTTCAAATTGTTTGTACCCCATGAATTCAAGCGTAGCTTATATACTAATCTAGCAATAGTTCTGGAACAACTAACAATATTTACTTTGGGTATTATAGTAGTAAAGTGTTGTTCTAATAGCGAATAATATTCAAATTGAGCTAATTTCATATTAAAATTAAATGTCTCGTCTTCTTGCATTAAAAATTGCAACCTTGAAAACTTGGATAAATGACATAAAACCTGTTGTTTTCTAAAACACGCAGTGACGAAAGTAACTATATATATATTTTTATTTTTATCTATTGTTTGCCTCTAAACCTTATGGTAATAGACACAATTTTCTGTACGTTTTTTTCAAGTGAAGTACTGGGAATAAAGACCCGTCACGGTTTTTGTCCCTGTTGTGGAGACTGGCAAATTCTTGCGACGTCAATCACACGAGTCTAGTAATTGTCCACAGCGTGAAAGTGTGATTAAACTACCTGAGAAAAAAACGAGAGATGTTAGTTATAATTATACTGATAATGATTTTGAACTTAATGATCGAAGGAGGAGGAAGGAGGGAGAGACAGAGGGGGAGGAGGTGAGGAAGGGTTTGTGCTAAAAACGATGTCAGCGCGGAGAGTGTGTATCTTTTTCTTTCAGATGTTTGCAGAAAAGCTAACACACAAGTACGCACACGCTCGCACACATGTAAACACACACTCTTTGTGTCTCAGTCTGCCTTTCTGTCTCTCCCCTTCTGTCTCATCCCATCCCTCCCCTCCCCATCTCTCTCTCTCTCTCTCTCTCTCTCTCTCTCTCTCTCTCTCTCTCTCTCTCTCTCTCTCTCTCTCTCTCTCTCTCTCTCTCTCTCTCACGTGTGTTAACCTTGACGGAGTTCACGTGGCTTGGGGAATGGCTAGCTGACGAAGTCTCAGCCCTCTCTGTTCACACTTCCCGTGTTTTTTGACGTTTTAATCCTCGATAAAACCTGTTTTCGTCACGTTTCGTCCCAGCAGTTCTGATTATGCCCTATGGAGTTTTTTTAATGGAGCAAGCAGCAATCTATCCTGAGGGAAAGAGCCAGGTCGTCCAGGTTGGCAATGCGTAACGTCCCATATCATGAGCATGAGGTAGCAGGTGCAAGGGGGTTCCATGGAGGGGTCAAGTAAGAAGCTCCAGTAAGAAGCTCCAGAGTGTGCCGGCAAGAGTTCCAAAAGGATTTCTCTGTGATTCTGGTAAGCATTTGAAGGGTAGATCGGCCTGGGAGCTAAGCTACTGTAATAGATATATCTCTACTTGTAAATCACATATTTGAATGATAGATGTGTGTTGTGTTTGTGAGGAGTTGTAGTAGTAATAGCAGTATCAGTAGCAGTAGTAGTAGTAGTAGTAGTAGTAGTAGTAGTAGTGTAATTGTAGTAGTTGTAGTAGTAGTAGTAATAGTAGTTGTAGAAGTAGTAGGAGTAGTAGGATTAGTTGCAGTAGTAGCGGTAATAGCAGCATTAGCAATAGTAGTAGTAGTGTAATAATAGTTTGTTTTAGTAGTAGTAGTAGTAGTAGTAGTAGTAGTTGTAGTAGTAGTAGTAGTAGTAGTAGTAGTAGCAGTAGCAGTAGTTGTAGTAATTTAGAGAAAAGCATGTATGTAGCATCAGTTATTATTATTATTATTGTTATTATTATTATTATTATTATTATTATTATTATTATTATTATTATTATTATTATTATTATTATTATTATTATTATTATTATTATTATTAAAGCGACCGACCACGGCAAGATCAGTCTTAATGCGCTGTGAGCAAGCATCCGGATGTGGAAGTTTACATAAGCTGTATAAGTGGTCATTCATTCCTTCTATCTGATCCGACATTTGGATCCAAACGATCGATCCGCCCCCGACCGGTCATACAAGGTTTATGGTGCATGCAAGGTAAAACTTCAAGTTTTGGTCCTGTTTTCGTTCTGCTGTACAATTGCAAAAGCTGGATCTTTTTGCAATTGCAAAAGCTGGCCTCGTGGCGCAGTGGATAAGTCGCCGGTTTCCTATGCCGAAGGTCGCGGGTTCGATTCCCGCAAGGGGCGAACGTATGTGACTTAGGTACGAGACTATTGAGGTCACCGAGGGTTTTCTCCGGGCACTCCGGTTTCCTCCCTCCCTTCAATAATGGTACAGGACGCAGTCAATATAAAAATTTCAAAAATAAAAATTCGATTTTCTTTCCGTCTTCTAATAGCGATCTCACTGCCTTTACACCACCTGTTTGAGTGATGGATGTGTGTTTGGTATGTGTGAGGGTGGATGAGACAGGTGAGCGTGTATGTTGGTATAGGTCGCCGCGCTTTGAGCCTGAATGATTTGGGGTAAGGCGCCTATAGCATCCTGTATTATTATTATTATTATTTATTATCTTCACAGCAGAATTGGAAAAACACACATCCAGGGCATATGAAATGAAATGCCACCGCATTTGGCATGAACGCAAGACAAATGAGCACGTCAAGAACCTGGTCATGTCACTTGCGGGCCTTCAAGAAGCATTCCCTTCTATTGTGAAGAGGGGAAAGCTTTGGCCACGTCACGCAGCACGACACCCTGAAAAAAACAAGAAAAAATCCTTTAAGGAACATTGGTGTATGCAGGCAACAGAGGACGACAAAGAAGGGCGCAGTGGATTAGTCGCCGGTTTCCTATGCCGAAGGTCGCGGGTTCGATTCCCGCAAGGGGCGAACGTATGTGACTTAGGTACGAGACTATTGAGGTCACCGAGGGTTTTCTCCGGGCACTCCAGTTTCCTCCCTCCATTCAGTATTGGTAATATTAATATAAAATTTCAAACATAAAAATTCGATTTTTTTCCGTCTTCCAATAGCGATCTCCCTGCCTTTACATCACCTGTTTGAGTGATGTCTGTGTATTTGTTGCGTGTGTGAGGGTGGATAAGACAGGTGAGCGTGTATATTGGTACAGATCGCCGCGCTTTGATCCTGATTGATTTGGGGAAAGGGACGAATATAGCATCCAGTATTATTATTATTATTATTATTATTATTATTATTATTATTATTATTATTATTATTATTATTATTATTATTATTATTATTATTATTATTATTATTATGTCAAAACTAGGATGGCGCTGGACATGCCACGCCTCCTGACAACAATTGCAGACAGACCGGAGTGGCGAAAACTCTTAGCGTCAGCATCCTTTCTGTCTCCCCAACGACCTGACCGACTGGAGGATTGATGAATGATGAATAATGGATGATGGATGGGATGCATCGGAATCACTCCAGCGGGCCGAGACTAAAGTGACCCACCACGTTTTTCCATCCGCTCGCTGCTGTTTGGATCCTATCGGTCAATCCCATGGTATGAGGACTGACATGATGCCGAGAGCCTGACCATGCCGCAGACGAAGAATGAACCTGGTCGTTTTTTTCTGAAATGTCCGATAGAGCATATCTCTGAGGCTGTTCTGGTTACGGCAGACGTTTTGCCTGACCTTCACTTGGATAGATGTGCAGGATTTTCGCGGCATCTTAATAATGGCATGGGGCTATCAATTTAAAATCAAAAATTAAAATGGATTAGCTTTCTATCTTCAAAATCTTAATAACAATTTTTAGAATGCAACTCTCGATTTTACTCAAGACAGATTTTAATCGTTTCGTTTAGCGAACAGTTAAAACCTAATATCATTTCCGTCCTCTACAGCCTACTGAATTTGTTTGTAAAACAATGCAACTCTTGATTTTTTTACATTGAGACAAATTTGTTATAAATCGGAAATTTTACTGAATCAAATGTTTGCAGCAGTATTTTCTTTTTTTTAATTTACATGCAGCTTGAGAAAGATTTAAAATAATTGAAAATGTCTATCTCATCATTTTATTGGATGGAGAGAGTTCTGAAACTTTTACAAT